>BSBK01002023.1:0-600000 GCA_027943335.1 Chamaecyparis obtusa | reverse complement strand
TTGAATCGACTTGTGTTTGGAGTTGAAAGTTTTTCTTTTTGGGTCGGCTAAGGATCTTATTAGGTTTGTTGCATTTATTTGTTGAAGAATTCATATGTTATTGATATTCATCCGTATAGAGGGTTTTAAGACATGTATTACCTATGATTTCAATAATTGTAACTCCTAGGTTTGCTAGGTATTGTTTTTTTAGATAATAGGGGTTATTTAATAAGCTAAATTATTATTATATTGTAAAAATTGTGAGTATATAAGTTAAAATAAAAATATGGAATTATTAGCTATGTATTTTCAATGCAATTTTAGTTTTGAGTTGGAAAAAATATTATTGTAATATATTTTATTTGATGCATGATATTGTCATATCAAACTTTGCTAATGTACCACATTCATTCATCAAAACAAACAAAAATAAGGCAGAAAATTTGTATTTACAAGAATTTGCCTACAAAGGATTCTCACAGTGGTATCAGAGAAATTTATCATCATTTTGCAAGATTGGGGTTTCATATGCAACCATAGTAGATTGGTCACCATAGAATATTAGGGGTGATAGAAGGGAAGAAATACTTAGCATGTTTGAGGAATACAATACACTCCCTCAATATGTTAAGAATTTCATGGAGTTTCATCCAAGGATATGTAATAAGAATGGTTTGGTAAACATGCAATATCATAGGATAACTCATGATCTATTTGCAATAAGATATAGGTCACAAAATGATAAGAAAATTGTATCTAGTGATAATAAGGGGAAACTTGAGGAGGAAGTGGATATTAATAGTGCCCAATAAGTTGTTATCAACACTAATAAAAATTTTGATTTTTATGACAATAGTCATAATGTTGAGCATACGCATGAGATAACAACCATTCCATGTGTGAAATATGGATGTATGGAGTTTTCTAGTGTTGACACTCAATATTTGGGTGTTAGAAATGAATTATGTGATGTAGATTCAAGTCGCAACAAGTTTGATTTTGCAAATCAAACCTTAGAAAACAAGTTGGAAATTTTATTTAATGGCATTAAATCCTAGGATTGTGACATATAGTTACATTGGAAGTGAAAGTGGGTGAAGATATTGTTATAACAATAGCTTCTAATTTTCCAGTTGATTCATCCTTTGAGGAACATAGAAGAAGTACCCTATTTATTGGTGCATGCACAATTGATTGCACAAACGATGCTACTTATCATGAGGTGAGTGATGTAGATACAATGCCATATCATAGTGCAAACTTTGATTCAGAGAGATTGCATGAAAGTTATTATTATGGATTAGGTAGCTATGAGAAATAAAAAATATTAAGATAATACAAAAATATAGAAGATAGAAAAATAAATAACACAAAGATTTGACGTGGTTCACCCAATATGGGCTACATGCACTAGAGAAGCAATTTTTCACTTATTTTGTTATCCAGGGAAGAGAAAATTATAATATAATACATTTCACATTACATTGTTTCTTATTTATAGGTCTTTTAGGTGGTTTACCAATGTCAAATAACTAATTAACCCTAAAAATACTTGATAAGTTAACCTAGGGAAATGCTTGATGAGTTAAAAAATGCTTGACAAGTTAACCAAAAAGCATTTTTGGGTCATTTCCTTGAACCCCATAGTACATGGATAGTGTACAGTACTTTCCTAATTAGTTACCAAAAACCAACAATTATAAGCTTCAGAGTCTTCATCATTTGGTTGGGAAACTTAAGGTTAATGACAATATGATTACTACAACCTTAGAACATTTTTATGTTTCTCTGCAGATGTTGGCAACTTATGGTTGGAGTATCCTAAAATTGATGAGCATTGTGATATAAGTATTTCCCTTGTAGAGTTTCAAATACTAAGAGATGCATTGGGGATAATGAAAAATCATTACCTATAACTTTTATCAAATAGAGACCATCTTCTCATGATTGATGGCATCTATTATGATTCTCTAAAGGGGGACCTAGAAGAGGAGGTTGATAAGCTCACTCATTAGCTTGAGGTGACTATGGACTCCTTGGAGAGCATGCAAATTTACCTACATGAGTCTCAATAAAGGATTGAGGATCTTACCATGGAGTTGAGTTTCTCATAGTCTTCACCAGCTACATATACAATATAGTATTCTATAGTGGCAGTTGGTGATGATCTTATATCCACATATTATGGTTGTGATTAGGTTGAGAAAGTGGCTACACTCATCACAATTATAGGTGCAATTGATATAGATGGTATGAGTGCATTGGTTGAGATAAGTAGAGAATCACATGTTGCACCAAGTTCTCCTAAGGTTAGTCTATTGATAGGTGATGCAAGGAAGAGTTTTGGTAGCTCGTGTGATATAATGGTGGATTCACCAGTGAGTTGTGTGACAGTTCAAAGCACTACTCCATCTTCTTCATAGGACATATGCAGAATATCATCTAGTGGGGAGGTCGTCTCTCATGTTGGTTTGTTTCCCTTCCCTAGAGGCAAATCAGTCATTTCATGCCATGACTATGATGGTCAACCATTAAGGTTGGAGCTTTCTATGATGACTGCATAGGGAGATTAATCATCACTTATTTCATAATCTATACATGGAGATTTTGATGATGCATCAATGTGGATTGGCTCCAAGGTTGTGCCATCCTTTGTGGGATGGGTACTCACCATATTCTTTAGATGGAAGTAGTAGTTGCAAGTATTGTACTCCACCATCAATGGGGAATTACTTTTGGAGTCACCACATCCATGGGATTCTAGCAAGGGTTGGAGATAGTTGTGGTGTTGGAGACACCTTCCCTGATTCATATCTCCACATAGTAGATTCGAGGGATAGTTTCGCAAGTAGATATTCGGTGATGTCTATTTCAATCAACACTCAAGAAAAGGTTGTGTGAAGAAAAATTGAAGACCCCTCATCAACCCCCAAAAACATTCCCAAAGAGTTTCCAATTTTCTCAAAACAAGAGTCAAACAAGAACTGTAGTAGAATATTTAGCAGTCTAACCCAAATCGGAATTATAGAAAAAGATTATGAATTAGGGTCAAAGGATGAGTGTCATGGTTTCAACATTAGGAGGTACCTATCCAAATCCTTTTGGTAGTCACAAATAACAACTCACTTATCCTACATATCATTAAAAACCACCACAAAGAACCCTCTTGCATAGGGGTAAATTTGAATATCATCCTTCAAGATGGGCTCCCAAGTTACAGAAATCCATTGATGGAGTTGAGAAATACTTGTCTAATAACTTTTAGATCTACCAATTAGACCATGCTTGGATAATAAATCTTCATTCTCTAATACCTTGATCTTGATCTCTTTACTCGGTGCCACTTTGACTGCGGAGGGAGTAGAATGTCAAGGATCAAGCGGTAAGGGAAACTTATCATCCTTACGGGACTCTCTGAACATTCCCCCTAGACCTAGATGAATTCCCCACCACCACAAGATCAATAATATGGCCTTCAAAATCAAATTAGGGAGGAATGCAATCATGTTCTAAAACCATGAAAATGCCATGGTGAGCCCTAGCCAAAACGGGCTTCCTCAATAAAGCACAAGACTTTTAAGAAACATCAACAAAGGATCTATTCCTTTGGATTGACATGCATTATACATCAAAGGACTATGTTTTGAGCCTAGATCACCAAGGGCAAGGGTGAGAAGGCTTCACCCATAAATCATAGGAATCCCTAGGTGTGGTAGCCTTCTGAAGAGCTAACATCGCAGGAAAAAGAAAATACACTGGATTTTTTTATTTGTCACTTTAATCATAGAATTAAGGAGAAGTGATGATTTTTTACTTTAGAACATGGTAGAAGAAAAAAAATTAATTAAATGCTAAATGTTATTTAATAATTTAAGAGGAATATTAATGAAATTGTCACTTGTAGATATGGGACATTTTTAGGTGTCTACATTTTGCCCCTCTTTGATACAATGCATTTTCAGGTGTTTTTTCAAAGAATAATTAAAATTATGCCATGGTATGCCCTAGTAGGAACAATGTGAGATTGAGGTAACCAATGCCCCCCTCGAGAGATTGTTTATGAAAGAAAGACATGAATGATCTCTCAAAATAAGATGATAGTATCTATGATGTTTATGAGATGCAAAATGTTCTGATATGCTTCTATTTTATGCGATGGATGTATGCATTTTCTATATGGTGTGATGCCTATGATGTGATGTTTATGAGATGCAAAGATTGTTAGAATAACTAAGAGGGGGGGTGAATTAGTTAGATTAGTTATCCTACAGTCGGGCAATTACAAAGATGTAACACTCAAAAAAATTCCAATAAATTTTGTAGCTTGGTAACATAAACTATTAAACTATCTGTACCTTTTACTGATTACAACTTAATTAACTTACTATGATTACCAACCAAATCAAATATGCAGTATTTAAAGTATGATAATAAAACAATCCCTCAAAAACACATAACATAATGATTTAACATGGAAAACCTGCTAAGGGAAAAACCACCTGGGACCGGTAACCCAAAATATTTTTCACTCTTTTGAAGTGAGCTCGGTGAAGAGCCAACCCTATTAAACGTTACAAACACACTATTAGGTGTGACCTTATTAGAGGATTTAAGACTAATAGTTAACTTTAGACCAACATTCACTATGGGGTCAATAAGATAACAATGTACATTCCTTGAATGACATAGGGGCATAACATAAGATGGTTAAGTCCACTCGGTTAGGAGATTTTATGTATCAATGGTTAAACTGAAATAGTAGTTGATCTGATTACAATACAATTCAATCTGCAGATGTTCAGATCTATTATAATTCCATACAAATCCTCTAATCAATATTTCAATTCACTTCCTCAACTTACTTTCACTCAGTAATAGCTCTTTGACGCTCGATACTATTCTGTAGTTCGGTTCTCCTTCAAACAGTCTGATCAGGTATGCATGAAACTATATTCATGCAAAATCTTTGTAGTCTTCTTTCTTCTGGCATGTTTATGTTGGAAACTTCAATTGAAGCAATTGTTGTGTTGTCATTGATGTCAAAACCTTAACTGGTAAGACTGTTGCTACTTAGGAAAGTACTATATCTATTTGAGTGTTGCTAAGGGGATAGGTAAGGTTGGTAACAATAGCACCTAAGGAAAGGTTGAGTTATCTTGATACTAAAAAGTTTACTTGACTATATTGTACAATGATGAGACAATGTATTGTTTATCTTAGTAAGATTGAAGACTAAACTGGTAGGCTTGACCGAGAAAAAATGGAGAAATCATGTTCAAGCCGAGTAATGTTAGTGTCAACCGAATTAATATATGCCAAGAAAAATTCTAGTGTCAACTGAACATCAGTTAATTGTCGAGAAAGACAGTATAAGCCGAGGAAACATTTTTAATAATGACTGAGTTATCTACATGAAGACCGAGTAGTTGATCACAGTATTGACCGAGCATCAGTATTTTTATATTTGAAGAGAATTCAGATTTGGAGCCGACATTGTTGAATTCTTGGATTATGTAAAACATGTTGACTTTATTTATTGATTGTTTGAAAGCATTAAATGCACTAAAAAATGTTTTATTGTAAATCTTTAAGAGATTTTAGATGTTTCTAGAAAAGGAGCCGAAGAACATAAAGTGACTAGATTCAATGAATATGACCTAACCCTAAGATCTACGAAGGAGATTGAGAGGCAAAAGATGAGTTAACCTAATTGAGGAATTATTAAGGGAACCTAAGCATTAGGTATGTGTGTGCATGGGTGAAAAGAGGATGTTGGAAGATCAGTAGATGTTATTGACTGTATAAGTAGAAAAGGCTGAAGCAGAAGTGTGGTGATTGCTTGAAGAAAAGTTTCAAGAAGATCAGAGATGGAAATGGAAAAGTTTCAAAGTCAGTAAACCAACATTTGTGTACGGAATTGAATCTGATATTTGCAAAGTGAGTTGTATGTTTTTCAAATCAGTACTACTGCTACTTTCTAACCATTGTAACAGTCAAAATCCTTTTAACAGAGGTTGACCTAACAGTCATATGTTTAAATCCTTTGAACAAGGTTGCATTCTAATGGAATGTATGTAAGTCCTATAACAAGACTCACTTCTAATAGAGTGATTGAAATCCTTTAACCGGGTCACACCTAATATTGTGTATTGTAACCTTTGATAGGGTTGGCTTTTAACCGAGCTCACTTCAGAAGAGTGAAAATTATAGTAGCATGTTACAAAGTGGTTTTTCCCAGATTGGGTTTCCACTATAAATCCTAGTGTCAATGCTTGTGTGAATGTTTTGGTTTAAACATTTTTGTGTTTTACAAGTTAGATATAGCTGGGTAGTGGACTGCAATGTTATATGTTTCTATTATAGAATTAGTGATGACTGAGTTGGTTTTGGTTGTTAGATCTGATTTAAAGAAAAGCTTTTGAAGTTTGTTTTATACATCCGGACCTGAGAACAACTAATTCACCCCCCCTCTCTATTGTTCTAAATCATATTAACAATTGGTATCAGAGTTGTGTTGCTTATTATTGGTGTTTACAGAGATCAAGGTTAAAGGGACTTGAAGTAAATGATCAAGATGTATAAGAAGGAGGTACCAAAGCTGAATAAGGAAAACTTCTTTGCATGGAAAAGCTTGATGAAGCTACATCTGGCCAGTATTGGTGATTCTACAAAGTACTACATTGAGAATGACTATGTCTCACCTGTCACACCTTTAACTACCAAATAAATGAGAGCTAAGCAAGAACATAATCAGGCAATGCTAGAAATTGCATCTTCCCTAAGCTATCTAGAATTTGAGGACATTAAGGATTGCACAAGTGCTAAGGATATGTGGGACACTCTTGTAAAGATCTATGGTGGTGACATAAATGTACTGAAAGCTAAGGTCAAGAGTCTCAGAGGTAATTTTGATGAAATCAGAATGCAAGAAGGTGAGAACATTGCACAATATTGTGGTAGAATAAAAGAAGTTGTGAATGCTATTAGAGGAGCAAGTGGGACTATTGATGATGAAACTATAATTGGAAAAGTACTAAGAACTCTGCATCCTATATATGCTATTAAGATCTTAGCTATTCAGGAATCTAGATGTAACTCTAAAAATGTGCTTACTTTGGAAAGTTTGGTTGGCAAGCTAACTGCTTTTGAACTTTCTAACTATGATAACTTCACTATTGGTAGTATTGGTAATGTTGAATCTTCTTTTAAGTCACAATTAGTTCTAGACAAGCCAAAGAAAGAAAAAGAAAGATGCATTAGTGAAAGTGAAAGTGACAGTGACAGTGACACTTCTGATGAAGAACTTGAAGATCTAGAAGCTCTTATGGCTAGAAGACTGAGAAGGGGAAAAGGAAAATATAAAGGAAAACTCCCTATTATATGTTTTACATGTAATAAAGTTGGTCATATAGCTGCTAGATGTCCTGACAGGAATGATAAAGATAAAGAAAGAAAAAGAAAAAACAAAGATAGAAGAGATGACAGAAGCTACCGTAGGTACAAAGACTACAAAGGAAAAGGTAAGAGATTTTGTTACATTATTGAAGAAGAAACTGACACTGATAGTGATGATTTTGAAATTGAAGTAGTCTATGTTGCAATGAAAGATGAATCTGATGAGGATGAGAAAATTGCATTGATCTCCTATGTGAACAAGAATGACAAATGGATTATTGACAGTGGTTGTTCACATCACATGACTGGTGACAAGAGTAAGTTTGAGACCTTACATCATTATAGAGGTAAAAGTGTAAAATTTGGTACTGATGCACCATGTCCTATTAGAGGAAAAGGTTTGATTAAACTAACTGATAAGATCTCTTGTGAAAATAGATATTGGGTGGAAGGTCTAAATTATAATTTTCTAAGTGTTGCACAGCTCAACAACACTAGTTACCGAGTGGAATTTCATTACAAGAAAGCTAAGATATTTGATGCTACTAGTGAACTGATTGGAAGTGGAGAACATACTAGAGGTAATTTGTTCTATCTTGACCTATCTAAAGAAGCATGTATGGTTGCACAACTTGATGACATTTGGTTGTGGCATAAGAGGCTATGTCATGTTAACTTTGATAATCTGGTAGAAATAAGTAAGAAGAAGAAAGTAAGAGATCTACCTAGATTGAAGAAACCTGAGAATGTGATGTGCAAGGAATGTCAGTTAGGAAAAATGACAAAGTCAAGTTTTAAGAGCAAATCCTTTACTTCTGAAAACATTTTAGATTTGGTTCATACTGACCTTTGTGGACCTATGGGTGTACAAAGTTACTGTGGTGCTAGATATTTTATCTTGTTTGTTGATGATCATACTAGGATGATGCATGTAATGTTTTTAAAAGAAAAATTTGATGCTTTTCAATTCTTTAAGTGGTATTTGGCTAAGGTTGAGAAGGAGACAGGTAGGAACCTAAAATGTCTTAGATCTGACCGAGGTGGAGAATTAACATCAAATGAATTCAATATGTTTTGCAATGAAAGAGGGATCAAAACATAGATGTCTGCACCTAGAACACCTCCATAGAATGGTATAGCAGAGAGAAGAAATAGATCTATCTTGGATTGTGCAAGGACATTGTTGATTGAAAAGAATGTGGCACAGAAATACTGGGAAGAAGCTATAAGTACAGCTGTCTACAATCTTAACCAAGTATAGATCAAGAAAGGTACAAATCTGACACCCTATGAATTATGGCATGGGCATGCACTAAGTGTTAAAATACTTTAGAATCTTTAGAAGCAAGTGCTACATATTAAAAGACAATAGGAATGGAAAGTTTGATGCTAAAAGTGATGAAGGCATATTCCTAGGGTATTCCACAAAAAGTAAAGCTTATAAGTGTTTGAACTCAAACACTAACAAAATTATGGAAAGTGTGAATATCAAAGTTGATGAGTATGCAGAAAGAAATGAAGTTGACAACAAAAGAGAACCAGAAAATTATAGATCTTTTGTGTATATTGAAGAAGAAGAAGAGGCAAGTAACATACTTGCACCTGATGTCGAGTCTCAGGTAAGCAATGCTGAGCGACAGGAAGATGCTACTGAACATCAGGAAAATAGTGCCAAAAAAGAACAAGAACATGTCGAGTGACAAGCTAATGCTTCCAAGTATCAGAAAGAGGTTGCCAAGCATTCAGAAGCTGAATGTGAAAATCTTGTTGAGGAACCTAATGAAATAAAGGAGAGAAGAGTTGAACCTTTTTTGGAAAAATGTGTAAGAAGACATCACAAGCCTGAACAAATAATTGGAGACAAACATACTAGAATTTTGACCATAAGACAAAGGATCCAACATGTTTACTGTGTGAATTTGAACCTAAGTCAACTAGAGAGGCATTAGAAAATGAAGATTGGATACAAGCAATGAATGAAGAAATAGACCAGATAGAGAAAAATGATACTTGGACTTTGGTGCCAAGACCTAAAAACAAAAAAGTTATAGGAACAAAGTGGGTGTTCTGAAATAAGTTGAATGAAAAAGGTGAAATAACTAGGAACAAAGCTAGGCTGGTATGCAAAGGCTACGCACAAGAAGAAGGAATAGATTATGGGGAGAAATTTTCCCCTGTAGCTAGATTGGAAGGAGTAAGAACTTTGTTTGCATATGCTACTTATAGAGATTTCAAGGTTTATCAAATGGATGTCAAGTCTGCATTCTTAAATGGTATACTACAAGAAGAAGTTTACATAGAACAGCCAGAAGGTTTTATTGATCCAAACAGAAGACACATGGTATGCAAATTGAACAAAGCACTATATGGATTAAAACAAGCTCCTAGAGCATGGTATGAGAGATTGCATAACTACTTGATACAAATTGGATTTTCAAGAACAAATGACACAAGCAATTTGTACATGAAAGATGAAGAAGGTAAAGGTATCCTGTTGGCAAAAAATTTTGTGGATGATATTATTTTTGGTGGACAAGATGCTTTGTGTAAAATATTTTCAAATGAAATGCAAACTAAATTTGAAATTGAATAGAAGTAAAATTGAATCACCTCTATTTATAATGTGCGTGTTGTAATGTGTGATATGTAAGGGAAATATGAGATCCACTCCTAAATCCAAATTTCCAAAGAAGAAATCCAATTTGATCAACCAAAAGGTTAATACACAATCGAATCAATCTATGGAGAATGTGAAAGAGAGAGAGAATAACCCTATGTTCCCCTATAAAGGAATTATGCTTGAAATCTAAAATAATTGAAATACAAATACTAACCTCAAATTAGGGCAAATTTGGAAAATGTGGTTTTCTAATGTCTGTGTGTACTTTCGGGCAATTCTGCAACCTATTCTGGACTGGAAATGTCGAGACAAAGAAAACCCATAAATCTTTCTCCAAGATGAGCTCAGGTCGAGTTTGACCCTCATAAAAGGTCAAATACTACATTCTTTGTTTGAAGGCTGATTCTAATTTTGTTTGTAGATCTCAGAAGTTTGCCGAAAAGGGTATCCAAATTCGCTCTCAGATCCAAAATCCCACACCTGTACCTACAAGAAAAAGAGAGTTTTTGTTGTTTGTTTGAGGGATTTGCCTTAGTCAAACCCCAGTTTGGAATCAGCCTTAATATTGAAATTGAAATAGGAATGCTAGCAAGTAGTAGAAAAGGATCTAATAATGAAGCTATGCAATTCAATAGATATGAAATTATATTTTGAATGTAAACAAGTATATTGATATGAAAGCTTGAACAAAACAACAAATAAAACCTCCATGATTGTATGCTTGGAATCCACCTTGAGGGAAGAATGAAATGGATATTGAAGATGAACAAAGGATCTTGAAGGAAGATCAGACCATCATGATGGCTAGATCTAGGGTTTGAATGATGAATCTTGAATGCTTGAACCAAATCCCTTCAATAGCTTGAATGCGTGAATCCTTCATTTTCAATGGAGAACTTGGATGGATGCTTTCTTGAACTTGAGAAAATCATTAGAGCTTGATGTCTTGATCATGAAAGTGGGTGGATCAAATGAGAGAGGAAGGCCTCCTTTTATAGTGAACTAGGGCACAATCCTCTAGAGGGGCCACCTTGGAGAATTAAATCCCAATTAGGTCCTAACCTTTAGAAAATATACCTAGATTAAATGAAATTAGAGGATTTACCATTATGAAACCCAAAATGGCCGACCCGGAGGCAGGAAAACAAATATCCCGAAAGCTCGATGCTCAGAAATCAAGGATTCTAGAAATTTGAAGGAAGGGGGAAAAATCAAGGTTGGGATTAACCTAGTCAAGTACAACCTCAATCTTGACCTAGTTAGGTTTGAGCTCAATCCTGACCTAGTCAAGATCAACTTCAAATTTGACCCTGGGTCCAAATCCAATCAGAATCAAGTCAGGAGGTCCCGGGGATGCTCAGAGACTTAGAAATGATATCAGAGCATGATAGAATGCTAGGGATAAGCATAAAATCCTATGATGACTATGATTAAGGCTAGGAGGACCTATTTCTAAGTCCTACCTAGAAAATAGAGCCACATAAGAGGGAAATTAAGGAGAATCCTCAGGATCCTAACCTTAATTTCACCTAGAATGAAACAGGAAAGAAGTGGAAGGTGGGGAGAAAGCCAGATCAAAGAAAAGATCAATCCAAGGAATTCAAGATGACCCCAAACCACTTACTCGGAGGCCTAAATTCTCTTATCATGGAAGTGCTTCCATTTTAAGATGATACATTAAGCCCCCACTTTAGCAAGAGTATGGACTCAATGCAAACTCTTGGTAAAGGAGAAGGAAGAAGAGATCCTAGTGGATTCGAAATGAGATAAAATAACGCTTAGTCAGGAACACTAGCCCCCAGGCCAAGGATTCTAACTCAACATACACACACGAGGGTGCAACAGACAAAAGGACACAAAAGGGGTTAGTACTAAAACAAACCCAAATCAACTAGCATAAGAAACCTTGCTAAGAAATATTTCTTATACTAATATCATATTTGGAAAACTATCATAAAAGCATAAATGTTTACATAAGAAAGACAAGAGAAACACTATAAATAACATAGCTTCATGATCCCATCCTACTAGCATGAAAGCGAAAAGAGAGAAAGGAGAAAGTGATTACCTCACCCAATAAGATGCCCACCTTACCGTGAATCACCTTGGAGGGAGAGCCCAACAGGTTCACCCATAAACTGTGCTTGCAATTGTAATGCATCTTCTGATGACTTCTGGAATATCCATAGATCCACCTTCTCGTATCACTATGAATATTAAATGCATGTCTTCTCAAGATTTAGTAACTTATGCGCGTTACCTTCGGAAGATTTAGCATATAAATGTGTGTCTTTTTAGGATTTAGAAACTTATGAGTGTTACCTTCCAAGATTTAGCATATTTGAAATTAGAAATGTGTGTCCCTTCAGGATTTAGCAACTTATGTGCGTTACCTTCAGAGGATTTAGCATATTTGAAAAATGTGTGTCTCCTCAGGATTTAGCAACTTATGTGCATTACCTTCAGAAGATTTAGCATATGAAGATGGGTGTCTTTTTAGGTTTTAGCAACTTATGTGCGTTACCTTCCATGATTTAGCATATAAAAAAAAAAAACTATATTACAAGGAAGGCCCTATATATGCCCCCCTCCTTAATATGGCAAAAACATACTATTTTGATATGTTAAGGAAAGAAAAGAACAAGGATAAAGCCTTCCTCAGCATCAAGACAATATCCACAAACAACACCCAGTCTAAGCCAAGAAGGTCACAGCTCCTATGAGGCCATGGAAGGGATGAATGTAAAGAGATATCATGCAAGAAGTGAAAAGAAAGTAACCCTTATGAGGGATAGCACACTATTCAGTTTCCAAGGTGAGAGATATATCAACCATGGAAACCCAATGTCAAACAATAAAAGAGGTTGTTGTCAAGGACATAGGTCCTCAATGCAAACCAAAATTTTTGTGTATGATTGGATATCACATAATAGATAAATATTTCTTAACCAAGGAAAGAGGTGAATCCTAAAAAGACTGAAGGAAATTGTACCCTTTCCCCCCAACTGTAGGACAAAGATGGAAGAGGATACCTACTTCAAAATGTAAGGAGATATCTTGATTTGCAACAATGTATACCATATTCTTATCAAGGGATATTGACCCCTACATCCAAGAGTATAGATAATCATGAAAAGGATATGTCACTCATGGAAAAGGATCCTCAAAGAAAGAGATCTTATCAACAAGACCCCCACCAAAGAGGAGTGCTTTAGATAAAATATCAACTTTCAAAAAGGAGGGAACACAGATTTAATCATCAAGCCCCCTTGTAAACAAGAAGAAGAGGAATCTTTGAAATGAGGGAAACAACTCTAACACCAAAGCAAGGGTGAAAGTTCATAAAGAACATAATTTTCAAAATAGAGAAGAAGTGATGACCTAGGACAACAAATTCTCATATAGGAAAGTTATCCATAGTCAAAACATCTATCAATATGTTGAAATAATATTGCAATATAAACAAATACCACTAAGCTAAGGAAAGCAATTCCCTAGACAAAAAGAAAGAAAGAGGTACCTTGTCCCCCAGAGATAGAGACAAGGGATACCTTTGCAAAACAAATGTTTGAGAAAAGATATCTTGAATAGAAAATATAGATTATATTGATGATTAAAAACATAATGCAAAGCCATAGAAAAAGAGGAGAGAAAGAATACCAATTAAGCCCTAATAAAAGACCTAATGGATCCTAGGAGACTGGATGAAAATACACCTCTTGCCCCCCAGTCATGAGACAAGAGGAGAAGAACATTTACATTATATCTAAAGGAGGGGAATCCCCTATATCAAAATTATGAAGGAATTGTAAAACTAGACGAGAGTGAGATAGAATTCCTAAAGCAACTCGTTCTCTAACATATATCTTGAAATGTTTACAATCAGCAAGTAAATGTTTGTTACTATAATGAAAAGGACATTTATATTTGTATAGAGCATCTATCGACATAGGTCTAAAGATTTCTTTCTTGGAATTCATTAGCTCAATGTATACCTTCTTAGCAATTTCTTGATGAGTAGTAGAGTTATCTAATATAGGTGTGGGGAGAAGAATGTGAAGAGGAGGATGATGTTTAGCATCACCTACCTTAACTTGATACTTCAAACAACCAACACCATACATATCTAGTTTAGGGGGTATATGAACTAGAAACCTAATACCATGCTCATTAACTCCTAGCCCTAAACCTTTATAACCTTGTTTAGTCACCATATTATATCCAGTAGTGTACATATTATGTAAAGCTTCTTCAGGAGGTGATTGTTTATCATGTTCATGAGTAAAGGTTGTATAAGGTGGGATAATAGGTTTTAAAGAGGTTTTTGTACCCTTTCCTTTAATTTCATCATGAATAGGAGAAGAAGGTAAATCAAATAAATCTTGCACATCCGCATCCTAAACTATAGCTTGATTCCCATCATAAGTATGGGAAGAGCGAGGATTAATAGATGGAGAATTAGATATCAGATTAGGATTAATAGGATTAGGATTAATAGGATTAGGATTAAGATTAGGAGATGGTGTATCATCTACCAAATTGTTCACATAATCCAAAACATGAATAAGGCTACCACTTAAATCCCTAAGAAAAGTTTTAAATGTAGGCAAACTAGTATCGGTCAACTTCACAAAAGCATAGGCAAGAGCAAAGTGAAGGGTCATCACCATAATGAAGTGAATGATACTCTCATAAACATCATAGGTAGTATAAAGAGATGCTAAAAGAAGAGTGATGAAGAACATAACCATGCACCAAAACATCTTAACAATCTCCATAGTAAATGCAAGAAATGTTTTTGTTTTTTTATTGAATATATAGTTTTTTTTGTATTTTTGAATTTTGAAGTGCAAGAGCATAAACTAGATCAAAAAAGGCAATCCAACACCAAAAAGAAAGAGAGTAAGCTAGTCAAGTTCACCAAAATGAATAGAGGTAAAACTGAATCACCTCTATTTATAATGTGCTTGTTGTAATGTGTGATATGTAGGGGAAATATGAGATCCACTCCTAAATCCAAATTCCCAAAGGAGAAATTCAATTTGATCAACCAAAAGGTTAATACACAATCAAATCAATCTATGGAGAATGTGAAAGAGAGAGAGAATAACCCTATGTTTCCCTATAAAGGAATTATGCTTGAAATCTAAAATAATTGAAATACAAATACTAACCTCAAATTAGGGCAAATCTGGAAAATGTCATTTTCTGATGTCTGTGTCTACTTTTGGTAATTCTGCAACCTATTCTAGACTGGAAATGCCAAGACAAAGAAAACCCAAAAATATTTCTCCAAGATGAGCTCAGGTCAAGTTTGACCTTCATAAAAGGTCAAATACTACATTCTTTGTTTGAAGGCCGATTCTGATTCTGTTCGCAAATCTCAGAAGTTCACCGAAAAGGGTATCCAAATTTGCTCTTAGATCTAAAATCCCGCACCTGTACCTACAAGAAAAAGAGGGGTTTTGTTATTTGTTTGAGGGTTTTGCCTTAGTCAAACCCCGGTTTGGAATCAACCTTAATATTGAAATTGAAATAGGAATGCTAGCAAGTAGTAGAAAAGGATCTAACAATGAAGCTATGCAATTCAATAGATATGCAATTGTATTTTGAATGTAAACAAGTATATTGATATGAAAGCTTGAACAAAACAATCAATCAAACCTCCATGATTGTATGCTTGGAATCCACCTTGAGGGAAGAATGAAATGGATATTGAAGATGAACAAAGGATCTTGAAGGAAGATCACACCATCATGATGGCTAGATCTAGGGTTTGAATGATGAATCTTGAATGCTTGAACCAAATCCCTTCAATAGCTTGAATGCTTGAATCCTTGATCTTCAAAGGAGAACTTGGATGGAGAAGAGGACTTGAATTTTTGAATGGATGCTTGCTTGAACTTGAGAAAATCTTGAGAGCTTGGTGTCTGGATCATGAAAGTGGATGGATCAAATGAGAGAGGAAGGCCTCCTTTTATAGTGAACTAGGGCACAATGCTCTAGAGGGGCCACCTTGGAGAATTAAATCCCAATTAGGTCCTAACCTTTAGAAAATATACCTAGATTAAATGCATTTAGAAGATTTACCATTCTGAAACCCGAAATGGTCAACCCAGAGGTGGGAAAACAAATATCTCGAAAGCTCGATGCTCGAAAATCAAGGATTCTGGAAATTTGAAGGGGGAAAAATTGAGGTTGGGACTGACCTAGTCAGGTATGACCTTGATCCTAACCTAGTTAGGTTTGAGCCTGATCTTGACCTAGTCAAGATCAACCTCGAATTTGACCCTGGGTCCAGATCCAATCAGAATCAAGTCAGGAGGTCCCGGGGATTCCCGGAGACCTAGAAATGATATCAGAGCAGGATAGAATGCCAAGGATAAGCATAAAATCCTATGATGACTGTGATGAAGGCCAGGAGGACCTATTTCTAAGTCTTACCTAGAAAATAGAGCCATGGAAGAGGGAAATTAAGGAGAATCCTCAGGGTCCTAACCCTAATTTCACCTAGAATGAAATAGGAAAGAAGTGGAAGGCGGGGAGAAAGCCAGATCAAAGAAAAGATCAATCCAAGGTGTTCAAGATGACCCCAAACCACTTAATCAGAGGGCTAAATTATTTTATCATAGAAGTGCTTCCATTTTAAGACAATACAAAAATGAGCATGTTTGGTGAGATCAAATTCTTTGTTGGTTTACAAGTATATCAGATGAAGAAAGGAATTTTCATTACACAGTCTAAGTATGTTAATGAAATACTAAAATTTTTTGGGATGGAAGATTCTAGACCATTGAGTACTCCTATGGTTACTGGACAAAAGTTATCTAAGAATGATGATGCTACAGAAGTGAATCAGACTTTGTACAAATCCATGATTGGAAAATTGCAATATGTTGTACATAGTAGACCAGATATTGCACTAGTTGTTGGGATTGTGGCAAGATTCTCTACCAATCCTAAGGAAACACACATGATGGCTATGAAAAGAATAATGAGATACTTGAAAGGGACTACTGACTATGGGCTATATTACAAGAAGGATGAAGATTTTAACTAAGAGTATATATAGATGCTGATTGGGTAGGAAATGTAGATGACAGAAAAAGTACTAGTGGTGGAGATTTCTTTCTTGGACAAAGATTAGTCTCCTGGATGAGAAAGAAACAAAATTGCATTTCCCAATCTACTGTTGAAGCCGAGTATGTTTCTGTTGCAATAAACTATTCAAATTTTGTATGGATAAAACAATTGTTGGTAGGCATGAAAGAAGAAATCACTAAACCTGTTGTTATTTTCTATGACAACACAAGTGCTATCAACATTTTTAAGAATCCAATGATGCATACTAAGACCAAGCACATAGCAATCAAGTATCTCTACTTGAGAGAATTGGTACAAGATAAAGAAGTATGAATGGAATATGTGAATACAAAGGAACAATTAGCTGACATATTCACTAAAGCTTTAACTAAAGAAGCTCATGAGTATTTGAGAAGTTAATTAGGGGTCCTTCCCCTAACTGAGGCTACCTAGTTAAGCTAGGAGCACTACATCAAATATGCTACAATAGAATATTTGATAGATTGATGTAGAATATTGTCACACTTTAGGACTGGCCTAGAGTTGTGAAGAAGAGAAAAGACAAGGAATCATTCATAAGCAAGATGACAAAGGGAGAAACACTGAGCTACATAGATAATATCTACATCTGATGGATGTATGTTTTAGTTGCTGCTTTGGCATTTTTGTCAAAGAGGGAGATGAACTGAGATGATGAGCTATAATAACACATGACACTGAAAAGAAAAGCAAGGAGATGATGAATTGAGATGAAGGATCAAGATAGAGGGAGATCTGGATATTTCTGGCAGTCACAGAAGTGAGGCTAATAGATTCTGAATCAGAATGAAGCTAAGGATATTGCAAATTTTTTTTCTAATGGATAGATAAGTTTTTGGATTGGTTGGCAATGCATGTGTTATTCAGGTGATATCATATGGTGTTTTCATCAATGCCAAAGAGGGATATTGTTGGAAACTACAATTGAAGCAATTGTTGTGTTTTCATTGATGTCAAAACCTTAACTGGTAAGACTATTTCTACTTAGGAAAGTACTATATCTATTTGAGTGTTGCTAAGGGGATAGGCAAGGTTGGTAACAATAGCACCTAAGGAAAGATTGAGTTATCTTGATACTAAAAAGTGTACTTTACTATGTTGTACAATTATGAGACAATGTATTTTTTATCTTAGTAAGATTGAAGATTAAACTGGTAGGCTTGACCAAGCAAAAATGGAGAAATCATGTTCAAGCCGAGTAATGTTAGTGTCAACCGAGTTACTATATGCTGAGAAAAATTCTAGTGTCGATTGAACATCAGTTAATTTTTGAGAAAGACAGTATAAGCCAAGGAAACATTTTTAGTAATGACCAAGCTTTCTACATGAAGACTGAGTAGTTGATCACAGTATTGACCGAGCATCAGTATTTTTATATTTGAAGAGAATTTAGATTTGGAGCCAACATTGTTGAATTCTTGGATTATGTAAAATGTGTTGACTTTATTTATTGATTGTTTGAAAGCATTAAATGCACTAAAAAATGTTTTATTGTAAATCTTTAAGAGATTTTAGATGTTTCTAGAAAAGGAGTCGAAGAACATAAAGCGGGTAGATTCAATGAATCTGACCTAACTCTAAGATCTATGAAGGAGATTGAGCGGCAAAATATGAGTTAACCTAATTGAGGAAGTATTAAGGGAACCTAAGCATTAGGTATGTGTGTGCATGGGTGAAAAGAGGATGTTGGAAGATCAGTAGATGTTATTGACTGTATAAGCAGAAAAGGCTGAAGGAGAAGTGTGGTGATTGCTTGAAGAAAAATTATGAGCAGATCAGAGATGGAAATGGAAAAGTTTCAAAGTCAGTAAACTAGCATTTGTGTATGGAATTGGATCTAATATTTGCAAAGTGAGTTGTATGTTTTTCAGATCAGTACTGTTGCTACTTTCTAATCATTGTAACAGTCAAAATCCTTTTAACAGAGGTTGACCTAACAGTCATATGTTTAAATCCTTTGAACAAGGTTGCATTCTAATGGAATGTATGTAAGTCCTATAATAAGACTCACTTCTAATAGAGTGATTGAAATCCTTTAACCAGGTCACACCTAACAGTGTGTATTGTAACCTTTAATAGGGTTGGCTTTTAACTGAGCTCACTTCAGAAGAGTGAAAATAATAGTAGCATGTTACAAAGTGGTTTTTCCCAGATTGGGTTTCCACTATAAATCCTAGTGTCAATGCTTGTGTGAATGTTTTGGTTTAAACATTTCTGTGTTTTACAAGTTAGATATAGGTGGGTAGTGGACTGCAATGTTATATGTTTCTATTATAGAATCAGTGATGACTGAGTTGGTTTTGGTTGTTAGATCTAATTTAAAGAAAATCTTTTGAAGTTTGTTTTATACATCTGGACCTGAGAACAACTGATTCACCCCCCCTCTCTATTGTTCTAAATCCTATTAACAGTTTCAATAAAGAAACACATATCTCTTCTATAGACAGATAAACCATTTTCATATCAACCATCAAATTTTGTCGCTTATCCTTCTTCATTGATTTTGGCTCTTAAACCTTTCTCAGCAGTTGTGTCAATAACACATTTCAATTCCATCCTTTATATCTTCTTTGAATTTTGTCAGTCGTGGATCTCATAACAAACTTTATCCTCAATCTCAAAATCATAACAATTTTTAGCTCATCATTTTATGTCGGCTAAACTAAGCATTTAATACTTTCATCCATACTCGATTAATAAATAAATACATCAAAAAATACAAGCTCAGTTAATACTATTGCTCAGTATACACTACACTGGCTCAATGTATACTGAAGTGCTTCATTTACCAACCATATTGCCTTGTACAATTTTGCCTCCTTCTTCATAATAGATTAATGCAACATAATCAAGTCAACAATATGAGATCATAGACTCATCAATAAGTTACCCAATGTATTTGTTATCCTCATCTGTCATATGCATCTTTCTCCATGTAGATATCTTAGTTCTTCATCTTTTCTCTCTTTTACAGATGTTTAGATGTTTGTAACTAACATGATAAGTACTGTCAAAACTAGTTGACATCAATGACAACATAATGACTAATTTAATTATCTTACATATCATTTCAGTAACTCAGTGATCTCTAATCACTGATCTTCAAGTCATTCAGTTATTCAATCAATTGTAGTTCATCAATCTCTCCCTTTGGCATTGATGGCGGCATAAGCAAAATGAAAATATGTCATACACATACCAAATATGTATTCTACAACCATGTAAGTAAATTTTGTAGCTCAGTAAGCTCTTCCTAGCTTGATTTTTAATATGTTTAATCACTACATTACATAACAACATTACAAGTGTAGACTCTCCTTTGTAGATTTGATCTTTTCAGCTCTCATATTCCTTCTATTCTCAGTAACAAATATTCAAATCCCTCCCCAACTTTCTCAGATTATCTCTCCCTTAGATAGATAGTTCATTGTGTATCTCTCCTACTATTTATCTCTCCCTTTGACAACAATGCCAAATAAAAACATAAAACATACAGCTCTGCAATAGCCAAGTAACTCTCTATTGTTTGGTGTAGACAATGTATCTTTGTATACTAATATGCAAATTCTCTATTCTAGATCCTCAAATCTTTCACAACCTTAGACATAATCCAAAGTGTGAGCTATGTTGCATCAACATGAATGATCTTCTGATAAGAATAGGATGATGCAACCTCCAAATCACATTAGTGACTGGTAGATAGGGGACGGATCCCAAGTCTTGTCCTCAAGTATTCAAAAGTATCCTTCGGTAGAGGCTTGGTAAAAATATCAGCAAGTTGCTCCTTTGATGTAACATATTCCAGTTTGACTTGCTTCTCTTGTACTTGATCTCTTAAGTAGTGATACTTAATTGAATATGCTTGGTCTTCAAATGCATTACAGGATTCTTAGAAATATGTATTACACTAGTGTTGTCACAATATATAATCACTAGCTCAATGATTACCTATTTCATCCCTTCCAACACTTGTTTGATATAAGAAATGTTTGAACAGTTTGTAGCAGCAACAACATACTCTGCTTTAGCTATAGACTGAGAAATACAAGGATGTTTCTTACTTGTCCAAGTTATAAGTCTTTCACCAAAGAAAAATGCTCCTTCGATTGTGCTCTTTCTGTCATCTATATTTCCAGCCCAATCTACATCGGTGTAAACTCTTAGTTCAAATTTGCCTTCTTTAGGATACCATAAACCATAATCCTCTATTTTCTTCAGGTATCTCAAGATTCTTTTCACTGCAACCATATGTGAATCCTTTGGATTGGTAGAAAATCTAGCCACAATCCCCACTACATGTGCAATATCAGGCCTACAGTGTACTACATACATCAGTTTACCAATCATGGATCAGTACAATGTCTGATTTACCTCTATAGATTCATCATCTTTAGTTAATTTGTAGCCTATGACCATCGATGTTCCAACTGGTTTAACATCTTCCATGCCAAATGTTCTCAATACTTCCTTAATGTACTTTGATTGTGTGATGAAAATTCCATCATTCTGCTGAATAACCTGGAAGCCTAGAAAAAATTTAATCTATCCAAACATTGATATTTCAAATTCCTTTTTCATCTCATCAGCAAACAATTTACATATATGATCTTTTCCTCCAAAAATTATATCATCCACAAATATTTCAGCAATCAAAATGGTATCATCATATCCTCCTTTCATGTACAAATTATTTTTTTCACTAGTTCTTACAAAACCAATACTTAAAAGATAAGTATGTAACCTTTCATACCGTGCTCTTGGTGCCTTCTTCAATCCATATAAAGCTTTATGTAGTCTACATACCATGTCTTTCTGATTTGGATCAACAAATTCTTCTAGTTGTTTTATGTAGACCTCCTCTTCTAGTATTTCATTCAAAAAAGCTGACTTAACATCCATTTGATAGACTTTGAATTTCTTATGTGCTGCATATGCAAGTAACATGTGGACTCCTTCCAGTCTAGCAACAGGTGCAAAAGTTTCACCATAATCAATACCTTCTTCTTGTGCATATCCCTTGCAAACAAGTCTAGCTTTGTTCCTTGTAACCTCTCCATTTTCATTCATTTTATTTATGAAAATCCATTTAGTATCGATAACATTTTTATCTTTTCACCTAGGTACTAAAGTCCATGTCTTATTTTTCTCAATTTGTTCAACCTCTTCATTCACATCATTGATCCATTCATCATTCTCAAGTGCAACCTTAACATTCTTCAGTTCAAACTCACAAACTAAGCATACATTTTGTCTTAACTTACTTCTTATCAGCATGCCAACTTGCTTATCTCCAATGATTTGATTCTCAAGATGATGTCTTATGAAAAATCTTTCTAGCACTTGATCTCTTCTTTGTTCTTCATTCTATTCAGGTTCATTTCCTTGCTCGGTAGCTTCTTCCCGATCCTCAGTTTCCCTTTGCTATTCCTTGGTGTTATTTTCCTGATTCTCTGTCGACTCAGCCTATGGCTTTGGTAGGTACTCTGGATGTTCAACATAGAAAAATCTACCATAGTCTTTCGGCTCCTTATTTCTTTCTTCATCATTTTTGTCAGCAAATTCATCAACTCTAATATTAGCACTTTCAATCATCTTATTAGTGACCTTATTCAAACACTTGTAAGCTTTACTTTTAGCGGAATATCCAAGAAATATTCCCTCATCCCCTTTTGAGTCAAATTTCCCATTCCTATCATCTTTCAAAATAAAACATTTACTACCAAAAATTCTAAAGTAACTTACACTCAGTGTGTATCCAAACCATAACTCATAGGGTGTCTTGTTTGTGTATTCTTTAATTGAACTCGGTTCAGGACATATACAACTGTGCTAACTACTTCTCTCCAATACATCTGTGCAAAATTTTTCTCTATCATCTGTGTTCTTTCACAATCAACAATGGATCTATTTCTCCTTTCAGCAATCTCATTCTGTTGTGGTGTTCTAGGTGCAGAAACATGTCTTTTGATGCCATGCTAATTACAATAGTTAGTGAATTCATCATAAATAAACTCACCACCTCTATCAGACCTCAAGCATTTCAGTTCTTTTCCAGTTTCTTTTTATACTTTAGCATTTTACCATGTAAACATCTTAAATGCCTCAGATTTCTCTTTTAAAAACATGACAATCATCAATCTAGTATAATCATCAACAAATAGAATAAAGTATCTATCTCCATAGTAGCTTTGAGTTCTCATGGGACCACATAGGTTGGTGTGAACTAACTCCAAGATTCTTTTTGTTGAATAGTCTTTACTTTTAAAAATAGATTTTGTCATCGTCCCTTTCTGACATTGATGACACATAACATGATCAAGTTTAGTTAGGCTAGGTAGTCCTCTAACTTTTCTTTTTCTACTGATCTTAATCATGTTATCAAAATTTATATGACATAACCTGTTATGCCATAACCATACATCCTCATTTTTCACCAGTAAACAAGAAGTCTCAATATTGTCAAGATAAAATAAGTTACCTTTTGATTGTCCTCCTGTTTCAACAAGATTTCCACTTTCATCAAAGATTCTCACCTTCTTGCTTTCAAATGCCACTCGGTGACTTGAGTTGTTAAGATGTGCTACACTTAGCAAATTGTAATTTAGTCCTTTTACCCAATGAGCATTATCACATCTGATTTTATCATTTATCAATAAAGATCCTTTTCCTTTAACCATGCAAGGTGTATCATTACCTATTTTTACTGATCCTCCATTATAATGCTCAAGATTATCAAACTTATCTTCATCACTAGTCATGTGATGTGTACAGCCACTATCAATGATCCAAGTATCATTTTTACTAACTTTTGAAATGAGTGATGTTTCTACATACCTTTCCTCTTCCTCTAAATCATCTTTCATTGCAACAAAAACCACCTCAAAGTCATCATCTGTGTCAGTGTCAGTGTCATTCTCTTCAGCAAAGTAACATACCTTTTTATCTTTATCTTTGTGATATTGGTTTTCTCTATTGTATTGTCAATTATCTCCATTATTCCTTTTTCCATAGCTTCCACCTATGGATCTATCTCTGTCATTCTCATCTTCTTTCTTGTTTGGGAATCTAGTAGCAATATGACCAACTTCTTTGCAATTAAAACAGGCTAAAGATAATTTACCCTTATATCTACCTTTACCTTTAGGCAGTCTCTGGGCCATTAGTGCTTCTAGTTCATGAAGCTCATCATCGGTATTGCTATCACTTTCATTCCTTATATTCATAAAACCACACCGAGTGCTAGTGAAAGGAAGAGAATGCACTCCCTCCTTGTCTGAGAAGATCAACTAGGTTTGCTCCGCCTTGTGCTTACTACTAGATTTACCAATCTTAAGAGAAGACATAAAAGTAGACTCAATAGTTGGTACAACACTGTTATCATAATTGTTTAGCTCAAAAGTGGTTAACTTTCCAATTAGACTATCAAGAGTAAGTGTGCTATTAGGTGCAGACCTCATTTCATGAATTGCAGATATTCAGATTGCATAGATAGGCAAGAGTGTTCTTAAAATTTTACTTACCACTATTTCTTCATCAATGACACCACCAACTCCATGAATAGCATTGACTACCCCTTTGATTCGGTTTGATTAATGTACTATGTTTTCTCCTTTCTTCATTTTCATATCATCAAATCTACCTTCCAAGCTTTCAACTCTGGCTCTCATCACATTTGCATCACCACCATGTACTAGGGAAAGTTTCTCCCACATTTCCTTTGAAGTAATGCATTCCTTGATGTCTTGAAATTCAGCATCAATAAGAGCAAAAGCTATCTCTATCATAGTGATGTTGTGTTCATGTCAGTCTCTTAACTGATCAAGAGTCAAAGGATCGGGTGGTTGTAAATAGCCATTATCCAGTAAAGGTATAGCAAATTCTCCAATTCCAAATAGATGAAGTTTCATCTGACTTTGCCATGTACTAAAGTTGTCCTTGTTTAGCTTCGGCACTTCCCTCTTATACATCTTGTAATCTTTCTGTTGAATTCCTTAAAACTTTGTTCCAAGCAACCAATGCTCTGATACCAATTGTTATAATAACTAAGAGGGGGGGTGAATCAGTTAGATCAGTTATCATACATTCGGGCAATTACAAAGATGTAACACTCAAAACAATTCCAAAAAATTATGCAGCTTGGTAACATAAACTATTAAACTATCTGTGCCTTTTACCAATTACCAGTTAATTAACTTATTGCGATTACCGACCAAATCAAATATGCAGTATATAAAGTACGACAATAAAACAATCATCACAGAAACACATAACACAATGATTTAACATGGAAACCCTGCTAAGGGAAAAACCACCTGGTACCGATAACCCAAAATAATTTTCACTCTTCTGAAGTGAGCTCGGTGAAGAGCCAACCCTATTAAAGGTTACAAACACACTGTTAGGTGTGACCTTGTTAGAGGATTTAAGACTAACAGTTAACTTTCAACTAGCATTCACTATGGGGTCAATAAGATAATAATGTACATTCCTTGAATGACATAGGGGCATAACATAAGATAGTTAAGTCCACTCGGTTTGGAGATTTTTTGTATCAATGGTTAAACTAAAATAGTAGTTGATCTTATTACAATACAACTCAATTTTCAAATGTTCAAATCTATTCTAAGTCTATACAAATCCTTTGATCAATATTTCAATTCACTTCCTCAACTTACTTTCACTCGGTAATAGCTCTCTGACACTCAGTACTATTCTAAAATTCAGTTCTCCTTCAACCAGTCTGATCAAACATGGATAAAACTATATTCACATGAAATCTTTGCAATCTTCTTTCTTCTGGCATGTTTTAATAAAGAAAATCATATCTCTCATATAGACAGATAAACTGTTTTCATATCAACCATCATATTTTTTCGCTTATCCTTCTTCATTGATTTCACCTCTTAAACCTTCCTCGGAAGTTGTGTCAAAAACACATTTCAATTCCATCCTTTAGATCTTCTTCAAATTTTGTCAGCCATGGATCTCATAAAAAACTTTATCCTCAATCTCAAAATCATAACAATTTCCAGCTCATCATTTTTTGTCGGCTAAACTAAGCATTTAATACTTTCATCCATACTCGGTTAACAAAGAAATGTGTCAACAAATACAAGCTTGGTTAATACTATCACTTGGTATAAACTACACTAGCTTAGTGTATACTGAAGTGCTTCATTTACTGACCACATTGCCTTGTACAATTTTTCTTCCTTCTTCATAATAGATTAATACAACATAATCAAGTCAACAATATGAGATCATAGACTCATCAATAAGTTAGCCAAATTATTCCTTATCCTCATCTATCATATCCATCTTTTTCCATGTAGATATGTCAGTTCTTCATCTTTTCTCTCTTTTGCATATGTTTGGATGTTTGTAACTAACATGATAAGTACTGTAAAACTAGTTGACATCAACGACAACATAATGACTGATTTAATTATCTTACATATCATTTCAGTAACTCGGTGATCTCTAATCACTGATCTTCAAGTCATTCAGGTATTCAATTAGTTGTAGTTCATCAAAGATTTTATGATATGCTTTTATTGTTGTGGATGTATGCACTTTCTATACTATCATTCTTATGTACCTTTTATGATGTGACTAGATGCGATGCACTTTATATGATGGATGAATGCATTATGATTTTAATTTATGATGCCTGATTTATGCCATATGTAGTAACATACTTATGGAGGATGCAAATTTTTTGTTTGTATCATGATACTCTATCACAAGGACTTATTAGGACTAATAGAGAGAAATTGTTAATAACGAGAATTTTTAGAAGATGTTGGTTATGGAATGAAAGAATGAGAATGAATCCTTTATTGAAACCCTTAGATTATACTAAAAAGAGATATTTTATTTTTTAATAACCACATTTAATTCCAACTAAATTGAGATATTTATTTATCATCACTGAGCCTCTTTATTATAGCAAAAAAAATGGATACCATCCTACCAAGATATGAATGATCTGGGTTTGATTATCCTTTTGCATTAAAAATAGGCATGATGAACACATAAGGAATGTGGTCCAATCCATATAGGATAAGAATTTGGATTTGAGGTATGTGCAATATATCACAACCGCAGTATCTATTACAATTTTTTAGTTGGATATTGTATATGGATGTGAAGGCTCTTATCACAGACACCCAAATTGATCTTTTAAGACTTCATAAAAAACATGCCACAAACAATAGACAAAGAGAAATAACTCATGAACTATCATGAAATCTCTAAATCACTTGTGGAAATCCCACAGATGCTTAAGAAGATGACTTGCGAAAATCAAGACATAATAAGACTAACTTGACTCATCAAGTTGTAGTTGTACTCATTATGTGTCTGTGTATTTGCAGTAGTTTTGACATTGAATTTTAACGTGTTGTTGATGCTATCTGATTCCAAGAAAAAAGATACCTCATCTAAGACTACTTTGTCTAATTTTGAGCATTCCTTCCCTTGTCTAAGACAACATGATTTTTGACAAAATGCTTTGTTGTGGGTAAGATAGTCTAGGCAATGTAGTTGAGGACCTGTTGACTAGTTTTGACTATTTTTACTTGGTTCCTCTAAATCTCAGACTTGTTATATGATATCATTCAATGCTTATTTTTGAAATGCATAAGAATTGGTTTATGTACAAAGGAGATTTATTACAGGATTTTTGATTATTTGTTTGGTTGTCTTCGATAATTTTGGATCTTTTGCAAATTTCTTTAAAAAAATTTGGATGATTTTGAGTTGTTTTTGGAATTTTGAAGGAATTTTCCGATGTTTTTATAGTTTATAGGATGATTTTGTGCTATTTTTTTGTTTTGAAGGACTCTTTTCAATTTTTAAGAAATTTTTGCAATATTTTTGGTATTTTTTTTCAAAAAATTGTTGTGTTTTTATTTGTTTTTTTAGGACATTTTAAATCACTGAATGATGTGAAAGGCATATGTTAGGATTTATTCTCAAACATGATTTTATTTACTTTCCCTCGTGTCTACCAAGGCATGGAACACTATTAATCGATGAATGAGTTGATGAGATGACAATGGATATGTAAAAAAATGGAATTGGAGTTGATTTGGATGCAAGGACTATCTCACAATGGGATAAAATGTTTACCCAAGCTAAGGGACATGATATGGTGGCTATGTAGGCAATTCCATGACACATTGAATAACATGACAACTAAAGGGAATGGACTATTGGAAAATTGGTCAGCGCTCCCCTCAGGATTCATGACATGGCTTAACCGTCTCATGTGTCTTCTATAAGTCTAGTGGTTGTATTGGGCATTAACAAGTTGATCTTTTGGTGCAACGACAACTACTACTTGTAAAAAGTGGTATCAAAGCTTGGTCATAGGTCCTAATCCCCTTGGGTAATGCTAAGGGGGAGATTGTTGGAAAAATGGACAACGCTCCCCTTAGGATTCATGACATGGCTTAACTGCCTCCTATGTCTTCTATAAGTCTAGTGGTTGTATCAGGCATTAACAGGTCGATCTTTTGGTGCAACGACAACTACTACTTGTAACATGGACATGTCAAGAGACTTCTAAAAATATGTTCATTTTTTAATGTCCTTAATTTTGATCAAGACCAAGAAAAGGATTTGGGATTAGGCAATATGAAACATGAAAATGGATGACAAAAGTAAGGAATGAATAAGACAAAGGATTATAGTAGGGTGTGGATAAAATGAAGAAGAAATGATGTGTGAAGCCTTGTCAAGATAAAAGATGAAAAAAAGGAGTATGGATGGATGTAGGATCATGAAGGATGTGGTAGGTAGGATTGCATGAATGAAACTTTCCTCTAGTGAGGATGGTAATGAATTACATAGGAAAGCATGTTTTTCAAAGTTTTCATCATGGTACTTTCCCAAGGTGCCACAAGAAGTGGTTGTCACCATAGGATGAATTATTTCTCTTGATTTCTATTTTTTTGTCACACAAGGAGCCTGTTTGCCAGGTTTTCACCAAGGTAACTTCTTTTTTTTGGGCATTTTTGGAAGACAATGGACATAGGAAATGACATGAAGGAAGGACTCAAATATATTGTTCATTGGATAGTATTCATGAAGGACATTTTTTAATGGACCATGATTTTTGAAAGTATACTCAAATATGTTTATAGGGTGATGGAAAAAGGGGATGAAATGGATGATAAAATGGACTAGGGTAAGCGTTTATGCATAGGATTGGATAAGTGGGATGGAAGGATGGGGAATAGGTTTTGGATAATGAATGGGGTGTTAGAAGACTTGTGTATAGGTGGATGGAAATGTTGGAAAGATAAAGATTTTGGATTTTGGGATTTAGATGGAGGCGTGGACGTGGATTTTGGGATACAATGACCTAAAATGGATGAAGGAGGTGATGGAGTATCTAAGGTAGTGGATTTTGTGACATAGGGACCCAAAATAGATTTGGAAGATGGAAGACATTTATGTGGAGGATTTATGGAAGCCTTCAAAATAGTAAGCTTAGATGCCATTTTTTATCTTTCTTTGGTATATTGTGCTTTGAGGAGCTGCTTGGGAATCCACATGGTTTTAAAATTTTTATTCTTTTGTGGTTACTTGGAATGGGTTGCTTGCATAAGGGATTTAGGAACCCATATAGATTTTTACTTTTATTTGTTCTTAGCTAGACTTTGTGACCCTTTGGATATTTCTTTTTTGTTTTGGATCATATTTTGCATTATTTTCATATGTTGATTAGACAGGACATGTTGATCCTTGATTGCATGTGGATTTCTTGACTTATGGATTTTATGCTTGGCATTCAAATTTCTTGGAAGGGGATTGGTATTCATGGGTAGAAAAGAATTGTATGGAGGCATTTTAGATAGGTAGATGGTTCTCAAATATGAATTTATTTGTGTACTTTCATGTGGGAAAGGGTAAGTAGATTTTGAACTAGTAGATGGAGGAATATATGGACCTAAGATGGATGGAAGGGATAAATAATTTGACTTTGGGATGTGAGGACCCAAAATAGATGAAGGAGGTGATGGGGAATGTGTACGCTTGGTTCATATGGGGGGATTTTGGATGTAGAGGGGATATCAACATCTTGATGGTGAGCTATATAGCCAATACCCTAATAATATAGATTATCTTTGATATCAAGGGGTTCTAATATAACTTGTTCATTGAGGCCTAACCCCTTTCCTCGATAATGCATTTTGTGAAAAATCTTCTTGGAAATTGGATACCGATTATTTTTGAAACAATATGAGAGTCCATTTTGAGATGGAGGGGGCACATATGGAATAGTATGACTACGAAGTAGACTAGACTGAAAGAAAGTAGATGAACCGAGTTGATATGTAATAGGATCATTATTAACTTGGATAGGGTTGATGGAATCTTGAGGTGGACATGGGATATTATGACATGGAGACAGGGGGATGATGGGACCTTGTGGTGGATAGGGAGGATTGTGACATGGAGATGGGGGGATGATGGGATCTTGTTGTGGACTGGGAGGATTATGACATGGAGATGGATTGTTGCAAGATGTTGTGGTGAACATGGAGGATTACTTTGGTCTTGACATAGAAGAGGGTCATTTGATGGAGTGTAAGGGACATTATAGTATTTCTTAGGAGGTGGATTATGAATGGGACTTGGAGGATTTATTTTCTCTTGGGATGGAAGAAGATCATGTTGGATAGGAGATAATTGGATAAGGGGATCTTGGTCAAATATTGGATGAAAATGGATATTCTTGGTATCTTGATCAAAGAGTGGATGGGATCTGGCATTCTTGGTGTCTTGATCTTGACCAATTTTAGGACTTGTTACTTTAGATTTTGGATAACCCTCTTGACATGGTGTATGATTTTGGGTATGTATAGTGGATTCTTGAAAGGACTTAACACTTGGGAATGATGGGGATAGAATTTGACTAGGACTCAATGGAGTAGCTTTGCTTGGGATTATAATATATGGTGGCATTGGATCTAAGACTTTTGAATTGTAGAAGGGATTAGCATTACAAAATGGATTATTTTGGATTTGTATTGCGGATAGCCCTTGTCGATAGATAGGAAATGTTTCATTATTGGATGCATTGCTAGGTGGAGATAGTGTGGATGAAGGAATGGTGGGAGATATGGATGTTTCTTGTGGTACATTTCTAGACATAGGTATATGATTTTTTTCATGTTTGGGAATGGTATATTGACATATATCCAACTCCTCATTAGGTGAATTATTGGGACATTCTTTATTAGTAATAGGACACTTGTCTAGAATTTGGATAGTGGTGGTGTTAATTATCAAATTGGGGTATGCTTTCATATATACAAGGTTAGCCTTATTATCTTATCAATATGTAGAGGCCTTGTATCTTCCATGATCCATTAATAGATTTTGGAAGATCTTATGGTCTTGGTTGGTGGTACCATAATTTGTGACAACTCTGATTTCACTGCAATTGATAAAATCTTGGACAATGTGCTTCAGTTGCATACAATCACTTGTCTTGTGCCCCTTAGTTTGGTGATAGTTATGGTAACAGTTTTCATCCCACCATGTTGGTTTTTTAGGACACTCAAAATGTCTTATCTCAGGTAAAGTGACTAAATGAGACTATATCAATTTCTTTAGGATCATCTCAGGAGGTTCTGCAAGAGGTGTGCATAAATTAGTAGTTGGGTAAGTGTATTGGTTTGTTCAGGACTTTGTCTAGGAGAAGTGATGTTAACATTGTGATTTTTTGTACTAGTTGGGTATGTTGGATTAGTTCTAGTTGGGTATGCTGGATAAGTGTTGGTGCTTTCACACGTAGGACTAGTTGTGCAATCTTAGCATCCATAATGTTATCATTTGTTACATTCTTATTTTGGGACCAGTATTTAGATTCGTCATAAGGTGTTGAATTACTAGTCTCTTTCTTGAGTATTCCTTTCAAGATGAGTTCTCTTTCTACTTTCATCCCTTTCTCAACTAACTCTTCAAAGGACTCGATACATTGGGATTTTAGTTTACACATTAGGTCTAGCTCATAGTTTTCAATGAATATGTGGTTCTTTTCTTTGGTTGGAACATGGAAGGATACCTTAGAGGACAAATTTATCCAACCTTTTAGGAAAGAGGAAAATCTCTCTCCATTCTTTTTCTTGGTGGTGAAAACATCCATCAATGTTACTTCCATGACAATGTTGTGTGAATAGTGTGATATGAATTTTCTTGCTAGTTCATTCCATGCCTTTATCCTAGGAGGGAGTCCAGAGAACCAATCCATGGATTTACCATGAAGACTACATGGAAAGAGTCTCATAAGATATGTATCATCATGAGAAACTTCCATGCAAGCTGTGAAAAAATCTCTTATGTGATTGAGGGGATCACCCTTTTCCTTGTATCTATTGAACTTGGGTGTGACAAAGTTGGTTAGAAAAGGTGGCATATGTAGTGTCCTATCAAAGGGGTAAGGACTAAGATCTATTGTGGTGTAATACCTTTTAGAAGCACCTATTTGTAGATTTATTAATTGTTGTTAAAGGGTTTGTAACTAATGGGAAATTATATTAGGGGGTGTTGGCATAGTTGGTGTCGCATTAGGATCAACAAATGGGACTCCATTTTTCTATGATGTTCTAGGTATATACAATGACAAAACATGCTAAGATACTAGGGTATATTGAGATAATGGGATGCACTAAGATGATGGATTATACTAAGGTATTGGAGTGTATTGGGATGATGGATTATGCCACAATACCATATTATGTTGTGGTGCTAGATTGTGCTGAGATGTTGGATTTTTCTAAGGTGAAAGATTATGCTCGGATATTGGTATATGATAGGGTGTTGGATTGTGATGAGGTATCAAGACTTGTTGGGGTGTCAAATTTTTCTGAGGGACTAGATTATGCTAAGGTATTTCTATAAGATTGGAAGTGTTAGGCCCATTTGTCATCATTTGTTGGAGGAAACTAGCAAACATTGCTAAGTAATTTGGATTAGTTGGAGGTTCCCCTTGACTAAGTTGGGGTTATCCTGAATTGGAAGGGACATTTGGTAGAGAAACACTAGAAGGATTTGGTTGAGGTGCTCCTAGTAGGGGTATCCCTTCCTTAGGTTGGTGAACTGTGCTAAAGGAAATTGTTGCCATTTTTTTGTGAGGTACTTGCTATATTAGTTAAGGACAATATAGAAGGATTTGTTTTGATAGTGAGTGTACTGAAGGTGGATGGAAAAATAGAAAGTAAGGGATTATTTGACTAGATCCCTAGGGTACTAGAAGATGTGGTGACCTAGGAATCATTTTGAGTAGAGTTGGTGGATGGGAGGACTAAAGTGAGTTGGAGGGGTGTTTTTGAGGCTACCCAAGCTTCTAGCATAGGTATGTCCTCTATTTTGGTTGATGCATCAATCCCAATAGGTATTTTAGCACTCTTTTGTGCAAGCATATAAAAGTATTTACTCAGGTCAGATTCTAGCATGGATTCCATTATTGTTTTTAACTTCTCATCGCATAAGGATTTTTTAATCTCTTCTTTCATGCATCTAGCTCTGGTTTCTTCAGGGGAGAGTTCATGTATATGCAATGTATCATCTTGTGTTTTCTAAAGACATAAAAATGCCTCAGGATCTTTTTAGTCTAGTGTCAAAGTTCTTGGTGCAAATTTAATTTATTGATGGGAATCATGGTTGGGGATTTGATTGTACTCCATTGTTTCCTTACTCAAGTCTTGGATCATGTGTTCAACATATGCAAGTCTATGATGAATGCAAGACAACTAAGGAAATCAAATTCTATATTTTTTGGATATGGGATGATAATGCAAACTAGGAATGAATAATCAAATATGATGTCTAAGGTGTAAGTACCTTACCCTAAGAGAGTTTCAAGAAACTTTAAAGGTAAAACCTCTAAGGAAAGACCCAAATGATATTGAGGACTATCTTGACACCAAAATGGTAGGACAAAAGTGATAAATTCTAGCAATAATATCTATCTAAGACAAGTGTTAACCAAAATGATTAGGTTCCTATGTTGATGCAAGCAGTTAAGTATGGTGTTGATGATGTCAAGATAAAATGAAAAACCACTATAGGAATGTCTTAGGAAAATGCACCCTCTAATTTGAATAATGATTCTAAGAAGTGAAATATTTAATCCTAAGTTATGCAAGCTATATTTTTGGGATTTTTGGATATTGAGACTAATATGATGACTATGCAAAAATGCGAGTTTCTAAGATATGTCTATGTAAGTATGTAAATCACAAGGAACCAGGAAGTAATGTTTGTAGGATGTTATAGGACCAATTGTTGTAGGACAAACCTTGTATAACAGATGTTGTAGGACCAATTATTGTAGGACAAATGTTGTAGGACCAATTGTTGTAGGACAAATCTTGTAGGATAAATGTTGTAGGACCAGTTGTTGTAGGAAAGCTCTTGTAGGATAAATGGTGTACGACCAATCTCAACAAACTCAAAATTTGTGTGTAGTTGTAGAATCGACTTAAAGAGAAATGATCTATGTATGTTCAACAACTTTTTCAAGCTATAGGTTTTCACGAAGTCTATACACAATAAAGAAATATAGAAGCAATTTAATCTAAGGTCAAATTTGGCTTCATCTAAAATATTATAGGTCCATTGCTTGGGTGTCTATCAGCTCACACAACATATGTGCCACAAAAATAGAGAAAAAATCCCTTGAAGGTGCTTGTACTATCACCTTTTCTGGGTATTTTCATTGTGTTAACGAAGTTCTCTTTCATAACACAATATCCCTGGGACATCTATGATGGAAATCTTGGGGGGGGATTCTATTTCACCCTCCCCTTACACTATAATAAGACAAATGTTTGGAGGTAAACTAGCTAGCCTCCAACTAATAGGGTTGTAGTAATTTTTGTGGCATCTCCCCAATAGATTTGTACATGTGTGACTCACTTAAGAGCCTAGTTAACCATGATAGCTTCCCAGGGACACTTCACTTGGTCCAGACTATCATCAACACACCTTGATCAAGCTTGAGGAGATAAGACTAGATTTTCTCAAAGTCTTATTTATATACCGACCAGAAGAATTTGCTAGTTTGAGGTCATCCTTTGTAATGGGTTAAGAGAACCCTCCAGATAGGCCTCTGTAAACTAAAAATGGTTGCTAATCTAATAGATTGTGCAAGCACACCAAGAACTCTAAACACCGGGTTTATCATATTAAGCACTAATAGTCAAATGTGAACTAAGCTATCATCCATACAAGCACACGAGTTCAATTTTAAGCCCAAACAAGATGAGATTTGCCTTGTTCAATTTTAGATGCACCCAAATTCAAATGTATTTTTCTTTGTTCAATTTTATTGCACCAATCTCAAATGTTCTTTGCCTTGTTCAATTTTTAACCACGCGTCAATTTTAAGCACTAAAATGAAGTATGAGTTTGTGATGTTTGAGCATGTATTGTTCGTTTTAAAGCACCAAATGAAAGATGAATATTTTTAGATTAACAAGATTAAAACCTGCTTCCAAGCCACATGCTAAAAGGAAAAGTTAGTACCAAAAAACCTAGCAATTAGTTTTAGAATTTTTTGATAGAAATAAGGTTAATGTCGCGATAATTAAAAATTTCAGAAGTTCCCCTTACCTTGTCCACATAGGTGTTAATAATTCCTTCTCTAGTTTCTACCTCCAAAGCATTGATTCATTGTATCTTATCTGATATCTTGTTCTGTTTTATCTCTCTTTCTCTTCTTTGGTGCTCAACGAGTTCCTCAATCTTGACTTTTTTGTGTTTTGATGGCCAAGTGCATTTTTTCATTACATCAAGCACGTATTTTCATTAATTAAAATGTTTCATTTTACAATGGAGAATAAGATTTTAGATAGAAGAGAAGAAAATCTCATTTGTAGTTTTGAAACAATGTTTTTGATAAAATGATTATTACTTGCACCTGCACACAAAAATAAAAGTTTTCAAAGATCCTTTTTTTTTTAAAATATTTTTCATCTAAATTAAAATCACAAAGAGAAGACCCCTTGTATAATTTCAATACCTTTCCGAAAATGTAAATTTTTTTTTTTAAAATGTCGATTTGTGCCCAGAAATATTTTTTTATGAAATCTCATTAAAGAAAAGGAAAAAGATCAAAAAATTATGAAATTTGGACTGTTAGCTTCCTTATGTCAAAAAAAACTTGAAAAAAAATTTATATCATAATTCCTTATTTCATATCCTAGGGACCCATTTTATCAAAACAAACCAGTTTTAAAAGATCTATTTTTTTGTAAATATTTTTCATCAAAATTAAAATCACAGAGAATACACCCCCTGTATAATTTCAAAACCTTTCCAAAAATGTAATTTTTTCAAAAGGAAACACTAATTTGTGCCTAGAAATAATTTTTTTAAATGAAAAATCATAAAAAAATAAAAAAAAATCTAAAAAATTTTGAATTTTTTTATTGTAGTATTCTTATATTAGTACAAACTTACAAAAACAATTTCATAAAAAAAATCCAAGCAGTTTGAAAGAGATGACCAAATTTCATGGCGATTTCACCATTTGTAATCGGGTATAATAGGATCAATAGAAACCTGCAATAACATGTAAAATCTCAACCACAAAGAGATTTTTAGTGCAATTAGTATTCCCAATAATCAAGAAATGATGCAATATAAATAATACACATAATTATCAATGCATAATGAAATCAATTCAAGAAACAAATGAATATACAAACCATGTAGTCCTTCATTGGTGTTCTCCTTCTCATACAATGTGGGCTCTAAAAATTGAGCTCAAGATCATGCCAACATAAGAATTCAAAGCAATTGTGGCTTTTAAAATTAGAGATTTAACTCTCTATTTATATGAGTTTTAGGGGTTTCAATAAAAATGCATGATTGATAGGATGATTGACTGTGATTGAGGAGTTGAACTCAGAGTGAGTGGGAGTTCAACTCTACTTGACTGCCTTGATTGGGGGATTGATTGATCTATCATCAAATAGATCAGAGGGATGACTTGACTTGATTGAAGAGATAATAGAATAGAATGGTGAGTCAACTGATTGCATGGATGAGTCAATTGATTGCATGGATTAGAAGACTGAATTGACTGAAGACTTTAACTAATTATTGAGGGAGGAATTAACAATGTGGATTGAATAGTTAGGAGAGGGAGTTGTGGAGTGAACTGAAAGTCAATATGAGTTAGCTTTGGAGGAATAAATCGTGATCAAATAAATAAAAGAATTATTCACTTGCACATGTGATAATTAATAAATAAATATTTATTTATGAGAGAACACTTAGTTTAATTAAATAAATAGAATTTATTTAATTTGTGAGAGGAATTTGATTAGATTATTACATAAATGCAATAATTAGAAAGATGGAATATTAATTAAATAATATACTATATTTAATTAGTTATAATAAGATAGGGTATAATTAAATATGATTTAATATTTAATTATATTATAGATGAATAATTGATGAAATAGTGAGTAGATGTTTAATAATTAAAGTAATTAATTAAAATCACTTTAATTATGGAATTAAGGAGAAGTGATGATTTTTTACTTTAGAATATGGCTGAAGGACATAATTAATTAAATAATAAAGAGTATTTAATAATTTAAGAAGAATGTTAGTGAAATTATCACTTGCAGACATGAGATATTTTTAGGTGTCTACAATTATAACAAGGCACCTAAACGGGCTATGTTTGTAGTGTTGATCTCTAGCACAATTGAGGTGATCAGATATTCAAGGACTAACTATTTATAGTAAGTCACATTGTCATCAAGGTCTAGTATTTCTATATTTAGTAAGGCACCTGGACATGTGATTTTAGCGTTGATCCCCAATTTTAGTCAGCATGGAGAAATAAGGTTTAATGTGCACGTTATATCATTTAATTATTATTAAAGGTGAATTTAATAATAATTATTCATAAAAGGCATAATATAAAGTTTTTTGTGCACTTTATGTCCAATGGGACCATGACCCTCAATTAAGTGACTTAAAGTACAATTAATAAATTATGTTTGGGAACCCATTGATTGATGCACTATATGAAGTATGTTTTAAAATAATTATAAAATCATTTCTTTTGAGGGGTCATAAATATTAAAGTATTCAATGAAGTTGAAATAATTTTTTTTATATCATTTTATATGATTAAAAGACACATGAAGGGGACCAACCTATTGGTGAAAAGTATAAAAGGAAGAACAAAAGCAAAAAATAATTTATTCACTCATTTTTTACAATTGAAGACTTTGAAGTTTGTTCTTGTGCTCTTCTCATGGAGAGGTAGAAACCAGGGTTTGCCAATTATTGGCATTGGAAAATGAAGATTCTTTATAGTTTTAGCATTTTGAGGTTGTGAAAGACTAACTGAAGTTTTCCTGAGATTGGCTTCATCTAGAATTCAACATTGTGTTTCATTGTAAATTATATCAAGGTTTTTGAAGAATATTTTATTTTTTATCAGAAGTTTGAGTAGTTTTTGGAGAATACTTGTTGTTGTTTGTATGTCATTCTTCTTCAAAAAGTGGGGTTTATATTGTGCATACTGGGAGAAATTATCTATAGAATTCAAAAAGAGTTTTGAGCACATTTTTGGTTGAAATTAGTGAATCCCTTATTGTTGGTCAATATTGAACAATCTACCATTGTTGGGTCATACAATCTAGTACTATGGAGGTTGTACAATCTTCTATGCAAGGCATTTTCTCTCTAAGTTGAATCAACTTGTGTTTGAAGCTGAAAGTTGTTCTTTTTGGGGTGGCTAAGGATTTGATATAAGTTTAATGCATTTTTTTAAAGAATTCATCTATTGTTGATATTCATCCTTACAGAGGGTTTCAAGGCATTTATTACCTATGAGTTCAATAACTGTAACTCTTAGATTTTCTAGGTATTGTTGTTTTAGATAATAAAGGTTATTTAATGAACGAGTTCATCATTATATTGTGAAAATTTTGAGTATTCAAATAGATATAAAAATCTAGAAATATCAGCTATGTATTTTTAATGCAATTTTAGTTTTGAGTTGCAAAAAAATATTATTGCAATATCTTTTATTTTTTGCATTATATTGTCATATCAAACTTTTCAAATATACCACCTTCATTCATCAAAACAAACACAAACAAGGTAGAAAATTTGTATTTATAAGAATCTTCCCAAAGAGGGTTCTCACAAATTGTACCTAATCACCTCATTAGATGAACTCAAATAATTAGAAGGCTGAAAATCATACTCCAAATCAGATTCTGAATCTTCTCTTGGATCCCATACCTTACTATTTTCACTAATTGAAGCACTACAACCAAGACTTGTTTCGTCATCCAACTCAAAAAATGGATTTTCATTTGTCTTCTCTACACCTTCCTCAAACAATGGGTTATCATTGAACAACTAAAATTGATTCTTCCAATCATGTATATGAAAATCAAGAGAACTTATTCTATGATGAATATCAAAATTAGAACTATTATATCTTTCATCAATTACTCAAAGGCTATCCCAATTCTCTCGTGCATCCTCATTTTCATATTTAATAGTATATTGTGGATCCAATCAACAAAGTTCCTGAACTTCTTCTCAAGGTCAACCTAATGCAAATGCAAATCAGATTTTGTTTCAATATATTCATCACAATCATCAATACTATCCTCCATGATTGCATTATGGTCATCATCACAATCAAAATAAAATTCATCTTATGTAGGATCTGTATCATACTTAGGTGCCAACATACCCAAATCCCATGTGTCAAAATTTTGATTGCTTTGTTCAAAAATAAAGTTATTGTTGTCATCCTCATGAGTGGCTAACTCTATGAGGGAGTGACTTCCAAACTCACTAGCACCAATCTATTCATAAATAGTCCTCTCTAAAGGTTATGTGCATTCATCCAACCTATAACTATCTAAACCATCATCACTAGAAATATCTAAATTCAATTCCATGACTATTTTTTTGTCTTTCCTTTCATTAAAAAAATCATCAACAATAGATTCATGCAAATCCAAAGGGTCTTTTTGAAACTCTTTCACATGTTCTTTATGTATCAAGACACTATATCCATTCAAATGATCTGCAATGAACATATTTTACATTTATTTGTTTCTCATTGTTTCTTGCACTAGAAGAATATTTTGTATTTGCTTCTACTTTCTTTTTTGAGATGGACCTTAACCACCTAGGATGCTCATGCAAGTACTTACAATTTTCCCAAAACTCCCTATAATTTTGACAACTCTCACTTTTTCTTTGATAAATTTTCTTTAATTCTATCAATCCCATCTGTTGAGCCATCATTTGAGTCAAAAGGTCCAACTACTAGTTATGTTACACTAAGCTCTTTGTTCTTCTTGTTTACATGTCTGAAGTAGTGTATCCAACAAAACTGAAACCTCACTTCACCTATATTCTTGTCTCCCATGTTCTTGATATTTTGTTCTTTAGGAGCTCTCTATTCCTTTGGATTCATGTTTCTAGTTGCTCTATTTTTATGAGTATTATAGTGATGCATATAGGGTAGCTAATCAAACCCACACATATCACTATCCATTCATTTTTGTACCCACTAGGATGGTAGGATACACTACTCTGATACCATTGTATGAACACCCCCTATTCTAGACCAACTTTTCACCTTTTTATTCATTGTAATTTTGTCAAGCATTTTTCTTGCAATTTGATTACTAAGTTATTTGATTTGTTCTTAATTTGTAGATGTAAATGGTTTCTTTATTTTATTACAACATTGAGAAATATAATTTAATTCAACGTGAAGTTTTAATAGAACATTTTTCACATAGAAAATAAGCATGTACGAGCTTGCACTACAAAATAAGATTTTATTGCATTAATATCTAGCAGATAATAACAACATCCACATATATTTTCCTCACAACAAATTAACACAATGGTTTACAATGAACAATACCCAATTTTCAGTCAATGAATACAAAAATTCATACCAATCTTATTATCCACGATTGTTTCAGACTTGCAATCACTCAAGAGCCCTATATGACACCATATGTTTGTTATCTTTCAAGTACATCACCTCATCTAGACATTTATAGACCTATATGACATATTTCCTTTACATTTGTTGGTAGTAAAACATTATGGCATACCATTGTAATGCTATATTTTAGATTCACTAGGTTTGGTAGTATTTCCAAGATGTACATCGCCTATATTGACTGGTACTGTAGCCTCCAACACTTATCTCAACAGTACGACACCCAAGGGATAATCTTAGTAGTATGATAGCCTTCAGTTTGGTTCAAACAATAGTATGTGTATGCAATGTATGATGAACAAAAACTACTTCCACAATAGTTCATTGGAAACTATGTACATCCAGTCCAATACCCAATCAAACCCTTACCTAGCAATGCAACGTTGAGAATGGAAATGATTGAAAATGAAAACTTCTGATTTTTACCTTGAAGCTTGATTCACATTCTCCTAACTGTGTCTTTCAACAATGAAGATAATGTCATTCATGAGGGTTTTTTTCCCCCACAAACCTTCAAAGAAGAACTCCAATATTTTATCAATTTCATATATTTTCCCAGCATACTCAAAAAGATCTCTTCAATCTCTTTTATAACATTTTCAAGAGAATTCATTCATTCACCTTTCCAATGTGGGATAAACAAAATCACTTTTTTCCTTTCCTTATTTTTGTTTGGATTTTGCTTTTTCCCCTATTTTCTCACAATTGCTTTCCCCCCTATTTTACTGTGATTCCTATATTACCATGATTCCTATTCTTTTGTGACACTTTTTCCTTTAAAATTAAGTCCCTAAACATTTTATATCATCGATGAGTTATTAAATAAAGGGACTTAAAATATTTTCCACTTAGCTATAGTCCTGCATTAATAAAGTTGAATATTTATATTTAAATTTATAAATTAACTTTATTAATGCATAAATAAAGCATACTAATGATAATATAATTCTTCTGTTAATATTAGATATTTACCATCAATATGCCAACATTACTGAAGGTTTTGACCATGCCCAAAATGACTTATTATAAATAGTAGGTATGCCCAAAACTGCATCTAGACGCCTCAGATTAACCCACAACTAAAATGTTGCCTAGGCAAAACACCCTCAAGGTCCCTCTATCATTCTAGTTAGCCTACATGACCATGGAGAAATAGGCTAATGAAAATGTCCAGCTAATAATGTTAGAAAGGGGACATTACACCTCATAAGAAATCAACATTGCTCAATACTAACACAAGGATAGATGAATAGGTTTCAAGTTTATAATCCTATTGTTCTTTCCTCATATTCTATGTGGATTTGAAAGACTTACATGCACCTATAGGTTTATGTCTTCTCATGGAAAGAAATTTTGTTTGATGGAATTGCATCACCTTCAACATTCAATATCATCCATCGATTTTTGATATAAGAGACTACACATTTGAGGGCACTTCCTAGGTTCTTCACCTCTCTTCATACTATCTCTCCTAGGCAGCTCTTCTAAATGTAATATTATGATTATTTATTGAATTAACTTGTGATAATAGGATATTTTATTTTCTCTCACCTATATATCTAATAAGGCACGTGTCACCCTTAAATTGAGGTTATCAAGAGCACTATTTCCCCACCAATTCTCGATATATGTAAATTAGGGCCCTCCTCTATTTTAGTCAACTAAGTTAACTCATAATTTCCTTGGCATGTGTCATCCTAACTCACTCATCCAAAATGCCACTATATTTCTACTACTCTTAGGCTTATTATTCAAGATCATTCAAAATAATCAATATAGAATAGCATTATTCTTGTTTTGATATTTGAGTAATTCATAGAGATTAAGGTCTAGGTTTAATTTTTTCATCATAAAATCTTACAAGGTTATTCATACATAAACAATGTAAAGTTTATCATTTGGTGAAAAAAAATGTCCTACTCTGCTTTTTGCCATCCTCAATTTCTTAAGAAATGCCACATACATTTTCCACTTCTTATTTTCCTAAAGAGCCAAAGAAATCTAGAGGACAAAACACTACCTACAATTTAGTCCAAGAATTTTCATCTCAAAGTCTACTAGCATACAAATGGAAAATTGTTAGGAATCTTGCATCTACAAACCAAAATTTGATTGATACAAAATGTGGGTTCTGGAGAAATTGAGCTCAAAGTCTTTAGGAATTGAATATGATGCAATTGGAAATAGCTCTCAATAAAATGGATTATGTTACCTATCTTCCAATCACTAATTTAATGTTAAGATTGACAACATTGATTAATAGTACATATGCTTGACAAAATATTGTGCATGCGTGTTTTCTATTTTCCCATTCATTTCTTTTTTCATTGAGTGTTATTTGGTGTCATTCTTATCATGAATTCTTGGATTCCAAATTTAGATTTCCTTTGGTTAATATTTTTTATGATGGCATTTTTCTATGCAAGATGACTTGGGTATTTCCAATGCAACACCTCTTAATGGTTCATTTTTTGCAATGCATTTTTCATAGGGAGGATTGTACAAGATGATTTCCAAGAACTCAAAGGACAAATTCATGGTTACACACAATATTTACTTCATATATTACCAACTAGTTTTATTCAGGTCAATCCTCATACAATTTTTTTAGTATTCTGCTTAGAATTATGTAAATGATTCAATCCTAATATAACTACATTAACTTCTACTTTTTATATTAACAATCTTTCATCTCATAGATTTGTAGACACTCAAAAATGGGCAAGTGCTTTTAAATTGCAATAATCATCAAAATGCACTAAATCACAAAAAGGAGCAAATCAATTAAAATGGACATTTATTAAATCAAATTGGACAAAAATAATTAAAGCAAAGAAAAAATCAAATAATGATGTTAAATAATTAAATCAAAGCTTAAAGGGGTGAAAAACACTACATAATTGATTTTAATCAATTAGTTGTATAGTTGTTTAAATCAAAAATTAAAATGAACCTATTACCCTTACATGGCTAAATTTAATTAATTAATTGAATTTAATAATTCCTAATATCTTTCAACAAAGTTGAGCAACCAATGAGAATTGAGGACAAAAAGACATAAATCACTCAAAAAGGATGAATCTCAATCACTCATTTTAAAGTTTCAATCTCAACCACTCAATATTGTCCTTTTGTCCAAAGCTTTGAGACAAACCTTTAAATTGTCCCCCCATTTATGAACAAAGCAAAGTATTTGACTCAACCAAGGGTTAATCATGATTACTTCACTCCACCCCCTACCCTTTGAAATTTACTATAAATATGAAGCATTTTGAGAGAAATTCCCATCTTAGAAATTCATTTGCAAAGCATTGTTATTATAGGCAATTGAAGAGCATTCTAAGAGCATTTAGAGAAATTTGCATATCTTTGTATCAATTTGAGCTAGAATAAACATTGTAGAAGCATTATAGCAGCATACATTCTCATTTTAGAAGTGTCACTAGTGGAGATTGAGCTGAGAATTTCACTTACCACATCTTTCTAGAGAACCATGAGATGTTATAGATCTTAGTTTCAATTTTAATTAGATTTGCATTGTATTTACTTTGAGTTGTTACTAATTTGATCTTAATTTCATGAAGGTGATTATCATCATCACACAAATGTTGCCCACCATGGGGCCCTAGGCCTCATTTTATCATTTTGATCATATATTGCATGCTTGTATTGTCACTTTTCCATGAAAATTTTGTAGAAAATAGGTGAAGTCACGCATACAGAAGATTCACTCATGCTTATAGTCCTTCTGATGATGCTTATGATCTCTATTCTGATGCCTGTTAGCTGACGACTTATGCCTGGCCTATCACTTCTATTCTGTCTTAATTTCTTTGCAGTCACTTGCAAATCAGAAGCTCACGCCTGTGAGATAAATCATTTAGACTTTTGTACCTAAAGTCACGCTTGTGACTCAAGAAGTACCACTTATCTGCTATCCATTGTCGCCTGTGATCAAGCTTTGCTCCACAATTTACCGAAATAGTCATGCTTTGTATCGGCTATTTTACGCTTACTATTGTTAAATTGTCGCTTAAGATCAATCATTTTCCACAATTTTCAATTTGATTCACGCTTTGCAATAAATTTTTTATGCCTAAGTAATTTTCAGTGTCGCTTGTGTCACTAGAAAGTGTCACTTGATGTCATTAAAGTTATGCCTGCTAATAATTTGTTCACGTGTATTAGCTGGACAATGTCGCTTGCTGTTTGTTGTCTTTATTTGTTGTTAAATTGATAAAATCATTTATCTAACTCTTTGTTTGCATGATTTGACTGTAAATGAGTAGGCATAGAAAGGTCCAGAAGCCAGAAAGCAGGTTTAATCAAGAAGGAAAGGCATTAGCAAAGAGGATCAAGAAGGAAAACATTGCACACATTAAGGTTGTTCTTGAGACAACACAAGAGGAGGAAAATCAAGTATTCCAGAACTATCTTGCAATTATTGAAGCTTAATGTTACCCAAAAATTCCCTATCATTCATTTTTGGCCACAGTCCTATTTTCCAAAGAAATGCTCAAGTGTCGAAAGTCCAGTGTGTTTTCTGCCTTTTGGCCCGAAAATCCAGTGTGTTTTCGACCTTCTCTCTGAAAGCTCAGTGTGTTTTTGACCTCCACTCTGAAAGCTTAGTGTGTTTTTGACCTTCACTCGAAAACCCTCTGTGTTTTCGACCCCTTCTGTGTTTCAGACTTCTTCCTCTAGCGGCATTCATTTTATAAGTGCGCAACTCCAACCTAGTGGGGCCCCGTGGCTGGCTTTCCTCAAATCTTGTGGTTGTCGCATGTTCGCAAGGAATATTCCTTGCCCTTGCGATCATGCAACAAGATGACACCTGTCGGTGGGCCCATTCTTCGTCTATAAAAGTTAATGCTCGGTGAGATCTTGTGGCTGTCGCTACACTGCTAAAGAAAGTTGATGCCTTTTTAAGTTGGCGGTATAGCGACAATCGTCTGATGCTCTTTGTGCAGATGGGCCGATGTGTCAGTGGGGTCCTAGTTGAAAGGAGATCTGTGGTTGGCGTAAAAGCATAAGGTATATTCTTTGGCCATGTGATCTTACGCCCACCGTTAGATGGGAATCTAGAAGTTGCAGTGGGTCCATTGTCAAAGGGTTGTCAAGGTGTTGATGACCGAAGCGACTAGGATGAATAACAAAATGCCAAGTGGCGTCGGTGGGCCCAGTTGATGGTTTTCAAAGAAATGCTAGTGGTATGTCACATGATTGCATAGCCCTTTTTTAGGCTATGCAAACATGTGACAAACCGTTAGCTGCGCTGATGGAGCTTGTAGTTTGGTGGCGGTGGAAAGTGATCTACGGTGGTCGCAAGATCTCATGGGATCTTCCGACCCCATGAGATCTTGCACCCGCCATCCGATTGGAATCTCAGTTTGTGAATGCACGGTTGAGAGTTTTTGCGTGGTCGCTGGATGTGGCCGGGGTTAAAGAAAAAGGTTAAGCGACTTGGTGACTAAGAGGGAAAATGAACCGGGGGTTAACTTAATGTTAAGTTTGCAGTAAGGCTCAAGATGGTTCCATGGATGCTGACATGTCGATATGCTTGCTTCCAATTTGCTCTTGACTGGCGACATGGACTTTGACCTTTCATAGGGGCTTACGACTATTTTGGGGATGATCCAGATTATCTGATTTTCCAAGAAAAATGTGATCAATAGCTGAGTTTTAAATGAAGAACTAGTAACCATTGGGGCCCAAGTTTGAAGTCTTCTACAGGGGTTTTCACCAGTGTTGGATCTAATTGACATGTGCGAAGCAGAGACAGGTTTTAAGAGGCTTGTCACATGATCGCATGAGGCTTTTTGAGTTCATGCGACCAGTACTTTTTCGAGGCAGTGCAACCATTTTTCGCGGGGCTTTCTTCTGGCGAGATGTTTGCAATGGCTTATGTCGCTAGGACATGCGCAGTTAAGGGAAGATGATGAGGAGGTCTGGGTAGCCGTCAGGGGTCATTTCTTATCCTAGCAAGGTACTAGTGTGCATTCATGGTGAGCCTTTGTGCAGAAAAGAATGATAAATCCAGGTTGTTTATCTGCAGGTTGATTGTAGTACAGAGGTGGGCACGCAAGGGGAGATATATCTGATCGGTTGAGATATTTGTAGAATTGTATTTATGATCAGATTTTGACTTCTAAGGTTGGTTATTAAATTGGAAAATTTGTACCCTGGTTAACTTTTGACTCCTGCTTGTGTGCAGTTGAGTTTGTATATAGTTTGTTTTTTTGGAGCCTTAGTGCTCAGAGTTTGCAATCTGTAAAAGAGTTTTTCTCTTTCTTTGGAGTTACCTGTGGCATTTGTTCTGCCCTCTGGCTCTTACAATTTGTAATCTTTCATTGAAATCTCAGGTTTAATAGAGGCTATTTGTGGTAGTTTGTTCTACCCTCTGGTCTTTTCCTTATATGTATTTCTCTTATTGAATGTAATATACTGGTTCTATTAGAGAAGTCTTGCAGTTCCAGGGCCCTTCTTCCTTTCAGCTTACATGTGTTCTACTGTGTATGATCTGATTTGATTGAGTTTGTGGGTATAGTTTAGCCCCTCTCTTTCTGTCTCATTCCTGTACCCTTTTGCTGAAGAGAATGTTTGCTTGCAGGTCACAGCCCGTGTCATTTGTCCCGGCCCCTCTGTGAAATACTTATGCAAGCCTGTTTAGGAATATTGTGTTCTATTAGATCTAAGAGCCTTCATGCTAGTTTGGTCAGTGTATTGTATTCTTTTCTTTTCGGTGCATCACCTAGTAGGTAGTTTGCTTTCAGTCATTTCCCTTTCATGCACTCCTTCTAACCCTTTTCCCCTAAGTTTTACTTTCCTATCTAAGAGAAAACTAAGGTGACTATCCAAGAGGAACCAGCCTAGAACTTGGAGGTCTCATCTCGGTTAGCAAAGGTCCCACAACCTTGAGATGATTCCCATGTTATACTGGATTATCAAGACTACGAGAGCTTGAGATCAGAGGCACAAATTCAGTGTATAACACTTACAAAATGAAATTTGTTTCTCTCAATTGGATTTTTAGTCCTTAGTTCAAGTTTTTCTTTAAAAATTTGCAAATAAGGTGCCTAAAGTTCATACATAATTCTTTGTTTCATCAATTTCGATTTGGTTTCCCCTCATAGTGTTTGTTGGTGTTGACTAGCTTGTTGGTGGAGAAACATACTTGGAAGGAGCTATTTGCCAAGGTAAGATAAAAACAATGAAATCACTTAAAAATGCCCCTAACTTCGGTTAGCTACAAGGAAAAGGTAAGCCTCAACTAGTCAATATTTTCCCTTAGCTTGTGGCATTGGTGCATTTTGAGAATCTAGTAATTAAGAAGGATTAAGGAATCAAACACATAAAATCAAAGCCCCTTGTTTGTGGAAGAGAGTAGAAATACTCAAATCCCTATAGTTAGTGGGTGAAATCAATTGAACATTGCTAATTGTGTTTGGGGACTAAAGGAAAGGTTAGGCATATGCTCTTCACCTTTCAGTGAACCAAATTCCCAAAAGCTTGACCTTAATTCCATTTTCCTTGCTTTGAATGAACATGCTAGAGAATTAGGGGGCTCACCTCCCAAGTTTGCCTTAAAAAGGCCAGTGAGAGGGACAACCCAAAGTGGGATACGCTCGCTTTTTCTCTAGGAATCCAGCCCACTATAAAATGAAACGCATGCATCCTTAATGGGGTGTGTGACAAACGGATTTTAAATTTTTCAAATTTCCTCTAGTACTCCTCACGGATTACACAAAATCATACCTTGGTGCATGTGGGAAACCCCTTAACATACTTGGGGGATGAAAGTTTAAGATCTATTTGAATGGAATCCACAATAAATCCTTGATAAAGTAGCAAGACCACCTTTTAGAGCCAAAATGTTAAGGGCCAAATTTGACTTTAGGTAGGCTACTTGGAATTCTTTCTTGTGTTATACTTGTGGAAACGATTGACAATATACACACTAGAGTGTTTTAGGGACACAATGAAAAATTGATGTGCGTGTTGTGATTGTGTTCTATTTTCAAACAAGAAAATTTCATAAGACCTGATCTTAAACGTTTAAAAAATTCAAAATTTTACAAACTGGTCAGCAAAGTGCCACCTGTGCACAAAATAATACCGCCTATCAGAGGCAAAGTCATGCCTATGAATTTTATGAAAACACATATCAATAGGGAAGTCATGCCTATCACCTATTGAATCACGCCTATTAAAACTGGAAAACCGCTTATCAATAGCAAAGTGCCACCTACATACTTGCAGTGTGCCGCCTAGTTCAATACTAGTTCACGAATACAAACATTTTAGTCATGCCTACACTCAGGCCAGTGATGCCCAGAAACACAAAAGGGTAAACAAAGAGTATTTACCGAGGGGGTTAGAAAAAATTGATCTCATATTTAGATACCCTTTTCCGTGTTCTTATTGTTCCAACATTCGTCCCAGTCATAAATCCTGGTTCTACATAATTTTTATAAATTTCACAAGGATTTGACCACGGGCAATATCGACTCTTATTCTCCAAGGTTCATGTTTGCTTTTACTAGATCCTACTACGTCAAGAAAACTTTGCAAGTAGATGGGACTTATTTGAGGCAAGAGCTCCCTTACACAGGTGATGATTCTACCACTCCAAGAGTACCCCAAAAATCACCCGAACAAGAAGTGGAAGATAACATGATGTACTACGATGGCTTGGGTAATAAAAGAAATAGTGGCATTGACCCAAATAACCAAGGTGATGCAAATAATGGAGGTATTGACACGAATAATCAAGGTAATACCAATAGTGGAGGGATGGATCAAAACACTCAAGGAATTGATACCACTCACCAAAGAACTAATACCGAACCAACTGTCAATGATGCCACTGATGACAAATTTGATGAAGCCATTCAGTTCCCTTATTTCATAATACTCATGGAAAAAGCAATGGCAAGAGATAAAGAGAAGTATTTCATGGACCTAGCCCGAGAAGTCTTAAGCTTCCATGAGATTATGATGTGAATCAACTTAAACCACCCGAAGTTGAAGAGAGTACCATTGACATCATGAACAAATAGTTTAAGATATTTCAAATGCAACTAGATACAATTAAAAAAAATGGGGCTCCTAAACCCTTTTCTATCAAAGTATTGTGTCCATTCCTGTTTGATAAAAGTCTAGTAATGGTACCATTCCCGATCAATGTAGTGTTTCCCAAGTATGACAAGTACGAAGGAACGTCGGATCCACAAGATCACTTACAGGAGTTTTGTGCATTGAGCTTGGATTTCATGCATGATACCACCTATTTAATGAGACTATTCCCAAGAAGCTTAGGAGGTATGGCCATGGAGTGGTTTTCTAAGTTACCATCCGACATAAAAACCTTTGAAGAACTAGCTTCAAAATTTGTGGCTCATTACTCATACAACATCAAGCATGAGGTCACAATGATAACATTATGTAATACTAAACAAAAGGATGGAGAAGCATTCCTCACTTTCTTACAAAGGTGGAGGACAATATTTGCTAGGTATCCTAGGAGTGTGCCCGAAAAGGAGAAAATGGATATATTCATCAATAGCTTGAGCAACGAGATGAACTACTGATTAAGAATGCAATGCCCCAAGACCTTCCAAGACCTCATATAAAATGGAGTAACGATAGAAGAAGTGTTGGTTAAGAGTGGAGAATTGAAATTGTATAAAGATAACAAGAATAACTCCAACAACAATAACTCCAATAATAACAACAATCAGAATAAGAATTGGTCCAATAGCTATAATCGGTATGGATTGAAGAATAACAATAAGGGAGTAGTCAATGATGGGGTTGTGGATTCTAGTAATTTGAATGTGACTCCATTTTCTCTTACAAGAACACCTAATCAGGTGAATAATGCAAACCAGACCTCCAACACACCTTCCAACAATAATGCTAATAGTGGCAACCAAGGAAATAATCAAAGGAGTAACAAATCTGATAAATTCTTAGTACCAACCCCTCAAAGGAACTTCACACCCTTGGGTGAACCCCTCGAAAAGGCATTAAAGACCCTCATGGCTAACAACATCATTAATCTACCTAGCATTCAACCTTATGAGCCACACAACAAGCCTAGCTGGTGGAGTGCAAATAGCCATTGTGAATACCATAGAATTTGAGGGCACATGACAAATGAGTGCTTGCAGCTAAAGAATGTGGTGCAAGACTTAATCGATAGTGGCATGATCACCATTGATGGACCTCAAATCAATGAAGACCACATGGCTTACAAACAACCCTTCTATAAACATGAAAAAGGGGAATCATCCAATGGCAAGAAACAAAGCAGTGATAACATTAATTTTGTGCCACCCTATGATAATGTTGTGAATGCTATAGTGATCAAATAACAGCCCCAAAAAGAGACATCTAATGTTATTACTAGGGGGTAGACTTCAAGGATTACCCTACAAGGGGTTGATCCTAAACCTAGTAACCCTCCACAGTCCAACATTGTGATCAAGAAACCTCCTACAATAGAAAAACCATATAGCTTGTTAGATCAGCTATAAAGAACTCCAGCACAAATCTCCATCTTGGAGCTATTAAAGCTATCTCCCAACCATAAGGAAATTTTAGAGAAATTTCTAGTAGAGATGAATGTTCCTACTAACTTAGAAGAGGGGAAGTTTCAAAACATGGTAGGTCACCTCATTTCACCTCATTGCCTTTCATTTTCAGACCAGGATGACATGTCTATTACTCATCCCCAAAATCTACCATTGCATATAGAGGTCTTGATTGAATGACATAGAGTCAAAAGAGCTCTCATAGATGGGGGAGTTGGCCTTAACATCTGCACGTTGAGTCTTGTCAAATCCCTAGGGTTATCTGAGTCTTGCATCGACCCTATGAAAAGGATCACCATAAAGGCCTATGATGAAGCTGAAAGAGCCTCCAAAGGCATGATCGTATTGCCCATTCAAGTGGGACCTATTAGAAAGGACACAAATTGCCAAGTATTGGACATGAAGCTAACTTATAATATTTTATTGGGGAGACCATGGATCCACGAGATGCAAGCAGTTCCATCCACATACCACCAATGCATCAAATTTTCATACATAGGTGAAGAAATCACAGTTGGAGGGGACTCAAATCCATTCCTATATTGCAATGCACTTAAACCCCTTCATGAACTATTCATTCCTTGTAACTGAGAAGGAATTATCCAAAGAGCCACCATTGAAGATATCAAAATGGATGATCCCATGATAACATTAAGTGCTACTTCAAACCCTCCTCAAGCTAGCTTAATGACATCAACTAAGGCAAAGGAGAGTGAGCTATGAGAGTCCAACTCCAAATGAAGATTCAAATCAAGCACTTAAATCAGAGATAGTACTTTACAAACCCACCAGAGAAGAAAAGGATAAAGCTAAAAAGGATAACTATGAAAAAATGAGTGAGATGATGGATACATTTGAAAAACAATGTAAAATTAGTTCCAAAGGAGTAGGGGAATACTCTGTTTCCTTATTTGACTTGCCCACATCTCCAAGAACACATGGGAAGCCATCAAAAGAAAACCTACCTCATAAGTATAACTCTTACTTCGTAAGAGAAAGTGACAAAGTAGCATTCGACAAGGAGGAGGATGAAGTCCTTCAATGGCTTTATCGTGATGAAGATGATACCTCAAGTACTCCCATAGAAAGAATCCAGCTTATCAACATTCAAAATGATCAATATGGGAAAGGATTTGAGCTAATGCAGAAAATGGGATACAAGGGAAGAGGACCCTTAGGCCGAAGAAATAGAGGCTTACTAGAGGCAATTGAACCTGCTTGGAGGGAAAAAGAAGAAAGATCCGAAGTAGGTTACCAATACAAAGGAGAAAGCTCTAGCCCAATGCATGATTTCTATCCTCAAGTGAACATGGTGGAATCCGATGGTGATAGTGATGATTCCCAGGATTATAAATGGGATACTCTATCTGATGAATCATGCCATGATAAGGAGATAATCACAATACATACTTATGCAAAGATCCCAAGATAAGAAACTCAAGACAATGAAGAGCCTAATATACAAGATCTTAACATAGGACAAGCACCTACTAATCCACCATGGATAGATACATTTTGGATGCCTTCAGAGGAGGGAGATTCAAACATTAGTTTTAATTCGCTCATGGTTTTTCCCACACTATTTCCCGTAGAAGTTGACGAGGACTCAAGTGAAGGGGATTTCGATCCTTCTTCCATGGACCATCTCGAGGAAGCTCACATCATAGATCTAAATGATACAATGTACGAACCCTCAAATGAAGTCATGTCCATAAACCCAATTGATGATACCTTGCCAAATGAAACCTTATCCTTGATAAATACCCATCTTATTGATTGGGACCAAACCAAGCCAAGTGATTTGCTTTATTTTCCAAATGACCAAGCAATGAACCAATATCCTAATGAGGTTGAGCCCTCTTTCACCAATGAATTCAAACCAAACATGATGAGAACATCGGGGGTCCAATCTCTTAGTCAAAAGAAAAAAAATGAAAAAAAAATAAAAAAAATGAAAAGTTCTAGTGCTGAAAACCACTATGTGGTAGGACTAGAACCAAAAAAAGTAAAGATAAAAGATGTTTCCTATGGTGAAAACCCAACTGTGACACCAAAGGAAGAGAGATTGGATACCCTACCTGAGCATGAGGAAGAAAGGTCACCTATTCTCATAGAACCGACAGAAAAGGTCAACATTGGGACAAAATTAGTTCCAAAATTTATACACTTGGTAGCATCACTTACACCTTTAGAAAGAAAGGATTTCATCAATTTCTTCCAAGAACAACAAGTGAATTTTGCATGGTCCTACACCGACATGCCTGGATTGGATCCTGACTTCATAATACATCATTTGAATGTTAGACTAGGGTTTAAGCCCATCAAGCAAAAGTTGAGAAAAATGCACCCACATGTGGCTCTCCTAGTCAAAGCAGAGTTGGAAAAATTGTTGAAGGTGGGATCATAAGAGCAATAGCCTATGCTGAATGGATATCTAACATTGTACCAGTCATAAAGCATGACAAATCCATTCGTGTATGCATAGATTTTAGAGACTTGAATCTTGCATGTCCTAAGGATGACTTCCCACTTTCGAGCATTGATGCCATAGTTGACTTGACAGCAGGTCACTCCATGTACTCATTGATTGACGGTTTTAGCAGCTACAATCAGATAAAAATTGCACTTAAAGACCAAGATAAGCCATCCTTTACATGTCCTTGGGGTACCTTTTGTTGGAACGTCATGCCCTTTAGCCTTAAAAATGCTGGAGCCACGTATCAAAGGGCCATGACAATTATCTTCCACGATATGATGCACACATTTCTAGAGGATTATGTGGATGACATATTGGCCAAGTCCCACAAAAGAAAAAGTCACCGAAAAATTTTGAAAAAGATATTCACCCGGTTGGAACAGTTTAAAGTGAGGCTTAATCCAAAAAAATGTGCCTTTGGTGTCCAATCTGACAAATTGTTAGGCTATATAGTTTCAGCGAAAGGAATTGAAGTGGATCTGAAAAAAGTACAAGCAATAATGGATATGGAAATTCAAAAGAACATAAGTCAAATGAGGTTTCTCCAAGGCAAAATACAATCCATAAGAAGGTTCATTTCCCAATTGGCCGAAAAATGTCATTCATTCACAAGGTTGCCACACAAAGACACTATTTTCATGTGGGATGAAGAATGTGACCAAGCCTTCACTTTATTAAAGACTTATCTAATAAATCCACCTATCCTAATGCCACCAATCAAGGGAAAACCATTGCTACTAGACATATCCACTACCGAAAGGTCTCTAGGAGTGCTCTTGGTGCAAGAAGATGAGCAGGGAAAAGAAAGAGCAATCTACTATTTGAGTAGGACATTGATCAACTATGAACTTAACTATACATTTATGGAAAGGGCTTGTCTAGTGGTTGTCTTTGCATCTCAAAAATTGAGACATTATATGTTGATGCACAAGGTGAAACTAATTGCCAAAATTGATCCTCTAAAGTACTTGCTAAGCAAAACTGCCTTAATGGGTAGGATAGCAAAATGGGTCATGCTATTGAGCGAGTTTGAAATTGAGTATGTGGATAGGAAGGAAATAAAAGGACAAGTGATAGAAAATTACTTAGCTAAAAATCCATTGACTTCTACACAAACCATTCAAGTGGAATTTTTGGATTCTGCCATTGTTAACATAGAAGCAAAGACATGGAAGTTATACTTTGACAGCTCATATATGCAAGGAGGTTCCGGGGCCAGCATATTGTTCATTACTCCTCAAGGGTACACCATTCCCAAGTCCTACAAGCTCTTGTTCCCATGCACAAACAATATAGCAGACTATGAGGCTTTAGTGATTGGCATCAAGATGGCTTTAGAATGGAACATCACCGAGCTACAAGTATATGGAGATTCTCAACTAATAATCAATCAAGCCAATGATGAATACAATACCAAGGATGAAAAATTAATGCCATACAAGGCTATGATTGATGGAAGGAAGAATTACTTTTCCTTGATGACTTTTGAGCAGATTCTGAGAGAGAAAAATAGAGCAGTTGATGCAATGGCAACCTTGGCTTCCTTACTACAAAAACCAGATCAGAATGAGAAGTATGAGTTCTTGGTGGAAGAGTTGGTGAAACCAGCATTTGAACTTCCCAAAACTCAAATTGTTGCCCTACTTCATGGACATGACTCACCTTGGTATGGCCCTATCTATACATATCTTAAAGACCAAGTGTTACCTTTAGACCAATCCTGAGCCCAAAAATGAAATTTCATACGCCAATCAACCCATTACATAATCCTTTCAGAGACATTGTATCATAAGGGTCTTTATGGGACGTTACTTAGATGTCTAGAGGAAGAAGATTCTAAGTTAGCTTTACATGAGGTTCATGAAGGCATTTGCAGGTCACACTCAAGCGGTTTAAACCTAGCCAAGAAAATCCTTCGCTTAGGGTATTTCTAGAAGACCTTAGAGAAAGATGCTTGTCACTTTGTCAAAATATGCAACAAATGTCAATATCATGGTGACATGATACATGTACTGGCACAAGAGTTACATCCCTTTGTTACACCATGGCCATTCTATCAATGGGGATTTGACTTAATTGGGGTAATCTACTCACCATCTTCCAATGGGCACAAGTATATCATCACCGAAATGGAGTATTTCACTAAGTGGGTAGAAGTGGTTCCTTTGATCATGGCCACGGGTAAACAAATTTTCATGTTCATCTTGAACCACATCATTTGCAGATATGGTATTCCTCATGCCATAATAACAGATAATGGAAAGAAATTCAAAAACAAAGATGTGGATGAACTTTGTGCTACATTTCATATCACTCATCATTCTTCATCCATTTATTATCCTCAAGGCAATGGACAAGCTGAAGCTACAAATAAGAACATTCTCAAAATCTTGAAAAGATTGGTAAATAAATCGAGAAGAGATTGGCATGTGAAAATCAATCTAACATTATGGGCCTATAGAACTAGCATTCGGACACCTACGGGAGCCACGCCATTTTCATTAGTCTATGGAGACAAAGTTGTTCTACCATTGGAGGTTGAAATCCTGTCTTTACGAGTATCATTGCAAGGGTTGATAACAGATGAAGACTATAGAGTCGCTAGACTTCAACAATTAGAGTTGCTAGAAGAACACCAAGCCCAAGCTTATGAACACCTGAAAGTGTATCAAAATAGAATCTCAAGGAATTACAATAAGCATATCAAACCAAGAGTCTTTCAAGTTGGAGACTTAGTGTTAAGAGAAAACCAAAAGAATCAAGTTGACCGAGAAAAGAAAGGAAAATAGTAGGCTAATTGGCTTGGTTCGTTCATCATTGTTTCTTCATTTGGAATGGGAACTTATAAGTTAGTAGATTTTGAAGGAGAAGAACTCCAAGAGCCTATCAACAATATTCATCTAAAGAGGTTCTACACATGAGGGAGACAAAAGAGTATAAAGAGTATCAGAGGAGGAGCATCATATTTATTGTACATAGTCAAAGAGATATTGAAAAATACAAAAAAAAGAAAAAGAAAAAGTGCCTTGGTGAAAACCTAGCAATAGGCGCCTTGGTAGCAAAAAAGTGAAAAAGAAGAAAAAGAAAAAATCCAAAGGGTGAAAACTTGGTAAACAAGCACCTTTTGTTCCCTTAAGTCTTTCTTTCCAAGTCACAGGTGTACATATTGCATTTCCAACATCCCATTTGTAAAACTGTCATTGCATTCGTCATCTGTGCATAGTCATAATAAAGCCTTTCAATCACATTGTTGCATTTCCTATAGCCCTAAGTTTGTCACACGATCACATTTATCACTTGGGGGCAGGAAAGGATTGGAAATTTGGTACCAATTGGATTCAATAGTGCTACAATCAATCACGTCAAAGAGAGACTTATCAGAGCTTCAGAAAAGTGGAAAGTTTATCGAACCTTTGATGGATATCATTTCTCAAACCCAAGTATTTTTGATCCTACAACTTGATCCTTTCGCCTTCATTGAATTTATTATTCGGGATTAAAAATTGACAAAACACCTTAAAGATTAGAATGCTTGGAAATACTTTTTGAAAATCATGAGACATTGCAAAACACTTGAAGCTTTCTTTTGATAATCTTTATGAAATTGAATTTTATCACATCTTTTGAGCTAATTGATGATGTTTCAACTAGATTAGCCATGATAGAGACATGATATTTTCTTGTCTTTGAGTGATTGTTTTAAGGAAGATTCATCAACTTATGAGAATTCATCTAACGACATGGTCATCAAAGAACCATCAAGGACTATCCCATAAGAAGAAGGATTGACCTTTGCTTGTTTACGCAAATGGATGCCTTGGCTATTTAGATCTTCCATATATTAATACCCAAAATCCACTTGCAACATTGAATCTGTTGACACCGGTATTCATACTCCCATAGTTTGGTCATCCAACTAGTGAGGGTTGTACTAGTTTCAAAAAGAGGTTACCAAAAGTGATAAAAAGTGGTATTCATATCATCATGATGTGGTCAATGATGGTTGTACTCGCTTTCCGGTCCCAAAATGCTCAATGATGAAAATTTATTTCCATGGCATTTCTTTGCTAAAAATTTGGTGACACTTAGTTGCATTGCATTGCATTATCATATTAGATTAATTGCATTTATCATGTTAGATTAATTGTATTTGTTTATGGTTAATTTTCCAAGGACAAGGGGGTACATTAATAATCTTGGTTAGTCGAAACATTACAAAAGGAGGGGTTCAATCAAACGTCTTACTCTTGGATATCAATCAAACAAAGGAAATGAGAATTATCTTTTGCATTCATGCATAGCATTAATTGTTAATCATTATTCATATATGAGAAAAGCAGAAAAAGAAAGAAAAGGTTCATTACGCATACATCATTTTCATACATGTAGTTAAGGATAGAACTGCATACATTAAAAATTCCAAAACATAGGGGCATTCATATGCATTTCCATTAATCACTTTGCATCCATACATTGAAAAATGAGAAAACATCTCATAAATCCATACATCAATGCAATCATCTATATATATCATAAAATAAGATACATTGCATCCATAGCATAAATCAAAGTAAATGCATATAAAACATCATATAGTTGCATAAAAAGATAATCTCATAACCAACTCATCAAGAGAACCAAGGAAGTATATCATCATAAAAAGTGTTCATCAAATCAGTATATCAAGATACAATGTCATACAAAGTGATACATCAAAGAGTTCTGATCAATAATAACAACATGATACATGATACAAGGACATCAATAATGAGCAAATCTGTCATCGATAATCAAGATCCATCCCCAGCACTAGATCCATTTGGACCCCTGTCATCCTATCTATCCTATGAGGGAGGAGCTTGAGAAGTGCTAGCTGTAATAGGTCTCTGAATCACATGAGTCATGAACTGCTGCATCAAGAGAGCAACTTGATCCAGTCTACCTACAATAGTAGATATATCTATCCTTATTGCCTGCATATCTCGTGATAGACTATCAATGCTAAGAGCAGCTTGTGAACTCTGTCCCATATCCTGTGACTGTTGCACCTATGGAGGTACCTATTGATCTTGTCGAGGCACCTCCTGTGCTGGAACCTCATCCTGTTGAGCTAATGCAACCCTCTATAACTGAACTAAAGGATCTAATCCACCAAGAATCTATCGAGCAACATCTATATGTACTTGTCTCCGCTGTCAATGAGCTCTATGCTATCTATCCACTACTGCTCTAGGATATACCTCAACTACATCATCATGTCCTCTAGCTCTAGCTCTATCCCGAATATGCCCACCTCTCACCTGTGGTCCATCTCCTACTCTACCAATGACCTAAGGATCTCTCTATCCTCATCATCCCTGTCGTCTCCTACCACCACCACCACCATGATGATCTCTCTCATCCCAGTCGGGGATACGCTCTGCTGGATCAATAAAATGAGGAAACCTGTTACAAGACCACCAGTCTTGATACTCATGGGACATCCCTGCATCAACAACACCTGGAAGCATCTCCCATCTGCAATATCCCAAACCATTAATCTAATCGCAAGCGAACTGATAATCAATCATAGGACCCCACATCGATCTCTTTGCCTATACTTGAGCATATAATGCTGCACCCTGAGGCATATCCTATACTCGACCATACTACCTAGAAACTCTGCCAAAGTAGAAGTGCTCAATAGTAGTAGTAGTCTAGCCAATCATCCAGTGAGGAGCGAACATATAGGGTAGCTCATCATCGTCCTCCCTCCAGTGCTCACAACCAATGTATGGTCACCACTGAACCTGATCAAGATCATCTATCTATCACCACCAATAATCAAGATGACCCAGATGGTGCTGAACAACCATACCGCTATATATAAAAGCATATGGGAAACCACGCTATTGAATCCTGTCAGAAATAGGCCTAGTAATGGGAAGGTGCTCCCATACCCACAACTGGAGAATAACTACCTCGACTGACAAAGAAGCACTCTCTCTATAAACTACCTCATGTAAATCATGGTAGAGCTGGGCAAGAACACATGAGCCCCATTCAAAGTGTCGAGTATGAGCAAGAAAATCCTCCAGAATCCTACCCCATCCGACTAAAAATCCACGACCTCGCCGATCGGGAAGAAGTAAACCACCGATAAGGGAAATATAGGAAATGAAGCAAACTATGGCCAAGTGATGGTATCAAGTCCCTAAATACTCATCGGCAGACTATGGAATCATATATGGAATCATAGTCAACTAACTTTCCTCTGCACAGGATGCGTAGAAATCTATACACGTCCTCGGGTGTGATAGTCATCTCTCCAAAGGGAAGATGGAAGGTATTGTGGTCAGAGTGCCATCGCTCCGCCACAGCAGTCAACAGACCATGGTTCAACTAAAACCATGGAAGGTCAAGTAGAAAGCTCAAACCGCATATCTCAACAACTCAGAACTCTATAGGAGTAAGTGCTTGACCAAGATCGATGACCCACAATGCAACCGATTAGATGTATAGAACATGAAAGTTTTCTTGTTGGAAAAAAAAAGGAATCATATCAGTATACCATATCAAGGAATTATCTAAAGTCAATCAGTTCTATCAAAAGTATCAATTCATCACACCCAGTACCATTTGTTCATGTCTTTGTGTCCTGAGAACGAAGTAGCAGTATCTATCATATCAATTTTCATACTGATTGATTTATCCTACCAGACCTATCCTATCAGATTGACAAATCACATTCATTGGTACCACTATCCTGATATCATAATCAATTGTTTTGTTTAAACACAACAAACCTAATCTTATCATTGGAATCGATCATTTGAAGTTATCAAATTTTTCATCAGGAAAAAAATCCAGTCCAAGTGCAAATTTTTTTTTTAAAATCCTCAAGCGTGATTTTAATCATCCCATGTGACATTTCACCTTAAGCCGTACAGAAAAGATGTTACGCGACACTTTGTTGGTTTTACGCGGTAATTTAGCTATCAGGTGACATTAAAACCTGCTAAGCGACATTGAATCGAGCCTAGGTGATAATGGAAATCCAGGGTTTCATACGTGTAAAAACATATGCAAAAAGGACTTAAAACCCTAACTTTACATGATATTGAAGTTTTCTCATGCGAGAACAAAAGTTTTCTAAGCGACAGTTTACTACATGGAGGTGTGAGTAAAAAGCACGGATGTGACATTAAACAGGCTTAAGAGACATCAAATCTATGCTAAACGTGACTTTGCAAATTAAAAGCAACGATAAATGGAAAAATTGCAATAAATGTGATAAATCAAGCAATAAATGCAAAAAGGGAGTTCATAATGACTCACTGGAGGTCCGTAGTCAAGTGGTCTCACATAATGCCAACACCTCTCGAACCGATGCTCTCTGATAGGGACAACCATCTCGAAAATCACCGCGGGACCAGAGCAAAATGACCAAAGTCAAAAGTGCAAATGAATAGTAAATCAAGGTTTTTCAACCTATTTAAGCTAATTTGACCTAATTTTGGAGGTGAAGTTTGGCTTAGACCTATATTAACCTATCAAATCAACTGGGACATATTCTTGAATCATCACATATCATCAAGATTTTCAGAAATGAAAACATATTGACTCAAATCAACATCATCAAATTTTTCAAATCAAGCAATCAATATGTTTTATTTCTGAGGGGGCATCAGAGTATCAATCAAACATCATTGAAAAGTGGGGCATCAAAATTTTTGAATCATTATCAGAGGCATATCATTTTATCAGTATCAGATCAATTTATCATACCATATCAAAGGCAGCATATCAAAAGTTTTCATATCAGAGGCATATCAGTGAATCAATGAATCAACAATCAAGACCTAAAAAGCGATCAGGATCAAAATAATCTTTGAATCAATGTTCTTCACACATAAATTCAAAGAGGGGCATTTGTAGACACTCAAAAATGGGCAAGTGCTTTTAAATTGCAATAATCATCAAAATGCACTAAATCACAAAAAGGAGCAAATCAATTAAAATGGACATTTATTAAATCAAATTGGACAAAAACAATTAAAGCAAAGGAAAAATCAAATAATGATGTTAAATAATTAAATCAAAGCTTAAAGGGGTGAAAAACACTACATAATTGATTTTAATCAATTAGTTGTATAGTTGTTTAAATCAAAAATTAAAATGAACCTATTACCCTTACATGGCTAGATTTAATTAATTAATTGAATTTAATAATTCCTAATATCTTTCAACAAAATTGAGCAACCAATGAGAATTGAGGACAAAAAGACATAAATCACTCAAAAAGGATGAATCTCAATCACTCATTTTAAAGTTTCAATCTCAACCACTCAATATTGTCCTTTTGTCCAAAGCTTTGAGACAAACCTTTAAATTGTCCCCCCATTTATGAACAAAGCAAAGTATTTGACTCAACCAAGGGTTAATCATGATTACTTCACTCCACCCCCTACCCTTTGGAATTTACTATAAATATGAAGCATTTTGAGAGCAATTCCCATCTTAGAAATTCATTTGCAAAGCATTGTTATTATAGGCAATTGAAGAGCATTCTAAGAGCATTTAGAGAAATTTGCATATCTTTGTATCAATTTGAGCTAGAATAAACATTGTAGAAGCATTATAGCAGAATACATTCTTGTTTTAGAAGTGTCACTAGTGGAGATTGAGTTGAGAGCTTCACTTACCACATCTTTCTAGAGAACCATGAGATGTTATAGATCTTAGTTTCAATTTTAATTAGATTTGCATTGTATTTACTTTGAGTTGTTACTAATTTGAATTTAATTTCATGAAGGTGATTATCATCATCACATAAGATTCTATCCTTGGGTGGTGATTAGGCACTACTTAGTCTTATCCATTCTCTTTATGATTGTTATGGGACATGAAAAATTAGTTTCACACTAGCTAACCATGCTGACATTCAAAAATAAATAAATTGTTGCAAGTATGATTGATTATTAATACTTATGTTTTCATCTCGACTATATCAATTTAGAAGAAATAAAGTAGCCTATGCAACTAATTGTTAGTATTCATTTCCCATGAAAGTGTTATAACAAAAGTTCACACCCTTGCTGAGCTATCAACTCAGAAACCTAGTGAAACATGGGGTCACTAGGATGTGGGTAACCTATGGAGGATATGAGCCTCTAGAGAGGGTTACTTCCCTTAGAACTCACCTAATATAACTTAAATTATTGGGAAAAGGAAAGAGATTCTTAAAATGAATTCTTCGTGCTATTAAGGTGACACACCAAATGAGTTTTCAAAACCTATATCATTGTTTTATAACACATAGTTGCTAAATAATTAGCTTAGTCTAGGGTCTAAGCAATAATAGTGATATACCTAGTCCACCTTACTCTTCTTGTGACCATAGATGTCCCAATATGATCTTCTTCTTCTTTGGTAAACTTAGTTACCTTGATCACTAGCTCCATTGAAGGAGAAACCTTTCTCAACTTTCTCCTTGAGACAAAGGGCTTACTCTTCTTGGAAGGTTTGACCTTAAAAGGAATTTTTTTAGGCCTAGAGGATGATGGGGCTTCCATTTTAATATCATGAAATATTTTTGGTATGGAAAGAGTTGTAGTATGCAACTGTAAAATGTGGAACATCAATGGCTACAAGCATATTAAAGGAAGAAATTCCCTATCTCTTTTCTTTAGCCTTCTACTACCTCTCAATTTGTGTTGGCACCATATTGGCCACTAGCCTTGTGTGTCCTAAAGATTCTTCTAGTATGGAAGTGGTTGGTACCTATTTGAATGTAGGGGTTCTCTTTCCCTTAGAAGCACTTGGATCAACTTTTGAGATTTTATATACCCCTTTTGCCATGGCCATTGAATCTAGCTTGAGTGGCTTATTTATCTAATCTTGGATGCACTTGATTACATGTCTTGCCTTGAATTTTATGTCCTCTTGCTCATCCTTTAGGACATCAACATTATGAATGACCTTGGAAAATACTCTATCCTCACTATATAAGGGGAGTGATATTTCATCTAAAATCTTCTCATAGAGCTCATAAAAAACATACATACCCTTGGTGTCTTTAGTCAAGTCTAGATCCATTCTACTATAATCCCTTGCTTGGGGTTCATAATCATCTATGCAATTGGCCCAATGATCTTGTATGTGTGGATTATGCTTAGAGTGGGCTCCTATAACACAGTTTAATGTGCCAATAGGATCAAATTTTCCCCTTATGATAAAAATTTCATCGAGTGGGAACTCACCTCACTATGGCCTCATTTCCTTTAAAATCTTCATATCTTATGCATTCTGTGCTCCTATTCTAATGAGAAATTAGAAGCAGGGTTTATGTTTATTCACAATCAAGTAGTGATCATCTGCAACTTGTCTACATATCTCCATTATGATCAACTTATCAAAGGGGTACTTTGGGATCTTGGTGGGATATAATGTGCAACCTACCACCATTATATATGAGAATGTTCTGAATTGAATATAAAAATTTCCAAATTTCTTAATTTAGGTAGCCTTTTATAGGGATATCCTCTTCATAAAATTGCTTTCTATGGCCCTTATGTCCACAAAAAGAAGGCACTTTTGAAATTTATATAGTTTAATTTCCCCACCTCTTCTTGATGGACTAGTTTTGGGTAGTGAGAGTATATATGAGTTTTTGGATTCATCAAAGATTTACCTATCTTAAAGTCATGGAAGGTGACCTACGTTGTTAGGAGGTATACTACATATGAGATCATGTAGAATTGGGGGTTGGTTTTCACTATCTATAGATGTTTACTCAAATTGATGCTATTGAATTTTTCCCAATCAATCTTATCTTGTTTCCTTTGGATGGTCTTGATATAAAAAACCATCCAAGGTTCCATCTATTTTGTCTGTGGGAGGCCAAAAACTCTACTCAATGTCTTCCTTGAGATAACCCTTGTGCAGATTCATTTTATCAAGCTATATTCTCTAGTTCTAACCTTTTGAAGTAATTCTCATTGATGTAGGATCCAATGTCTAGATCATCTCTATAAAAAATTTCAACATATTCCTGGAACACTTTCCCATATTTATCGTGAATGAGAATTTTTAAAACAACCTCAATATTATCCTCTCTGATATCCAAGGTTACGTCCCCAAATTTTCCAAAAACCCTTCTTTCCTTAGAGTTATACATTTCTACACATGCCATTATTAGATTTTTAGACTGCACTCAAACAAGATACACTTCTACTTGGATGAGCCCCGAGTTGACTAGGGAGGTAGCATTTACAATTCTTCCATTAGGGTTGTTCATCTTCTAAAGGAACTCCTTGAGGTCCATGTGTTCGACATTTTTAGCAGTAGTTTTGAGGTGATTATTTCCTAGGATGGAGGGCTTGTGATAGCACATGAATTTGTATTTCATTGGAGTTATCCTGGTCATATCCATTTTTGCACAAAAACATGACTATTAGAACCATTTAAACTTCATTGAACTATTTTACTCTATGAACATAAATAATAAACTAGCTACAATAGGAAAGAAAACTATACATTATAATTCATTACCCTTAGAAGAGCAAACAAGACAAGATATCAAAACCTAGTAATCATAGACATGCAATAAATCTATCTTAATTGAGACCCACTTAATGCACTTTTTGGGGTTCAAGGATATTAGCATCCTTGAACCTTTTGGAGTTTTGGGAGTATTAATAACCTCAAACACTGAAAAGCCATGGTTTATCTTCAAAGCCCCTTTATAGCATATGCAAGACGTTTGAGGATTAAGGGTGATGGGTTCCTCAACCGATAGTCCCTACATGGCCAAAGCCCAATGATGTTGTTTGCAGGGGCATGGTTCAGGGGTTGGTGATCCTTGAACCTTAACAAAGGATGGGTTTCAATGATTGTTGATCCCTAATGCATATGAGTCACAGGGGTCCCCAATTCTCCAACCCTCAAAAGGTCAAGACCTTTTTGGGTTTAGGGGCTTGGGATCCTTGAAACCTAAATAATGACGCTCTAAGAACTTAGGATTTATCCGATTTCTCATTTCTCATGAGGCTCCCTCTAAGTTTTTCATTTGAGTGGATATTTTGGAATCTCTAGGAGAATGGTGGGAATAAATTTCTTCTCACACTTGAATTTGAAGGGTGAATGCAACAAATAACCCAACTAGAAAACTTAAAAGAAACAACCACACCAAGCACCTGAAGAAAACAAAACCCTAACCAAAAAAAAATCAACAAAGAATGGAACAAAGGGGAGAAAACCCACCTATTGCTAGAGATGAGAAATATGATAGGTCAACAAGACTAACAAAATGAAACACACAAACCATAAAGGCTTGAAGCAAGTTGGGCTAGGGCACAAGACTACAAACATAAGTAAGTGCACAAAACTATAAACATAAGTTCTGAAGGTCACAAAGGAGATAGTACTCATGAATCAAGAATGAAAGTGAGCAAATGATCGATGAAGCCCTCTTATATAACACAAATGATGATGCCACCTTTCAGAATTTGGGCTTTAGACCTATTAGGTGTCATACTTTAGGCTTGTGAGGGATAGATGGAAGGTCAAAGAACTCTGATCCTCTCCTTGAAATCCTGATCCCTTTTAGGGATTGACCTTTCATGGTTGGGGAACAAGGCACTCTTTACAGTTTGCATTTCCCTAATTGTCTGAAGCCTAAACATTTAAGAGCAAGCAAGCTAGGGGGAAAGACATAGGCAAGGCAAAAAAATGATAATAGGAAATAAAAAAGAAGGGGGTCCCCACTTGGCCAATTGGCTAAGTGGGACATGAGTTGTGAGGCACAACACCAACAATATTCATTACACCTTGACATTAATGACAACCTTCTAAAAATATCGTCCATACATCAATGATAATATGTTTAGACAACAAAACCCCTCTTAACATGACTTTGACATCAATGACAATTTTATATTTGTACCTTTTCCATCAGTGAAACATTTCCAACAATCATATCATGATATATAAAGATATTCAATAAGCAATTACTTCATCATCTAAAAGAGTAGAAGATCAAGCATGAGAAAATTAGTAATTAGAGAACCCTTTAATTCTAAAGGGATAAAATAATTACATCTTCAAGTTGATGAAATTTGTCTTCTATATTTCTCATGTTACCATTAATTCACCCAACTAAAGGGGTTGACTTAGGAGAACACACTCACTTATCAAGTCAAACAATCTCCTTGATGGTGTCCCTAGATGCCACATTGACAAATTTATATATCAACAAGACAAAGTTGAATGAGTCTTTAGGAACATGTTCTATTAAATCATTCTAGCATGTACATATCAATCCCGTGACATAGATTAAGTTTAAGGCAATTATAATGAAAGTCACAAGGCTTATGATTGAACCATGGATATTTATGAGATAATATAGGTTTTAAGAGTAATTAGACCAAGAAAACTATTTTTAGATGGAGGTGAATTGATTCAACACACCTTCACCATCATTCTTCCTTTATTGTTTTAGCTCCCTCATCCTCTCAATTAATTGCCTCAAATATTTTAGTTCAGTTCTCTTTCTCACTTTTATCTAAAATACTTAGTTGAAGAATTGCAATTATTTACTTTGGATTTTGCAAAAATGATTTTTCTTTCTCTACGCTCTAAAAAATCAAGGTTGACCTTCATATTTAACACTTGGATAATAATTTTTTTGGAATGTATCTATTTTTATCTATCATATAAGACCAATCATAATCACCATACAAAAAACTTACATAGGAATGGATACCAGTAAAATAATGAAAGAGCCTCGTAGTTTATTTAACGACTAGTTTCAAAGAGATCAAAATAAAAATTGAAGGAAAGAGTAGGATTTTGCACAATCAAAATTGTTTTGATTAAGGTAAGCAAGAAATAAGGGACTTGAACCCTTTATAAAAACTACCAAAAGACTAGATGAAATAGGGTCAAACAAATTTTGAATTGTAGATAACCAATATAGAATGAAAAAGAGGAACAACTACAACCAAGCTTCCAAACAAGACAACATTCAAGCCCCAATACCTTATGAAATTCTTTTAGTTGAAGCCGACATTTTCCCATTGGAGGCAGTAGCGATTACTTGATTATAATATTGCAATTTCTGGATTCGATTGTGTAGATTTTTTTCATCAACGTTTTAGATCATACTACATGATCCATCATTAGGATGCCAGAGAGTAAGAAGAACATAAGTTATTTAAAGAGACTTGAAAACATGGATAACGAACGATGGCCCAAAATTGCAATGAAAGAGGGTTTGGTTCGTAGGAAGAAGACTTGGATGAAACAAAACATAGAGTGGCTGAATAAGTGGAACGTTAAGCTACAAGATTGTCTGAACACAAATATGGAAATAAAGAAGTTTGTCATGGATAAGTTTCAGATTGCCATGTGGCCTAATATTATGGGGTGAAAAAAGGTGCATTATATAGAAGTGTTCAATCCCTCCTGCAAGCATAGGGATAAGGCTTATCTAGGGGCAACTATTAAAGGTAAACCTAGAGTGTTGTTGGCTTGGCTGAGGATGAATTCTCATCAACTGAGATGCGACACTGGTAGATGGAAAAGGCCCAAAGAGGAGTGGGAAGAGAAGATTTGTAGGTTCTGCGAAAAGGGTGCGATTGAAACGGAATGCCACTTTCTCTTTGAATGCACGTCTTATGATGACATTCGGGTTCAGTACGGGGACATCTTGAAAGATGGCAGCATGTGCAGTTTATTTGAGGAGGATAAGATCAAGCAGACAACTACTTTGATTGTCAAGATTCACAACATGAGAGTGACTATGGAAAAGACTATGGAGTTAGTTTAGGGCTATGCTCTTGTGGTCCCTTAGATTGAAGGTCTCGTGGACGTCATTAAAGTTCTTCATTCATTCAAAAGACAGAGTAGAGACTATTGCTATCCCACTTAGACAATCCCAAGTTGTTAACCTATCACCCACAACACAAATATAAGATTGGGAAGAGGAAAAATGATCTTTCCTTTTCCTACGACCTTGAAATTATTGAATCAAATAAATACTTTATTTCCAATCAAACTATACAAATACATTTTAACACAATTTCTGTTCAAAATTTATTTAAACGATTTGAAAAAAAGTTATATTCAAGTAACAACATTGAGATACCTCCATTACAAAGGATAATAAGTAGACAAAGTAATTAAAAACACCTTCTATTCATTCGATAAGCCCCACTAAATTTGTCCGAGAACGTGAACCTCTCATAAATCAATGGCCATGGCCAATTTGTCCCAAACTCAAGATGGCAACCATATCATCTCCGTGCTAAATCAGGAGATACCATACGTGCGGCAACGGCTTCTCGCCTTTCAACGCCTGGGCAATGATAATGCCGCCATGGCAGCTGACTAAGCTCTTCTCGCAGCCTTATGCATAGGTGTCCCTGCCAGCTGTGCTTGACACTTTGGAAGGCAACGGATAAAATTGTGTGTCCCCGCAAGACAAATATATCTGGAAGGCCATGAATATCTTGTGCCCGCTCATATTTGGCTACTTATAGAGAAATCAATTTTACATTGCAGAGGAGAATACCATCATCATTTTTTTAATCTTTTGTGCGTTTGATTTTTTTAATGGGCGGTGGCGCTTCAAAAAACTCTGGGAATCCAGGAGGAAATGAGGAAAACCTTGAGAATGCGGGAGGGCAATTATATGTGTCTCTGCAAATGGACTGCATTAATCACGACAGAGAGCTCATCCCACACGTCTACGGATCGGTTCCCCTAATTGGCCTCTGGGATCCCTCTAAAGCTGTAAGCACGCTTGTTCATGTACTCTGCGTTTTGCCTTCAATTCACTCAAGTTCATGTGCTGGTCAATCACCCTGTGTATAACCGTTTTGGACATCAACATCATTTAAACTAGTCTTTAAATAATTTCAGTGCGTATTTTGCTAAATTGTTAATTATCCCTGGGAAACCTAGGCGTAGATGTTGTTTGAAGGGGTGTTCCTTTTTTCAAACAAGTTCATGTGCCGCTTGGTCACCTTATAATAGAACGTTATGTACTTCAACAAGTTCTTTATAAGTTTACATTTATTTTTCTAAATTGTGAATTTCCCCTGGGTACTTTCGATTTAGATGTCATTTTGATTGGTGGTTTCTCGTTCAAGCAAATACTCATGGGCTTACAAGGTCACACCTATGCTGTATTTTATACAATTTCAATTACGTTTTGGAAGCTTTTCTATATGAACTGCGTAAAGCTATTAAGCTTTTTTTGTCATGCGAAAATCTTCCATTAGAAACTTTGCCATGTTTATTTGGAGATTTGAACCTTGAGCTTTGATGCCATACAACTTGAGAGCATCCGTTTAACAGATATCTTTGCTGTGCATTCCTATAGTAGAACACTCGTGGACCTCCTTATAGGCGCTTTTTCACATAATTGTAGTCTTAATTTTTGTAATTTGTGAATTTTCCTTGCGTGCCTTTCCCTTGAATGTCATCTAGGGGGCTATTTTATAACAAAAAAGTACCACGGGACATGCAATGCTGCGTCTAGTGAGTTGGACTCTGTATGTTGTACATGTTTTCAATTATGTTTTGGAAATAAACTGGGTACAAGCTGTTAAGGCTTTCTTATCATGCGAATATCTTCATCGAAAATTTTATGTTGTGTCCTGCATATTTGAAGCTTGAGCTGTGATGCTATACAACTAGAGAATCCATTTAATAAATAACTCTGCTGTTTATTTATATAGTTGAATTTTAATTCTTACAGTCTTTCTATGTTGTAACAGCTTTGTACAATCTTTACAATCTTTAATTTGAAATGGAAATTTTGTAAGTTTGTCCTCCAATTTATTTTTAACTAGTTTAACCCAACTTTATTTTAAGTGAAGTTGTGCAACTGATTTGCTATGCAACCCTTGAGAATTCTATTGATCCAAAAAAATATTAATTATAGAATATTATGTTAATGGCAAAATAGATTATGCTTTCTTGTGCAGTTTGATTTATTCTTGGTTGTTAGTTGGTTAGTACTTAGTACTGGATGAGTAATTATAGCACGTTATTATAGCACATTTCTCTCTCTCTTGGTTTTTGCGCTGTGAGTAATACTGCTTGAAAGTTGAGAGCAATGTTTGGTTTTTGCTTGATGGCCTAGGCAGCTGTGGTGGAGTTGACCTCTTACACTTGTGTGTTTTGTGTAGGTATAATGGTTGACAGTAGTTGCCATAGATAAAATCCTACAGCTGAACAGGAGAATATCTCAGTGCAAACCTGCTCAGGCATAGATTTGTGAGGGCCCCTTGTAGTTACAGAAATGTTGTGTAATAAGTTAGCCCTTAGAGTGGAACCTTCGGCTCAATTGTTGAGCAGGAATTTGGCTGTGCCAGATCCGAACGATCTGACAGGAGTTTTAGGGAGGGGGTAGATCCAGGAGTCTTCATAATTCTTTTTGGAGATATAAGATGCTTGTCCTAGATGCCCCTAGGAGTGGCCTGACTCAACACAAATAAGATGAGAAGCACAATTATGAATAGAGTAAATTTGTGCGATTTTGTTTTATCATCTTATGATCTTCTGTTAGTAATGAACTATTCAGAATTAAATATGGGTGATATAGACTGCTTCACAAATTTGTGGATTGTCTGGACAATAATAGTAAGTATGTTAATATTTATCATGTTTGTAGATCTCTCTTTTCCTTGGATTAATTTCATAATGCAATTAAAGTGTTGTTTAGGTATGGATGTTGGAGGGTAACGAAGGTTTTTCATTGTGGGTGTCTTGTTTTGCAGGATTTTGGTTATGTTTTTGCTTATCACCAAAGTGATAAATTGATTTCTCTGCTGAGGCTTAGGCAAAAATCAAGCCTAAATTTAATGTTCCTCACAAAATTACAATGCCTGAGTTGTGTGGGTTGAGGATAGAAGTGCAGAAGTTGATAGGAAAGGGCTGAGTAGATTGTCTATTTCACCTTTGAGTGCATTGGTATCTTTTGTGAAGAAGAAAGATGGGTCCTGAGACTTTGTAAAAATTGTAGAAAACTTAACAAGATGGCAGTGAGTAATAGAAGTCCCTTGTTGCAGAGAGGAAAATTCTTTGACTAAATGAGGAACATCTATGTTTTCGAAGAGAGATCTCAGATCTGGTTATCACTTATTGGGAATTAAGGGGGAGGGTGTTCCAAAGACAATTTTTGAGGCTTGGTATGTACTATGGGCATTGTTGGTTTGCAATTGTAATATTTGAGAAAACAAAGTCCCTGTTGCGTGCATGTGGTCGATGAACATCGTGTTCAGTAAGAACTTATATTAGTTTGTGTAGGTGTTCTGGATGAGAGTATGGTATATTTTAGAGGTGGGGAAGGACACTAAGAGCATTTGAGGCTAGTTTGCATCTTCTGGGTGAGCATCAACTATTTTCTAAGCTTTCTAAGTGCACATACTTTCAGTGAAAAGTTTACTGCTTGGTCAGATCATGTTTGCCAATGGTATTGTGGTTGATCCTACAACGGTTGGAAGTTAAAATCACTCGCTTTGAAAATGCAGAAGACATTTGAAGTTTTGTGGGTCTAGCTGGCTGTTTCTGGTGTTATATTTATGGATTGCTTTGCAAATCCTATCACTGCTCTTTACACACAAAGGTATATGGACTGAAAGTTCTGATGCAGCTTTTTCAAAAGCTAAAACTCAATTCTGGAAATATTGACATGGCTAGTAATGTTTTTGCATGTGTTTATGTATTGTTAAAGGGATGTGATAATAGAGTGTTTATATAAGAAATCAAAATGATTGCTTATGATTTCCAAAACTTAAAATACCATGAGACGAATTATAAAAGTAATGGGCTGGAGCTGGAAGAAATAGTTTATGCCTTAAGTAGCAATGGAACTTGTATTTTTTTGGCCAAAAGATAATTCTAACATTAGATCATCAAATTTTGAATTATTTCCTCATTCAGCGAACATTAAATTAAAGGCAAGTTGGTGGATAGAGTTTTTGAGTAATATGACATTGAAATTGCATCCATTAACAGTAGAGGAGATTGAAGTAATGAAATGCTTCGAGTAGAAGACAGGGCCCTGAGCATGCACAATTGGTGCTTTGCAGTTGAGTCCAATAGGAAACTTTTGGTATAATCAAGTAAAAATCTTTTTGGCAGAGTGGCATGAATGAGACAAAGTGCGATGTTTTCAATGAAATGCCGGAAGCTTGTAGAGCATCCTATTCTGTACATCCTGTCATAAATAAAATGAATGTTTTTGATTAATTTAGCAGTGCAGTGCCCTGATCCCATTACATAAAGCTAACCAAAAACAAAAGAAGAGACAAAAACAGCTACATCAAAAGCTGGCCACTAGGCCAGACCAAACAAAGAAACAACTTATGAATAGCAAAACAGAGCCAGAAACAAAACACAGCAAGAAACAAACTAGCAAAGAGAGTTCCAATCCTTTGGCAAGGAGCTCATGGTCTCCTCCCAACAAGCAACATCCACTGACTGCTCTTTCTTCTTGTTCTTCTATTTGATTTCCTGTTGATGCTTGTCCAGAGTGCGTTTCTTCTTCTTTTTCTTGAGCTTTGACTGATCAATAACCATACCAATAACAGAATTCTTCATGATACCATCTGTCATTTTAGCAAGATCATTAAAAGTTTTCTCCATTTTAACCAGTCTGTTTTGATACAATTTCATAGTATTATACATTATCTCCCATTTCCCCTCAGCTTAATGTTACTCACTCTCTTGTGAAAGTCCGCTATCTCAGCATAATAGATACCTGGGGGATTATCTTTCAGATCTTTCCGCTCTTTCAGATTCTCCTCCCTAGCAACAACTTTTCCATATTGGATGTGAACCGCTGGTCAAAAAGTCGGCTACAAGTGTTGGCACCCAATTCAAATTCACATGGACAAAAAACACACAACATAGAATCCTCTATGTTGGCTCGGCCATTATAACAAGCTGACAAATTTGTTTTTCCCAGTTGCAGATAATTACTGTCCTAAATTTTTGCATGTATATAATGACAAGTTACGTATTCTTAAAGGTGTATTGGGCTTGTAATATGCCTATAACTTTCTCTATACCAGACACAAATATGAGAACCAAAAGACTTCAAGGAGAACATCTTTTAAATTGAAACAAATCTAAAAACATTGTAAATTGACATTGATATTTGACTGTGGCATCCAAAATTAACTACAACTATTTAAGCATTTGCTTCTCTCCAAAATGATGTGATGATGTGATTTTTTTCAGTCAAAATGATCCACTTCAAATACAAGATCAAAATTTTATAAGGTGCTTTCAATGACAAGGAGGCTGTATATTGCAGTCAATCTTCTAATCATTCCAGGACATTCTCTCTCCTGTGGTTGCTGTCACTCTGTTCGGTGAGCTAACTCCATATGTTCTTTTCCACCATGGCACTCAAGGAAATATGGATTTTGCTTCACCTTGATGATGAGCTCTGCCTTTTTTGCTTATGTTAGTATAGAAGCCTATCTGACTGGGATTATAATTAGCTGATGCTTTCAACATCGAATAGGCAAATTAATAAGGGCTCCGACAACCTGCAACTACTAAAAGTGTTAAAGAGAAAATATTGCCTAGTTGAGGCTGTAGATTTAATGTTGCAAATTGGCATTACGAAGTAAATTTCAGGTGGAGGATGGAAGGAGTTAAAGCCTACTGAATAAGTCTATAAATACATCCATACCAATTTGTAATTGCAAGTGTTTGTATTCCAAGTTCCAACATAGAACCCATAAGATCTTATATTTGGAAAAGGAAGAGCTTAGTAGAATATTATTATATTAGTTTATCACTTTAATGGTCATCTTTTGTAATATTACGTAAATTAGATAGATAAGATCGATTACTCGATCTTCTGTAGTTTCTTTTAGAAACTTTCTATTTCTTTCATTTGTAAATTCTTTATACTGATTGTCTTGATCATTTGTTAACATATAAAACATTTTACCAATTACTTAGCGTAATATGGTATCAGAGCTTATCCTTTTTCCGAAAAATTTATAATTTCGTAAGTGAAATTTTTTGTCCAAAATTTTTTGTAAATATTTTCTGGGATTTGTTCATACATTTTTTTCAGAGCCCAACTAGGGTTTTCTTTCTTTGAAAATCGCGAGGCTGTTCTGCACAACGCGTCCAGGGTTTTTGCGTCTTTTGTTAGCACCATTTCTGCAAAAATCTTTGTTTTGTGTGGCTCTATCTGGCGTCGTTTTTTTGGCTAAAAGACTTGTAACTGTGTTTTACGACCTTTTTTTGGTCGTTCTTTGTTGCCAACGGCTCGATCTGGCTACAAACACCATTCTTTTGTAGACTATTTTTTGCTCTTTCCTGCTCGTTTTTCTCAAAAACGTTAGTTTTTTGCTGTTATCTGTTAAAAACAATCCTTTTTGTTGTCGTTTCTTGTTGTTATGGGGATCTTTTTGCCATTTTTTGCAGTCTGAAGCAACAATCTGCCATTTTTCAAGCTTTTTCAGCCGGCTAGGGTTTCATTCGAACCTCTCTACTTCCTTGACAACTTCAAAAACTAATTGCAGATTCTTGGTGGGTTTTTCGAGATCTCAACTGGATTGTCCTCAGAATTTTGTGGGTGCCCAATTTCCGTGCCTCAAATTTCGTACCAGTCAGAATTTCATTTTGATTTCAAATTCCTTCTGGGTTTTTCGAGATTTCTTTTGGGTCTTCGTCGGATTTTTTGGGTCAGCCATACTTCATTATTTTTTGAAGTCTGTACCTATATCTGCCTTTGTTTCAGCTTCTATGCTATTGCCTCTTCTTTGTTTTTTCATTTTTCGTGCATTGGGAAACGTGCAAGATGGCATCACTGACCAACTTAATGTTGGAAGGTAGTCAAAGATTTAACGGCAAAAATTATAACACTTGGAAGCAATGCATGCTGACGATCTTCAAATATCGTCCCTTGGATTAGCTTGTTTTGGGTATAGAGACTCGTCCTACCATAGTCCAACCAGACTAGGATAATTTTGATGATTAGAATCGAGAAGTTGTCATGCTTCTCAAGCTCTCTGTTACAAATGATCAGTTGCCTTAGATTCCTTTTGGCAAGTTAGCATAAAAAATCTGGAAGCATCTTAAGGAGTTACATGAGACATCCGACAAGAGCAAAGCATTCTTCTTGAAGAACCGGTTGATCTCCATTATGATGGATGAACGCATGTCCTTACAGAAGCATCTCACGAAGATTAAGGACATCCAAGATCGGCTCGGAGCTATTGGTCAGAAAATGGAGGAAGAAGATATGGTAGGCATCACCTTGAAAAGTCTACCAAAATCTTATGAGCACTTTATAGAGACTCTCAACATTACTTCTACTAATGTTGGTCTCAAATTTTCAGAGTTGTGCACCAAACGTCTATTGCAGGATTGTTGGAAACAACAGTTTGGAAGCAGTGCCACCTTGTCCATAGAGCAATCCTTTTCAACCGAATCCTTTCACAAGGATAAAGGCAAATCTTAGCACACTCAGTCATCACAGCTAAGGGCCCCAGTCAATCTCAAGATTGTTCAAAGAAGAAGAAGGTGCAGTGTAACTACTATCACAAATATGGCCATTTTGCTCAAGGATTGTCGCAATCGTTTGGCTTCTGAACATCGGAAGCAGGGAGGGTCTCAGCCTAAAGCTAATGTTGTTGAGCACACAAAGCAGAAAGAATCTTCCTTTTACGCTTTCATGGCTAAAAGACTTGTAGACCATGTCAAATCTTCTACTTGGTATATTGATTCTGGTGCTTCTCAGCATTTCACTCACATGTGTGATTGGTTTACAAATTTTTGTCCTTTTACTGATTCAGTTATATTTGGAGGAGGTGAAAGAGTATATTGTTGTCGGCAAGGGCAATGTTTAGATCCAGTCTGGTGGGAGGAATCTCATATTCCTCAATGTATACTGTGTTCCTTCTCTCAGTGAGTCAGATCATGCGACATTCTCCTCAACTTGATGTTGTATTCAGTACACACAAGTGCTCAATTGTTGATCATGCGACACGCACTACTATTGTTGTTGGCATCGAGGATCATGGTCTATACAAACTTGTGGATACATGTGATTCTCTTGAGCATGCATTTGCAACAAAATCAGCTTCTATCAATAGTCTCTGACATTAGTGATATGGTCACCTGAACATTCATTATCTTGCTCAGCTTGTTCGGGATGATTTAGTACTTGATCTACTTGAAATTCAAACTCAAAATCAATGAGTTTATGGAGCTTGTCAGGCTCGAAAGCAGTACAAGACATGATTCAAGGATGGACTCATGGCGAGCCTTTAAGGTACTACAGCTGGTCCATGTTGATGTATGTGGTCCAATGAATACTACTTTTGTTCCTGGGTGCAGGTATTTCTTTCTTTTTGTTGATTTTAGTAGTAAAATGTGGGTGTACTTTCTTAGACAGAAATTAGATGTGTTTACTATATTTCATAAATTTAATGCCTTAGTAGAAAAAGAGTATAGTTGTTCTATTATATCTCTTAGGTCTGATAATAGGGGGATTTTTGTTCTACCGCTTTCTCCACTTTCTGTGATACACATGGCATAAAATTTCAGTTAACCACACCATACACCCCTCAACAAAATGACGTTGTAGAATGTCACAACCGCACCATTATAGAAATGGCCAGGTCTATGAGGGAACATAGAAATGTTCCTAAGAAATATTGGGCAGAAGCAGTGTTTACTGTGGTCTATCTCCTTAATAGGTCTCACACACATGCATTTAAGGGGAAGACTCTTGAGGAAGCCTGGATTGGTCGCAAACCTAGGATCAACCTTCTGAAAGTTTTTGGCTCTTTCACATATGTATAGATTTCAGATGCCCAACGCTCCAAAATGGATTCTAAGAGTCAGAAGCTCATGTTTACAGGTTACAATGACAACCTTAAGGCTTACTAGCTGATTGATGTAGAGACTGATCGTCTTATCTTTAGTCACGATGTTGTCTTTGATGAAGAATGAGGACCATTTCAGCTTTCCTCGTTTGAGCAAAATTTCAGAGGATTAGCCTTTGAAGGCTTTTGATTTGGGTGTCTGTCTTCCATTGGGTTCACTTGATGGGAGGGATGATGCAGATTCTGTATTTGATGATGCACTACCTAAATTTCCTCCAGATGATGCTGATCTTCCCACCTATTGCAGATCCTCTTCCACCTCTTGAGGTTGGCACATCTACTCTTTGGCCTAAATGGTGGGCTAGACCATCAACGATCTTCGTCTTGATGAGATCATTGAGGGTAGATCTTCTAGAAATAAGGGCAAGCAGAAAAATACTGCTAACTTTGCTCTCATGGCTAACCTTCGTGGTATTTATGAGCCTTAGACATTTAAAGAGGCAACAAGGATTCTAGAGTGGGAACAAGCAATGGATGCAGAATACCAGAGTCTTCTGAAGAATCACACTTGGGTTCTCTCTGATCTTCCTCCAGGGAAGAAGCCCATTAGTTGCAAATGGGCGTATAAGGTCAAGTATCATGCAGGTGGTACCTTAGATAAATACAAGGCTAGATTAGTTGCTCGAGGGTTCACACAGCGAGAGGGCATTGACTATGAGGAGACTTTTGCTCCTACTGCCAAGATGAGTACAATCTGTCTTCTTCTCGCCATTGCAGCTCAGTTTGGATGGAAAGTCCATCAGATGGATGTTAAGAGTGCCTTCCTCAATGGTGAGTTGCAGGAAGAAGTCTACATGACGTTGCCTCCTGGTTTCAAGGTTGCCAACAAAGAACACCAAGTATGTAGACTCAAGAAAGCACTTTATGGACTTAGACAAGCTCCTCAATCGTGGTACATCAAGATTGATCAATACTTGTTGCTCATGGTTTTTAGCGTTGTCCTTCTGAGAATAATCTGTATATCAAATGCTCTGGTGATGATATTCTCTTTCTTGTTGTCTATGTGGATGACTTGATCATTATTGACAATTCAACACATTTGATTGCAAAAATCAAACAAGACCTATGCAAGGATTTTGGTATGACAAATTTGGGGCTTCTCCATTATTGTTTAAGTGTTTAGGTTTGGCAGAGTGATGGTAGTATTTTTCTTTCTCAGTCTAACTATGCCAGGAAGTTGCATGACAGGTTTCGAATGCAGGATTGTAAACTTGCTTCCATGCCTATGGAGAAGGGACTAAAGTTGTCATCCAAGTTTGATTCTCCCATTGATGAAACCACTTACAGGCAACTAGTGGGCAGTCTCATTTATCTCACTACTACTAGACCTGATCTCAGTTTTGCAGTGAGCTACATTTCACACTTCATGACAGCCCCCAAGGCTAATCATGGGGTAGCAGCGAAGCGTGTGCTATGTTATGTGAAGGGCACCCCTGATTATGGACTTCTTTACACTAGGAGTCACGATCCTAGACTCAGTGGGTTCACAGATTCAAATTGGGCAGGTTCGGTTGATGATAAGAAGTCAACCTCTGGATATGTGTTCAGTTTGGGATATGGTGCAGTCACATGGACTAGTAAAAAGCAACAAACAATATCTCTCTCCTCGATAGAAGCAGAATATTGAGGAGCAGTAAGGCATCTTGTGAAGTAGTTTGGCTTCGTCGGATGCTTGCGAATATGTAGATGTCTCAAGTATGTCCGACTCCCTTGTTTGTTGATAATGAGGGCGTTCTCAAGCTTGCTAGGAACTTAGCCTTCCATGAAAGAACCAAACATGTGGATGTTCATTGTCATTACATTCGGCAGTTGGTTGAAGACGAGACAATTCAGTTGCAGTATGTTCCAATTGCAGATCAGACTGCAGACATTCTCACCAAGCCTCTCGGTCCAGATAAGTTTGCTAAATTCAAGGGGCAACTTGGTGTTGTTGACAGATTGACCATTAAGGGAGGGTATTAGAATATTATTATATTAGTTTATTACTTTAATGGTCATCTTTTATAATATTATGTAAATTAGATAGATAAGATCGATTACTCAATCTTCTGTAGTTTCTTTTAGAAACTTTCTATTTCCTTCATTTGTAAATTCTTTATAATGTTCGTCTTGATCATTTGTTAATATATAAAATATTTTACCAATTACTAGCGTAATAGAGCTTAGGTCTTAATTTTTTTCCCACAATATTTTTTGCTGAACTAAACATTCAGATGCCTGAAAATGCTTAGAAGGTGACTTGTAAGAACCCTTACTAGTTCTGACCCAAAATTATTTGTAAGGCAAATTCCTGATTTATGTTTTCTTTCTTGTCTTTGGCTAGCGATTTTGTAGAGAAGTCTATTTTTTTTTGGTTTTTGCAATATTTGAATTTTTTGTTTTTTTCTCTTTTTCTGATTTTTTGCAAATTTTTATTATATGAATGCAAATACTTGAATGTAAACAAATTTCCAAAGTTTTCCTAGTCCTTACAAGTTCTGAAGCAAGAAGATTGACCTCCTCTTCTTTCCTCCTCAAAGCATTTGAATACATAATACCAAGATCAAGAAGATGATCTCTATCCAAAAGGAGATTTAAATGATTATTCTTCACTGTCTCCATGGCTATCTTAAACACCTGCAAATTAGAGATTGATGAAGCCTCTTCTTTGCCTTTATGTCTTTCCTCAAGTTGGACCTTCTAAAAGTAGTTCTCTATTAATTTGTGGGAATTATCAAAATGTGATAAGGCTGCAACAATCATATCTTCAGTTAACTTCAACTGGCTCTTCAAATTATGTGATTCAAATGACCTAGCACCAAAACTAACCTCATGCAATGAATTTTCTGATTTGTCCTCAAGATCACACCATGCTAAAGATCTTTGGTCAATCTCATCAAATTGACTTGGGCTGCCACACGATAAAATTTCTGATTTGTCTTCACTTGTAAGATCAATACCATCATAAAAAACATCAAACTTACTAGCTGAGGCCTTGCATTCCTCAAGTATGAATGGTGGGACAGCACTAAGATGTTAGTAATGCCTACCTTCTTGCGGTTCATCATTGTCAAGCTTTAAATCTGCATGCTCTATGTCAATGGGACTCATGAATACCTCTTGTGTAGATGCCTCATATGTTTCTTCTTTATTCGGATCAGTTTCATGCTTCACATAATTATCCAGCTGAAGTAACCTTGTCAACTTGTCTTTATGTTGTTCAACCAATCTCTTTAACAACTCATGTGCCATAGGTGACACATCTTGTTCCAATCTCCAAACAACCCAATAAATATTTTGTCAAAAGCTTAGAAATAGCATCATCCTCATCTAGAACCGACGACATGATGGATTGCATAGAAGTGATGACACTACCAGGATGAGCCTCATCAATAACATTCCAAAATATATGAAACATTTCACAAATGATTTCTTCACAATCAATGGATAACAATGTTTTCAAATCTGAATATTGCAAATGTTTCAAGTAGTTTAATCCTCTTACCATAATAAGGATTTGTGATATCATCCAATCCCTTGAAGCTTGCCACCATGATTTGAAGTACCTCTTAAATCATATGGCTGTCATAAGGTTCATTAGGAGCCGTTATTCTCATAACCTCACTGATGCATGAGACAACTACAAGTCTTATCTCTTCATTTGGATGTCTCAATAATTAAATATTACCCAAGGATTGCAATGATGGGGTAATAGCTGTTGTATTAATTTATAAGACACTTGGTCTATCTGGCTCAAATAATTCTCCACTTCCTCCAAGTTGTTGAGGAGAGTTTGTTTGGGCTGATATATATTCTCCAGCTTCCCACCTGCATTGAAAATTCTCATAAACCATATTTCAGCATTTAGTGAAGATGCAACGACCATATACCTCTTCTGTACCCAACAGGGTGGCAAGATGTTTAGCTCTGATACCATTGAAACATCCCCAACCGGATTTCTAAGATAAATTCCTGATTTATGTTTTCTTTCTTGTCTTTGGCCAGCGATTTGGTAGAAAAGTCTGTTTTTTTTGTTTTTGCAATATGTGAATTTTTTGTGTTTTTCTCTTTTTTTGATTTTTTCGTAAATTTTTATGATATGAATGCAAATACTTGAATATAAAAAAATTGCTGAAAGGAAACTAACAAATAAGACTAGTCACTAAACACTAAAGAAGAGGAATAAATCTGTTTTTTATTTTCCTCAAAAGAATACTGACAGTGACACAACCGTACCAGACAAATAATTTGATATTATATATAACAGCAACCCTGGTAAAATTGCTTGGGCCTGTAATTCTGATTTCTCTCTCCAACCTGCGATCCTCTAAGACCTGAATTTTGATCTGATCATTGCTATCCAGCATGCATGGACAGCCCGGAATGTCTGGAAATCAAATCTGGGACTGCACGGCTGAAGGTTGCTTATAATTTTATCCCCTCTCACTGATTTTTACTGCTGCAGAGTCCACAAATACTGATGCCGACCTAAAAAACCCTGCTGTTTGACTGATCTGCTGCTTTTATGCCTAAACGCCAAGCAAGGTATGGCCTGTAGCTTGACTGGGAGGTGCACGGCTAAGTCCAGATGCTGGTGCAATGATTGATGTGCTGTTTAGACATCCAGATCTGTAATTTTCTCAACTTATATCTGCCTTAATCAATCTGATCTGATCTGAGAAAACTCTCTCCACATTTGAAGACATTCTGATGTAAACTGATACTTGGAAGGTTGGGGTTTCATCAACTCCCTCTACTTCCAAGAGTTTTTGTTCTTGGAAGCTTGAATACTACTCAAACTCTTCCCAGAGCTCAAACTTCAATAGCTGATGTAAAAATAATAACCTGGATTATCAAGAATGGCTCCCCAAAAGTTATTTTATTTATTTTTCATTCTCCCGCCAAGAAATTCGAACCTAATTAGGGTTTCTCATAGTTTAATTTTAAAGTATTTTACAACATTTTATTTTATGTATTCTTCCCTAGGAAATTCGAACTCCAAGGCCTTATTTACCATGATTAAGAATGCCCCCCTTTTTAAATATAACTTATAATTCCATCTCCTAGGAAATTGTGCCATGGGGCCTTTTATTATAATATAAAGTGACTTGATTAAATCACTTTATTATTATTTTATTTAAATCAAATTTAGGAAATAATTTAATTATTTCTAATTTATTCATAAACTGATCATCTGGACTCCAAACTCAAATTTGACTAACATCACTAGTCGAAGGATGATACTTGAATGCTGTAGGCAAGCTGATAGTCTCCCCTAAAAAATAGGGATCCTCCCTAAAAAATAGAAACTGCAACCAAAGTCTCGAGAATGATCCTAGAGGTCCTCTAGTTCATTCCGGTCAACTTTCAGTCAATTCCTAAAAAGTAGGAATCCCTCCTAAATTTGAGGAGACTACCCCAAACTACTCAAAATGGCTCATAAAGCCCTTGCGTAGCTCCACATCGACTTGAGTGTTGTAGGCAAGCTGATAGTCTCACCTAAAAAATAGGCATCCTCCCTAAAAAATAGAAACTGCAACCAAAGTCTCCAGAATGATCCTAGAGGTCCTCTAGTTCATTCCGGTCAACTTTCAGTCAATTCCTAAAAAATAGGAATCCCTCCTAAATTTGAGGAGACTACCCAAACTACTCAAAACGGCTCATAAAGCCCTTGCATAGCTCCACAAACCTCTGGACGGGTTCCTTATCAATACTGCTGACCTATGGGAACCCAGATAAAATGCCAACCTCTGCTAACAACTGAGTTGTCTAAGGAGGGGACATTACACATAGCTTAGACATTTGGTCAAACACATGTGAAACACTTTTATTGTTATATCATTCTAATATATTCAATTGTTTCTTAGAGGCATTGCATCAAACACTCTGCATACTATCTCTTGAGAACAAGTGAATCACTGTTCTGAACTTGAATCAAGTAGTTTGTTGTTACAGACTAAGTAGAAACTAAGTTGCTGATCTTGGTTTTGATTCAGATTCAGATTTAGGTTCGGATTCGGATTCCCGGATTTGGCAAAAAAATTGTTTGGGCAGGTTCCGGTACCGTGGGTATATATTTAGATATTTTTCTATTAAAGTAGTATATAAAAAATGAGATATATTTAGAATTACTTGAGCTTTATAAAGATGCATTCGACAGAGGATCTCTGGGAAGTAACATTAATAAAGGGGTCATTAAACTAATCCCTAAAGCAGGAGACAAGACTCAGGTGAAGAACTGGAGACCAATTACTCTATTGAATATGCAAGAAGAATTGCTGCCTTAATGAAGAACTTCATCTCTATGACACAAACTGGCTTTATTCAAGGAAGATATATTTTGGAAAATCTAATCACCAGTTGGGAAGCACTAGGCCAAAAACAATGGACATAATGGTGCTATGATTTTGCTTGACTTTGAAAAAGCTTATGATAGAGTGGAATGACAGTTTGTGATTAGCATGCTAAGAGCTTTTGGATTCCTTGAGATTTTTTGAAAATGGATCAACAATTTGTTTTCTGATTCCTCCGTTGTTATTGATGTGAATGGTGATCTTTTTGAAGCTATTCCCCTCCAGAGGTACATTAGACAAGAGTGTCCCATTGCTCCCTCCCTCTTTGTCATTGCTACTGATGCCTTTTTTTACATCCTTAGGTCTTCTAGCCTTGGCCCTCCTGTTAAAGGTATCTCTCTCCCCAACAATGATAGCTTGATTAATGCCCAATTTGCTGATGATACTGTTGATGTCAGTTTTGTACCACTACATAACATATAGCAATTGAATACTTGATATAGAATACCAAACACTCAAACCCTCTCTTGAAAAGTAATTACTCATGAAGGACATGAGAATGCTCCAAGGTTCTTTACACCCATGGATACTAACTCAGTTATATTAATGTGATTTGCTGGTTAATCACGTAGGGGGCTTACGTTGTTCATTCAAAGATAACTTGGTGGTACTTCGCTTGCTTGACTTGTTCTTTTCTCCTTGGTCACTTTCACTTTCAACTACTCCTACCACTAACTGCTTACTGGTCTACTACTACTCCTATGAATGAAGAAATTGGCAAATGGACGGGGATCCAACCAAATGAAAGCTTGCCTGCGGCGCTACCTCCATAGGTGCAATGATTCAAGGGGAATTGGACTAGATTACCACACAAGACTTCCTAACAAGCCGCTAGGATGTTAGTGGCCTAGTATATAGATCCCTATCAAACATTCACTAACATCACCATAAACTAGCCATCTACTTCTACTCTAACAACATGAAATGAAATCCTACTTTAATTTGAGAGATGAGAAGAAACATGCAATACACCAAAATGATCATGTATATCCACCATGCAAACCACAACAATGAATAGAGAACAATTTTGATAGTATTTTGGCAACAATTCTCCAACATAACCCCTTGTTACAAATGAGAACAAATGGCCTTATATAGAGGCTCAAAATTACAATGAGTGGCCAAGATTAAGGGGGAAAATCAAGGGCCGAGATTAAACCTTACAAACCCTAATTAGGGTTACCATCTTTCCACCAATTACATGAGGGCAACAACTTTGTGGGCCAATGAGAAAATTACAATAATCTGTCAACCAATGAGAACATAGGACAGTTGGCATGATTTGATTGTATGCACATGAAATTGCCATCTCATCAACCTTATCTTATAAATTTATTTAATTCTTGAGATGAGGTGAAGCCTTGGATGCTTGAGCTCGTCCTTAGAAACTTTCTCATCACCACTTGAACTTGCTTGTACCCGATGTCCTGACCTTGAAAGGGTGAGGTCTCTATGCACTTGGGGTAATCTTGCCTTGGCCCCGGTGGCTTGCCTGGATGTGAACTTTCTTGCAATTTGAGAGCTTTGCTCTTGGCCACCCCCTTGAAATCGAACTTGACCTCCTTCATTATCCTTGCCTTCCTTAACCTTCCTGGTCCTCTCTAACCTTCCTACTCGAATTTGGTTTGCATGCACCCCCTCTGCTTCAATACTCTTGGGTTCTGGGGGCATCTGCCTTGGCCATTCCTCCTGCAAGGCCCACAATCCACCCATTACTTGATTTGAAATAATCATTAAGTTCATCAATTACCTCCTAGCTAGTTAGTGAGTTGGTTCCTTCACCGCCTAATTAAGCTATGTGGAGTTCATCTTACATCTGAAATTATGTGAATTGTTCATTAAGTCCATTTCTAATAGATAATTACAACTTAGTTTGTGTGTTGATCAATCTTACCATCCAAGTTATGATTGTTTTGTTTGTATCAATTTGTAGTCCATTCTTATCTTTCCTCTTAATGTGATTAAATCTAATTACTAGTTGTCTTTGTTTGATTTGCAATGAAAGAAAACAACTAGCCAAGGAAAGAAGACACACAACTCCACTCCATGGAGCCCACCACCGAGGGCAAACTCCTAAACATGGAGGGCCAACCACAAAAAAAGTCCAAGTCCCGGTTCCTATTACATTGGTGTAATGTTCCAACACCTACCTCTTGACCTTTAGAACTTACCTACTTAGCCTATTACAACTTATCAACAAAATGCATGACCCTCTTGGGTGTTAGAACCCTCTCAAATCCAACCAAGCTAGCTTGCATGAATAGCCAAGCCTTGCCTAGCCTCAAATATCTTCAAATCTCTTCCAACCTGCAATGAAACCTGCTTCCTTGCTTGTACCTGCAATGAAATTATGGAATGGAGGGGTGGGGGTGAAGCGGATGTAAGTGAAAGATGGAGATGGAGGATGGAGCTATAAAAATGTGGTGGCAACCTGACTCCTTATCCTTCTTGGCCAAGGGGGAGGAGCTCTCCATCAACTTGTCTCTCAACTGTATCATGTTCACTGTGCCAATGCTGGTGTCCCTCACTTGCTTCAATTTTGAGAAGGTGGTCTTGGCATCATGTCTTCCTTGTCTTACTTGGTATGCATTTCCCTTTGGGTTCTTGCTTGCACTATCATCCGCCATCCTAAACACTTATTTCTGCCCGTTCTTTTTACAGTGAGCTGGGACTACACTTATTTCTGCCCCTTCGCCTAGGGATGATCAAACATATTTCTGCCTTGCCAATTCCTATCACACTACACTTATCTTTGCTTCTTCGCTTAGGGATGGACTACCACTTATTCCTGCCTCTTCGTTACCTATGAGATGGACTACACTTATATCTCCCAACTTCGTTCCTAGGGGTGGGACTATCACTTATATCTCCTTTCTCCAAATCCTAAACGGAAACTACACTTATATCTCCCAACTTCAAGCCCTAGATGAAATGATGAAGTGATGGATAGATGATGCAAGAAGAAAATAGGGAAAATGTACCAAGCAAGAACAAGGAGAAAATCTGCCTTTTAGACCAGCCTTCACCCTCAAGCATGAAGATCCTCCTCTACACCAACAAATTCTCCTCCAAAGAAGAAGAAGACAACACCAAAAATGCACTCCTCCACCAAAAGAAGAAAGTCACCCCCTGCTAAATGCACTCCTCGCAAAATTTTGCTCTTTTGCTACTCCAAGAGCTCCTCCTTGGCTGCCAAGAGACAAGTGAGAAATGAATGAGAAAATGAGGAGACAAGCCCTCCCTTTATACTAATTTTTTGCCTCTTCAAATAGGGCCGACTTGCATTGGAGGGAAAATAAAATTAATTAAATTGCCAAACATATAACCCAAATTAAATGCACTAAATCACATAGCCTTGGGTATTTAATTTTAATTTAAAATTGGGCCAGCCTATTGCAAAAACAAAAATCTGTGCAATAGCATGTTAATTTTCTTTTTAAAATGATATTGGGCCACTCCAAAAAATGATCCATATGGGGCCCCTAAACATTGAAATTAACCAAGCCATGGCCCCAAAAAATTAAATTAATTTAAGGAAAGGGCAGATTTAAATTAAGAGAGCCACTTGCATTGAATTGTGCAAAATTATGGGTTTAAATTAGCCAAATCTGAAATTATCATAGGCCCTAAAATTGAAATTTTGAAAAAAGGTCATTTAGGCTTCTAATATAGCTTTAAACCTTCCCCATTGTGGACCCAATAAGTTACCTTGAATTTCACACCTCTTAGGCCTTAAAATACATTGAATTTAACACACAAAGGGGCCCAAATTAAATTTCTAAATTACAAACACTCAGCCCAAAAATATGATTTTATTTATTTTAAAATTGCCAAATTAATGCATAAAAATCGCAAGTGGGGTTGGAATTGATGGCTGCCTTGGGTGATGAAAAATTTATGTTTGTTGTGCCCAATACCAAGCAAAAATAAAAAATGGGAAGGGCTGCCAGCTGTAGCTTTTTTTCATTTTATAAATTTAGAATTTTTCCCAAGAAAAATTGATTTTAGCCCATTTAAATCATAACAACACCATCCCAAAATCAAAATCTGCCAACCAATTAAAATTCAAATAAATTTCAATTCCATTTCCAACTTTCATTTACTCTTTTTCCCCATTTAAAATTTCGAAAATCCCACTTGGCAATTTAAATTTTTATTATTTTTCAATTCAAAAATTATTTAGCAATTTAATTTCCATTTGGCAATTAATTTTTTTTTTTTTCGCAATTTATCTCCATTTGGCAATTAATTTCAAATTTGGCCATTTAATTTTTTCATTTAATCTCCATTTTCACTACCCAAAAATTTACAAGGTTTCCCCAAAAATATCCAAATTCACAATTAAATTTTGGAAAATGTTCAAGTTATGCAATTATATCAATTTTCCAAAATTCATCCAATTCTAAAAAAATATTGCAAATTTATCATCTCAAACCCCAGGGTTACTCCAAAACTCGCTAAGGCATCTGAATACCCGAATTTAGGAAAATTGCCAAGGCTCTCTCAAAAAATTGGGGGGTCCCCAAATTCTTTGGGGCGATGGTGTGAAAACCTCACAACAGATACTTCGTTGTTCCTTGAGTTGTCTGAAAGAAACTTTTCCAATGCTCTTGATAGACTTAACTTGTTTTGCCTTGCTTCCGGTGCTAAAGTCACCCCTCAGAAATCCAGTGTTCTTGGTTGGTTTGAAACTGCTCCTAATTGGCTGATCTCAAGTGGGTGGCAATGTGTTGGTCCTAATAAGATTGTTCGGTATCTTGGTATTCCATTTGTTATTGATCCATGTACCAGTGATATGTGGAAATGGATTTATGATAAAATGAATAAGAAACATTTGAAATGGCAGACTCACTCCTTTTCATTAGCAGGTCAAGTACAGGTTGTCCAAAAAGCACTATCTTCTCACCACATATACTTTGCATCTACTTGGTTGTTTGCTAACTATCAGATTAATATGCTAGAGAAAATATTAAAGGAATTCCCGTGGTCTGATGGACTTGGGAAAGGTAAGAGGCATTGCGTGAAGTGGGACTGGTGCTGCATAGCAAAAAAGCAAGGTGGTCTTGGTATTAAGGATATAAAAGCTCAGGGTGTTGCTTTGGCAGCCAAATGGATTTACAAGGCCCTTTGGGGAAATGAGTCTTGGAAGGTTTTAATCATAAATAACATTGAAAGATCTGTCATTAAGAAAGGTAAGCAATGTAAAGATATTTCTGTTTGTGACATCATCATGGGTGATTTTAAATTGAAACCTTTTGGATCCAGTGTCTTCTGTTCTTTTTGGAAAGCATGGTCTTAGGTCAGACAATATATTTCTGATAGAAGTGCTTTTGGGGGGCCCCCCTTCTACACAGTTGCAGATAGATCTATTTGGTGGGGGCTAAGCCTTAATGATAAACCCCTTGCTCTGACATAGTGTTGTTCTGCTAAACTCTGGATGAGCAAGGGCATTAAGGATATCAGGGATTTACTGGTTGATGGGCAGTTGGAATCTTGGGAGGAGCTCAACAGTAAGTTTGGGATCCCTCCCTCTTAGAAAAAGACATGCACCTTGATATGTAAAGCTCTTAATGGGGCCTCACTTGGGAAGATTTTGGATACTAACTCTTTCTTAGATTAGACTAAATGGTGTGATGGTACTAGCTTGAAGGACACCTCCACAAAGCAATTATATGGATTGATCAAACAAGACTTTGCTATCTTCACACGAGTGACCCAATGTTGGGGATTTGATTGTCCTTTCTCTGTCTGACATTTCTTTTTTGAATTTTTTTGGACTGCACCCATTGAACCAATTTTTTTTTGTTTTAGATGGTTGTTGCTTCTTAAAAAACTTGTTGTTGGGTTAGTCCTCTCCTCTGTTGGTCTGGAACTTGTTACTTGCAGTTTGTGTAATGTGGTTGAGAGTGTTGAACATTTATTCTTTGATTGTGAATATGCTCGTAAGATTTGGGCAATTTTTCTTAGTTCTGCTATTCTGTGGAATTGTAAACCTGGCTTGTCTTGGAGTGAAATTCTTTCTGGTTATATTGATGTCCTTGACTTTGCTCTTAACAGATTTTGGTATGTCCTTACATGTGAAATCCTGTGGGTACTTTGGAAGGATAGAAACCGAGAGGTTTTTCAAGGTGAAAGTAGGAAATCTACTGAGTTTAATCTTAAATTCACACACTTTTTAATAATGTCATAGGTTTCTATATTGCTGCAAATTCCTAAAAGAAAATTCATGATGTTGGTTCGTGAGGGATCTCTGCAAATTTTCAAAGATGAAGTTAAAACAGTGCAATACATTAAAGATTACCAGTCCTTTCTGAACCTTGGTGAGGTAGATGAGCTCAACAAAATGCTTGGTGATTGTAAACTTGGTAACTCTGATCTTACCAATATCAAGGACAGTGTGGCTAGAGGTGACTGGCCATGGGACTCTTCTGTGAATATCGGTTCTGAGACCACCGACAACATTCCCAATGCTGAGAGAAATAATGGATGGAGCTGATTGAGACAATAGTTTCTGGTATTTTGGTTTATATTGGATCTGATAAACTCATATCTGTAATTATATATGCCGTTCTATAAGCAAAGCAACTCATATGTAGAAAGATATGAATCAATGTAACCACTGATATGTAGGCATGTAGATAGCACCTAGATCTCCCCCCATTTTTGTAATTGTATATTCAGCTGGGGTTTTTTTTTAGTGATTATATTTAGATATTTTCAAATATATATATATATATATATATGTATGTATGTATATTCATAGATCCATACATGTAACATGTTCAATGTTCTTTCATCATTGGTTCAAAACTTCAAACATATAATAATAATAAGTTAGAAGTGTGATACTCATAAATCCATAATTGCCAATAGAATTATAAATAAAATACCTCATATATCATATTCATACTTTGCAAAAGTTTGAAAATGTCATTACACAATGAAAATTTAAATTACAAGCCATATTTCATATTCATATCCAAATTCATCTTTGAAGATAAATGCTACATCTGTAGAACAAAGAGAAAATGGTGGAAAATACTTGAGAGATGAATGAATGATCATCAAATGATCAAATGCATGCTTTATTGGTCGAACTTAGGGTTGAGATGCCTTGGATGCCCATGGATGCCTCCGGATTCCATAGCCTTGGATGCCTGTGGATTCCTCTGGATTCCTCCCAGATTCTGGCAAGATTCCGAACGGGCATCCGGATTCCCTCTGGGTTTTGCAAAGCAAAACCCACAGGGAATCTGGAAGCCCATCCAGAATCCGGGAGAAATCTGGAAGGAATCAGAATCAGAATGAGAATCGCACCAGAATTAGGATCTGGGGTTAAATGGAAGGATCCAGTAACTTAGAGTAGAAACTGTGGCAACATCTATACTACAAGTGTATACAACCCATTGCTTTCAGACTTGCATATTAATAGTTTGCAAACAAATGACAATAATGCAGATCTAAAATACTGTATCAGACTGTCACAACTTCAACAGTCATCTTATCATAATTACATCTGGTAAACGATGATGACATTATCATACCCGATGAGTGTATAGAACTCCAATGAAGTCGATTTGATCTGCACAATAGGCCCGTCACTGTTTGAAACTTTTGCACTTCACCATCTTCGCAGGAACTGAGATTTTAATCATGCACAAGAAAATATATATGCAGCACCTGATATTTTGATAATGCAGAGCAGCAATTATACACAGCACCTCAGTCTTGGAGTACCAATTTCCTTTCTAAGCCCGCACTCTAACTCCTAAGAAAATTTGGGCATTCGTAAGTCCAGGATGGTCTGAAAATATGGCTCTTGGTATTCACGGCAGAAGGGTACTCCAGCAGTGAATGCTTGGCAATGAATGACCCACACTACCATACAAATGTGATGTTCCTCAAATGCTTTGACCTGTGCTGATAATGGATATCAAATGTCACCACCATTTTGCCGTAGGATAAGTCTGGAATCTGCCATGGAATCCACTTGAACCCTATAGGAGAACCCTTATGTAAATAGAGGAATATATAATCACCAATCCGACAATCTGCTTTCCATATTGAACCAGAACTTCTACATATAAGCTCAAATGGAAAATCCTGCATGAATCCACTTCATAAAAAAGATTGGGTTTCTGTCCAACCTTTGTGTTTCCATGGGGTTTCGTCCTTGGAAATAGATGTCACTGTCACACTAGCAACTTTGGGAGAAATAGCATAAGTGAGATAATCACATAACATATCAATAGAGAAGGACGAGGCTCTTTATAAAGTCTTCTTAACTCATTGGTGAACCTCCGCTTCTCAATCTGGGATAAAAAACTCACTTTATAATGATATGTTATAACATAAAGTAACTTTAATAATATAAACCCCATAAATTAATATTTCATTCTCTTTATTTCTCCACTAATATAAATGCTGTGACCTGCATATCATCCCTTATGTCTTCTAATGAGCCTACCAGGATATGTGAAAATAGGCTAATCATCTCTCGTGTGATCATTGAAGAGAAGACAACATTACATGACTCTTAAATTGGATGAGGAAACTAGGGATAGTGACATCCCCCTATCACTATGTATTGCTGCTTTTTCTCAAGAGGATGTGAATGATACTGTTGATTACTCTCCATGGACGCTATGTGTTCCATTTTCTGTACAACAGACCAAGCTTTCTGAATGTGCAGCTTCTTAAGGTTTTAAAAATTGAACTCTGCTGATTTTGAACACCAAATCAGCCTTCTAACCCCTGTTTTATTTCTCATTGCATCACTTCCAGAATTGCCAGCCCTCAAGGGATGGACCATATTTCTACACTTTTCTATCCTCTCATGAAGATTGGCTTGAAGTGAAATCCTGTGAATCTCCTACTCTTTGCAAATGGGCACCAACAAAACACCCTAATAATCAGCCCATTAGCTCTTTTCTTCGGAGACAAACATCCATCTGGCCCTTGTTAACAGCAGTGATGTTCTCAAAAGCTTAATGAGAGTAATGGAGGCCCAGCACAAATACCAAGCTAGCATAAACAAGAGGAAGTTTTATGTATTTCAAAACATTGCTATTAGACTGTCCACAATAGAGCTGCTGCTGAATAGCAAATCCTGAACGCTGATTGATAAATAGTGAAAATATCTTTCAGCAATAACACCAATGAAAACATAGTTTAGGGTCTTCCATCTCTAAATAAGTTTCAATATTCACTGGTCAATGGAACACGATTCATGGCAGCTGTGGGAACATTCCACATGCATAGATGCAGAATCAGGAGAGCTGTTTGTCTGTTGCTCAAGCTATTGGTAAAACACATTGCAGCAACTCTTGAAATACTAGCTGAGGACCCTTCATCAAAGTCTTTTTTGGTTATGATTATGAAGAAGTCTACTTTGATATAATCTTTTGCTTATGGATAGAGTACAATATCTTGAACTTTTTAGTGTGCACTTTTTTGGGTGATCTTTTGTTAGCTTGGTTGCCTCATTCCGGGTAATCTGCCTCCACATGTTGCTACTTGGGCAGGGTTTCTGTGCTTGTACCTGTAACAATCTTTTAATTAATATAATATTTTCTTGCTATAATAAAAAGTGTGTTTGAGGAATCACTTTTTCATGATTTACATATATTTATTTAACTTCTTTCTTTCATTTTTTTATTCTCTTTTTCCTTGTATAGTATCAAGTTATCAACATGTTCGATTAATGCCAACTTATGAAATTTCATGTCTATATTTTCCTAAATATATTACTACTCAATATGCATATTTCTACCTTTTGATTAATGCTTCTAATGAGGGAATTGGTTGATTTGGTCTTTGGTGTTTTGCCTAATAGCTAGCTATGGAGAGGGAAGCAACATCTAGATGGGAAATCAGTTTTGTGGTTCCTCCAAATCATGGTAAAAAAATTACTTGGTATTTTGCATTATATTATATAACAAACATGAGAGTAATTTCTATTACTTAAAATTTGTGGAAATTCACAGAAAAAAATGCATCTGACATTTCTTTCTGTGAGCATAGTAGTGGTGCTAAAATTTTCTTCATATTTTTTGTTTATGTATTGTTATTAAAATACTCTGTTTGGTGCGATGAATTTGATTGTGTGATAAAGAATATTGAAAGCCACAAGGCACTGGTTAGCTTTATGTTGAATCTAAAATATTGTGAAAATAATTCCATTCAAAAGAAGTAAATAAAAGGTAAAGATTTTGAACCGGCATTGTTTTATCTGTGTAAGAGACATGCTAGCTTCATTTCTTTTTATATTCTTCACATGATAACCGTTTATTATTGTTGAACTACTAGCATTTTTTTGAAGAGTGCTTTGACAATATTTCTATGAACATAGCAATTAGCAGTAATTCTATGTATTTGACTGTAATGTTGTAGATCATGATCTGTGTTGCACTTCTTTTCATTTATACATTAGTTATGGAAAATAAAGTGAGAAAGTTGTCACATTTTAATCCTACAGATACTGATTATCTGTATAGTGTTTATTTTGTAGAAACCCTAGAATTTAAGTTTCTACTCAAGCCAAAGCACAGTGGCATTCCATGCATCATTGAAGAGGGTTCAAATCGTCTCCTTACTGGAGGAGCACTTCAAGGTGATGCTCGATCAGCATCATTCCGATTCACAGAAAGAGATGAGACATTAGAGTACCGTGTGTACATCAATGCAGACCGAGTTTCTCCAGTTGATCTTGCGGCTAGCTGGAGAGCTTACCAGGAAAACCGACAACCTTCTATTGTGCGTGGTATACCAGATGTGAGCATAAATCCCATCGATACGACATGCTTGGAGGTATGATTTGTCTTTTACTTGCATTTAAAAGGATGGAAGTCACTAAATGGAATTCTTATTTTTCAAAACTTTAGGAAGGGGAATGATATAGTTGGCATCATGTGCATCATTGTCTTAGCTGTTAGTTTCAAAGCACACTTGAGGGGGTTGAGTCGGGTGCATGGCTGAGTGTCTTAATACTTTTATCTGCTGGTTGTAGGTTTGAGTTGCAGGCTTGATTAATTTTTACTTTTTCCAGAAATAGCACTTCATTTTAGGTCAGGGACATGGCTAGGGGCTGTCTAGAATAGAAATGGGAGGTTGATTTCTTCTCTAAATTTGTTTGTTAGATTCTGTTTTTGTTTGCCCAAAATAATGTTGTTTGAGGGTGGTAATAATGCAAACCACAAGTCTGCTTTTGCTAAATTGCATGTGTCTGGATCTTGACTTGACTTATGAGCCTCAGGATTTTTAAACATTTCCAAAACTACATCAGTGATTATTTTCTCTGTAAATAGTACTCTATATTTCTCTTTCAATCCAAATTACTATAATGGAGTTAATTATTAATGCTATTCTGTCTAGCTGGCTAGATATTATATGGATATGTTTAAGAAATATTATCATGCACACATTTTATGATAGTACTATTGAGAAGTTTTTCCTTAGGATCCACTTCCAAATATTTAAATTTCATATTCTATCTGTTCTTAGTTTTACATGATATCTAAGCTCACCTTTTCTAATGTTGTTTTACAAAGTAGAAATATTACATTTATCCACTCTATTGAGCACTGTTGTGAATCTCACCTGTAGAAATAGCAACCAACTAATATGTGTATTAATATACAGTGAGAATAAGCACTTGACAATAAAAATGTTCTCTTTTGCTGGTCTGAAAAAAATCATTACCAGAAAATGTTTCTAGGACCCTTAATGTTAATTTGAACAGTTACATTACAAGAGAGAATTAGTTTTTGCAAATTAACGGTCACAGATTTCAACAAACAATCCTTAGTATGATTCAATTATTGTACATGACCAAAACCAAATAGCACTGTTGTCACCCAATTAATGTTGGCTTTGGTGTACAATAATGAAGTTAAAAGTGTGCCATTTGGGTTGGAATGTTATGCAGTTGCAATCAGACAAAATTTAGAGAAATTGAAAAAATGAAAGAAATGATAGCATGCCATACCTCTGCCATGTTAAGAACAATCACAGCCCTAAATTATTATTTAGGCGGTTGGATTAAAAATTATAACATTGTGTTGTAGCATTTAACTTTGGTCAAGGAAACAAATATGTTAGGATCAATGGAGATACATCAAAGATTGTTACTCAGCAGTGACCAGGATGTAATTAAAATTAAATTAAAACAAACATAACAAGGCATTGCATTTTTTGCGAAGGAAACTGTTGGATGACGAGGTATGACTCTCTCAAATTAGAAGATATAAAAGGGAGTACAATTCATTTGTAGGTGATATCAATTAGCCATCAATTCAATATATCAATTCAGAATATAAATACATAGCAGAGATTCAGAATTACACTCAGCAATAAATTTAATTCAGGAAATCAGTCCAAGTAGCAACCATTTATAAAACATTTAAATTGTTATTCAAGATTGACATTGCCAATCAATCAAGAAATATTAATCAGCAAATACTTCAAGTTATTGGTTTTGAATTCTAGGTAGTATTTGCAAATCTGAAGGATGAAATCCCTTTAGGGGTTTATGAGAATTGGAAGGTCAGGGACCTTTCATGGTCTTACTCACAGTCTTATTGAGCTTGGATCCAAATCTTGGTCGAGGAAGATGAAAATCCTCTGAAGTGGGTTTAGGGTTGGAAGGTGATCCTTTGGGACCTTTCATGGTCTTACTGAGTTTGGATCCAAATCTTGGTCGAGGAAGATGAAAATCCTTTGAAGTGGGTTTAGGGTTGGAAGGTGATCCTTTCATGCCCTTGGCATGCTAGGGACGGGGTTCTTGGTATTGTCACCATTGAGTCAGGGACGAAAACCTCTATTTGGAAGGGTTTCAAAGTATTCTTGGAGAATTCATGATTTGATCAACTTTTGGTATTGTGCTGTGATTTATTGCCCTGAATATATATCATAATTTGTAATCTTTGATAAAATTATCATCATAGTTTGAGTAAATATTGTTGTCAAAATTTGTTGATTTTTAAAGATTTAGCTCATTGTTCCATGGAGTTTTGGCAACTTGGGATGGATGGATGTTAGATATGGTTTTGAGGGATAGGGGGACTATGGCTGTCTTTGATGTAAATATAAGTGAGGGCAGGGATTTGGGATGCAGGGCCCCAGGGGGTGAGGGGAAATGCAATTTGCACGGGTCTAAGAGCAGAAACCCTTGTGGTGTTTGGTGGCAGTTCCTCTAGTACATTGCCTATCACAATACACGGCGAGGTTGAAGGGAAAAGCCTTTGCCACAAAGACCAACGCTTCTTGCCTTCAATACTACAAACTTTCATGGCACATGGGATTTTTGATAAATTTATGACCATGTTTTCTAAGTTCTTTGATACCAAATTATAATTATTTTTTTATCAAATCTTCATTCTTTAGAGAACTAATGGTGAAGGTAGCTAATCTGACCAGTCTAAACAATGAGAGCTGTGTAGCTAAAGACATGATATCATCATTCGTGAACATTTTCATTTGTTTTTGTTTTCTGTTTTTAGAAACCAGCAGTTCACAAGAAACAAAAACAGTAACAACTACTTTAAACTTAATATTCTATTGACACAAAACAAAATCATTATCATGACTTAGGCTGTGCAGGAGCCAAAGTTGGCCCACTTTGCACAGTTCAACTTCATTCTCTATTAAGATCTTCCGATGGCAAGGTGACTAATTCAAATGGATATCCTTTGCCCTCAATGCCCTTTTTGTTGACATCTAGAGAGCCTCAAGCACCTCTTTTGGTTTTTCCCTTGGGCTCAAGAAGCCTCTTGGAATTTGATCCATGATGTCTTCCAACCATTTCGTCCTTCTCTGCTCTATTGGCATATTGTAATCTCGTTTTTGACAAGATTAAAAACTAAAATATTATTCAATTCCGAAAGGTAATTGTTTTTAAAAGGGGGATTAAATAATCTAGTCTCCAACAAGATTCTTATTGTAGTCCCCAACTTCTGTATTGATATAGAATGTATTATAAACTTCAGTGTAAGTATATGGATTATTTGCCTCAAATTAAATTCCAGGAACTTAATAAAAAGTCCAATATTTCTAGGATTTAAGTTAAATTTTCATATAGCCGTCAATAATGTATTTGCTTCCTGTGGGAACTCAAATGATAATAGTTGTCTTCATTTAATGCATTTGCAATAATATTACCACTTGTAAGAGCCTTCTTGTCTTCATTAACTAATATAGTCTCCACCAAGATCCTTAATATAGTCTCCAACTTCTGCGTTGATATAGAATGTATTGTAAACTTCAGTGTAAGTATATGAATTGTTTGTCTCAATTTAAATTTCACGAACTTAATAAAAGAGCCTGATATTTCAAGGATTTAAGTTAAACTTTCATATTGCCGTTAGTAATGTATTCACTTCTTGTGGGAACTCAAATGATAATAATTGTCTTCATTTAATGCACTTGCAATTATATTATCACCCATGAGAGTCTTGTTATGAGAACCCCCCAAAAATATTTCACCGCTTCAAAATACATGTGTGAAAATGTTTAAATGTCCCCTTTTAGGACTTAACTCTAAGTTTCCCTAAAATCTCCAAACAAGGTATAGATTACGTATAAGAATGTAGATTGTCAGCTTATATCTGCACTTAAATCCTACAACCAGGTTAGTTATCATTATGAAAGATGAATAAATATATGTAGTTCCACAATGGTATAAATAGAATCCTAAACATCATTATAATTAATATAATGTACAAGTGGGATTCTCATAAGATCTTCCCCAATAGCCCATTCACATTATGAAGTACCACAGGGGATCATACAAACCGCCTCTAACCTACCCATTAAGGCTCGGGAGCATAGAATGACATCCGCCATTTGGCCTACCAGCCCCACTTGGGGTTACTCTACTTGAATGGACCCTTATGCTACTTGCCCTCCTTGTATGTACCCCATCAAGGCCTGGGAGCATAGAATGACATCCGCCATTTGGCCTACCAGCCCCACTCGGGGTTACTCTACTTGAATGGACCCTTACGCTACTTGCATTCCTTGTATGTACCATTTCACCCCTCCATAATGGGAAGGCATAATGGTTGTAGGTCTTGTCTTAAAGGAATCTTCATCATCATTATACATGCCTGCGTCATTACTAATTATGCATATATTAGAAGCAATGTAATATCTGCATATATCAATAGTACTGAGACTCGCCAAGACTCGGCGAGTCTCGAGCCAGATGACCCTTGGCGAGTCTGAGGGGCCTGGACTCGGACTTGGGCGAGACTCGTTGAGTCTTAGAGACTTGCCAAACTCGTAGAGTATGAGCGAGTTTGGATGCTCAAGCTTGGCGAAAACTGATTTTTTTCTGCTTAAGTCTCAAAATTTAATGTTTTTGGCATAGTTATAGGACTATGCGAGTCTTGGCAGGACTCTGTGAGTCCTGAGCCGAGTTAAGCTTTCAAGGTTTTTTGATCTCTTCTAGCTGACTCAGCTGAGTCTTGGCGAGTCCTTCTAGGACTCGCAGAGTCCATGGACTCTGCTGACTCTGTTGACTCGACGAGTCCTGTTAGCAGGACTCTGCCGCGGCCAGCCAATACACAACCAAAAACTAACATTTTTTAATTGTTTTTATTATTTTTTTTGTGTTATATTGCCATTACAAGTTTAATTTTAGACAAGTGATTACTTCAGATCGACTAGCAGCAGTAAACTTGCATATATTTTACAAAATATATCAGGGATGACAGATGCTTTTAGCACGGTAGTAATCTCATTGCACATTCCGAAAGTAATATCAGAAACAACACTATTGCTTACACTTGATCGATAACACTCATTCCTATATTGTTTGATATTTAGACAAGATAAGAATCATAACATCCACATGCATCATCTACTTGAGATCAGAATCACTAAGAAGATACCAGACATAGCAACTCATACTTGATTGATATAATACATTTCTTTAGCCATCCATATTGAAGCCATCTAGATCAAAAAAAAATTGAATAAGGTTATTTAGTATTCTATATGATCTTATGTTTCAAGACATTTGGATATAGGAATAATCATTGGAATCCAAAGATCATTTCCATCATTTATTATCATTGTATTAGTAATAAGGAAATTGATATTTGCAATTAGCAAATTTTTACTACCTGGCTGTTGCTCTTTAGTCTTTTCTACCTCCTTTCTTAGGGAAACAATTTCCAAGTCAAGCTTATCACACTCCAAGATTTTCACTTTTAGCAGAATTTTCAAAACATCTTCAATGCATTTGGCTTCTTCAGCTTAAGTCTTCAAATCCATACTTGTCTTCTTGGACTTTTCACCATCTTCTCAGATTTGGTCTTTCAGCTTTAAGTTCCTTTTCTTGAGTCTTTTGATTTCATTAATGGGTGGTTCTTCCTTAAGATCCTCCTCACTTTTGATCTTTTCACTTTCTAATGTGTTATTTAGTAACTAGTTTAATAGTTAACTTATTTCCTTAAAAAATTTGCATTTATACTTATTTGATTAATGTAAACCTGTGTATGTGTGCAAAGTAGCTTCTATTTATCTCAATTATTGTGTCTTTGATGTAAATTGATTGAATGATGCATGAAAAAAGTTTTAAATCCTTAAAAATCTTTGAATTTCTTGGGTTTTTCAATTTCCCGAGTCCTTGCCGAGTCCAGATGCCGAGTCCGAGTCCTAGCTTGAATCTATCTTGCCGAGTCCGAGTCTTGTAACTATGGTTTTTTGGGTTTATGATTCTAGAATATACGTGAAATGTAAGATTTAACTCCCCATCTTTGCCTTCAAGTCAACCTCATTCTCTTCAATTTAGTAGAATATGTTAATCCTAACCAGTTATTGAGAGGGGCGGGGGGGTGAATCAGTAAACACAATTGCTATTCCAATTAAACCTTATATATATATTCTTGCAGAATTAATAGAATATAATCAATCACTCATAAACAGAAATAAAAATACTCAGGTCAACACAACATATATATGTGGAAACCCTCGGTTAGAAGGAGAAAATCACGGTGGGACAGAACCCACAACTTTACTACTGCAGTAATAAAGGTGCCCTGTTAAGAGCTTATAAAGCACTTGTAAGAGTGCTACCCGGTAAAGGGATTTGGTAGAAGATCTGTTAGGATCTTGACCCTGTTAGGAGTCGCCTTGTAAAAGGACTTTCAACACCAATTAAGATGTTACCCGGTTAAGGGATTTATACAATGAACCTATTAGGGTTCACCCTGATAGAGGGATTTGAATATGCTTAACAATAAAAGCAATGATCTGTAATGACACTTTCTGTCTGATTAGATCATACCTGTTAACCTTTCCGCTTTGCTTGGCTATTGAACCTTTCTGCCTTTCACTTCTTGTGACCGTAGCTTCTCTCTGAAGATATCTCTCTCCTGCTTTGAATATTCAACAACGCTTCTTGTGTATACCATGGCCTGTATTTATAAGACATTCTTATTAAAGAATACTTCTCACAGTTCTGCCAAGCTGTAAACTCACCCATAAATCATGCATGCAAAAAGCTTGCAAAATGATCTTGAGTTTACCTTGAAACATCTGCGTAGAAATAAAGCTAACTCCAGTTAAAAAGCTAACTTCCGTTTCAACTGTGAATGCTCCATATAATCCGGTTTTAACTAAGACAGCTCCGCATAATGCGGTTCAGATTATCATGCAGTCGACCGGTATCAAACTTATACCCGGTTGGCCATACATCCCCTGTATGTCTTATAAGACCGGTTGTTGACACTCTGTTTGGTCTACCGGTACATAATAAGGTTGACACACTATTTGGTCTACCAGTACATAATTAGGAGTATGATTAGTCTACCGGTTCACCAATGGGATTGATGTTTGCTTTTAACTTAACCAATGACAACTTAAATATGTCAACATAATATATATAGGAAATGTAACATTTAAGTATAAGTCACATTTTATAGGTGTTTTTCCTTTCTTATACTTTTAGTTATATTTCATGTATATATTGTTAGAATTTTTGAGAGTGGTTTTAGATCTCTAGGAGTTACAATGCAAATTCTAGGTTTTAGAAGATCTTATAACTTTTCAAACTTACTCAAATTTCAGTAATTGTCACGTCCTACTCGAAACCCTCTTGGCGATATCCTCATCTTTCTCACACCAATTTTGTGAAGTCTCTAAGAGACAAAATTGCAAAAGTGGCAAGCAAAGAGCATCAAATTAAGCTTTACCGTGAAAAGGTTCGAGGATAAATAATAATCAAAATATGAAATATAAATGAATAAATAGCACAGTAAAATAAATACGTGATAATAACATTAGAGTATAAAAATAAATAGATAAAATAATAATTATATAATTAAATTAATTATAATTACGATATAAATTCCATAGATATATACATTTTCATGAATAAATATAATATATACCCATGTTATAAATCTGAAACATAATATAAATTCATAAAATATATATATTAATATATACAGAAAAGATTTATTTTATATAATAATAATAAAACATATTAAGCATTGAAGGGCATGACTAAAAGGCAAGCAGAAACCTTGGGAAGTCACGGTCATGAATGGTCGTTTCCCTCCCTTCTCCCTGCCTAAGAGGGGAATGAACACAATGGTAGAAAAGAATAAGAAACCTTGTCTTATATTTTCCATGTCATCAAATAAAGGGAAAGACAACAGGAGGTACACCATACTCTATGAATTTTCATCAAAGATTGCTGGAAACAAAGGAATTGACCAGTCCATTGTCCAGGCTACATCAGACAGTATGTATCTTTTTTTACTCATATTTATTCATTGATAACTCAGTTCAAATACCATCATATACACAATAAGCGATACATGGAGCCACATTTATACACATGGATATATTAATTAAATGATAATAGAGATTATAAGAACATACACATTTTAGGAATCGAGCAGTTGGATTTAGATCAAGAAATCAGAGATTATAAAATATATGCATATATGGGTCACTGGTCAGATGAAATAAAAGTTACAGTATACACCAACGGATAAGTTTGGGAAGGAAGAATAGGAGATTGTAATATACATGGGGATAAAGGAATCAAGATGATATAATACATACAGTCCTCATTATTATATATGTGTGTGTGTATGCATGGTAAATATATATTTAATAATAATAATCAGAATTATACACACACACACACACACACACACACACACATACATATATATTTGAATTATATTGGGGGTATCTAATTGGATTATATAACTGGAAGATTTAATATATTTGGAATAAGAAGAATATATTTGTAAACTATACTAGGATGATGAGAAAGTATATTTATTAAACAAACATAAAAATAATCAGCCTTATGAGATGGCAAGGAAAGGGCAATATGGGAGAACGGTGAGATCTCACTAGGTACGCCACCTCATAAAGTATGAAGCCAAGAGGGACAAGAGATTCTGCTCTAGGATTGAGTTAGAACATCCTATTGTAATCCTTCCCCCAACCCATATGGTAGATTTTACAAGATAGTTAAAGGACCTTATCCGTGTGAAGGGAATAAGATAGAATGATGGAGGAGAACGACATAATGATTCCGCTAGATATGCTAGCCTTATAAGACATGGGGCCAAGGGGGACATAGTATCCACCCTTGGGCCTAGGGCAGTAACAATAAGGGCACCTCATCATGTCTTTCTTATCTCATTTCTCATTAAGGTAAGGCCTTGAAAGATAAGTGCTACAAGTACGTTTCTTCCATAAACTTAAATATGCACTATATTTTTACCTTATCTCTGGGTTAGGATTGTATATCTCTTTGTATTTTCAATTTGTAATGCGTAAGGAAGATTTTATTATACTAACAATATAGTCAGTTGTATATATGCACTTGTTCCCTATCAGGTGATTGCACGACCCAAATCAGGATTTACCTTGTCAAAAGGCATTTTATTGGTAAGGTTATATCTCTAACCATCTTACCATTCTCATTTAATAGAATTTGCAATTCTCGGGCAAAAATTAGGGCAATCCTCAAAAGTGGACATTATAGTAATCAACAGGCTCCTATCAACATTCTCTTGCTCTCTCTATCTGACGATCTTTTTCTGCCTTGAACTCTAGACTTGTCTCTCTCCCTATTACTCTTCCTCTATCCCCTCTCTTTACCTCTTTTTATCTTTTCTCTCTCCTCCCTCCTCCAAGATCTAGATCTATCTCTCTAGACATCTCTCTCAACCTCAAACCCCCACAAGGGGTGCTACCCTCAACCTTGTTTTGGCGTTCCTCGAAACCCCCATCAAACTATAAGTCTAAGCAAGTAAAAGGTCAGTGATATATCATGATCATAAAAATCTACATAATACATATCCTTTGTTTCAAATCTTTGCATATTCGTAGTAAAAAAGCCATCAAAACCATCTAGTTTTTTAAAGTTATCTAGCATGATTTGGTATTCTTTAAAAATTATATCAGCTTCCAATTCAATTTCTTCTCTGGTTTTTCTTGTGACTAAAACAAAGCAAAAGTGCTGGTCACTCAGATATCAACTATGTGAATTCTATGAATTTTAATTTCCAACCCCAATAGGATGACATGAAACTGCTCTGATACCAATGTCCCCATTTTCGTGAGCATCAACTTTCAGAGGATTAGCCTATTTCTTGATCCTCATAGGCTAATGGAGTTGTTTAGAGGGTCCAGTTTGGGCATCACAGAGCTTTTCAGGTGGTAGCTGTCAGCCTTTACGTCTCCAGATCTTTCCTATCTTCTGAGTCTAGGTTATTCAGAGGTTTCTAGTTCTGTTTGGAGGGACTTACTATTTATGTTAGTGGATGTTAGAGAGGGACCCTTACTATTTTTAGCAAGTGATGAAGTCAGAATCATTAAATAATGGTTATTAATGGAGTTATGACATTTATTTATTATTAAAGTGTTACTTTAATAATAATTGATTATTTTAAGGGAATATTATATTGACTTAATGTGACTTTATAATTAAAGGGGATTAAATGTCACAAAGTCAAATTATAAAGTGAGAGCATTTAATGACTTTATTTGATTTTATTATAAAAGGGTATTTAATGATTCTAAAGTCAAGTTATAAAGTGCATTAAATGATTATATTATAAAAAGGCTCATTAAATGTCTCCCTAAGGCAACGCCCAAAGTAACAAAAGGAAACATGATTTAAGTTATGAGAAGTGCAAGGCTGAAGAGTCATGGTCGATTTGTCTATGGGAATTATATAAAGCCAAAAAGCCTAAAATCGAACCATTCCATGCTATTGATTTTGTTGATTGTGTGAGATATTTTGGCAAGGGTTTGTAGAGTTTCAAGTTTGAGGAATTGATAATTCTTCTAAGTTTTCAGCACTTTGAATTGGTGAAATAACCAGTGAATTGTGCATTGGCGATGGCTTTATATTAGAAGTCATGAGTGTGCTACAAGTGAAGAATTTGGGGTTTGTTAGCAAGGTATACATTCGGTAAATTTGCAAGAGTTTAAGGGTTTGAAAATAGGACTGATCGCAGCCTTCATACTCAGTGTGTGAAATTATTAAAGGCAGCTGCAGGATATATAGAAGTTGCATGACGTTGGGCTTGTAGAGGCATGATTTTGGGGGTTTTGTGCTACACTAGTTTTTAAACATTGGCGGCAAGGATTAATTTGTCTTCATAATACACCTATGATCCATTTAGAGGTTATGAATGCAAGCAATTAAGTTATTCTTCAATGCATTTGTTGATCATTGTAAATAATTCAATTCCCTGAATTGAATTATGAGGAATTCTTGTGAATAGTTTGCAGCAGTTATTTTTTATGCAAACAATATGACGAAATGCCTTTGAATAGTTTGGTGCATTTTCAGAATGATATAATTGCCAAATATTTGACAAAATGCCATGTTGAATATTAAACAAATTTGAATGATATTACATAGTTGTTTGCAAGTCTATCTCATTGAAAATGAGAGTATTGGGGAAACCAACTTATTAGTTTGCATGCAAAGTGTTTGACAAAATGTCAAACATCCAAAATTGAAGTTATAACCCGTTGGGGTTATTACATATATCATGATCATATACATAATACATATCCCTTGTTGCAAATCTTTGCATACTCATAGTTAAAAAACTATGGCTGCTATATCATTCAGGACCTACGTTAGATGCCTTTGTAGGAAGGTTTTTTGCTCCTCTGAGCAGTTGAGCCATAGACTTGTAGTTTTTGTTTTGATATTTTTGGGAACATTTGATGCCATGGATTTCATATTCCATGAGTTTTGTATATATTTGAGAATATTTATATACCAGGTCTGCTATTTCTTGAAGCTACAATTTCTGTTTATAGTTTATACTTATGTGACTAATGTAAACTTGTGTATCTGATCATTTAGCTTCTATTTGATGATGTTATTGTGTTTTTAAGGTTTCTTTAATAAAGGGTGCATGAAACGAGTTTTAAATCCTTAAACATCTCTAAATTTCTTGGGTTTTTTCACTTTGCCGAGTCTTGCTGAGTTTTTCCCGAGTCTCAAGTCTTGAGTCGGGTCAACCTTGCTGAGTTTGTGCTGAGTCCGAGTCCTAGAACTATGTCAAATGAAGACATATAACAAATTTGCCAATTCATCATGTAATGCATTATACTTCATACCACAATATTAGACTAATAAATAAACTGCTGTTTGCTATATTAATTTATGAGTTATGGTAATCCTGAGTATGATCGAATGCTCATTGTTCTTCTTTAATGCCTTGACTTGGTTAATTGTTGAATGATTAATATAGACTGATCGAATTGATGGAAGAATTGATTGCTGGTCTGTTTTCTTGATTCCCTATTGATTTTTGATTAATGATTGAATGATTTCCTCTAATTTGATGATTTGATATATTAATGAATGATGATTGAATAAATGGGATTTCATATATTAGTGAGTGATGATAGATATGTTGACTTGGTGGTCAGCACCTCCTTGGAGATTCGTGACATGGCTTAACCGCCTCCCATGGATTGGGTTAAATCTGACATTTGTATCGGGCATTGATAGTTCGAGCTTTTGGTGCAACGGCAAATGATTTCAACAATTGGTATCAGAGCCTTGGGTCACGGGTTCGAGTCTCCCTTCAGTGGGTGCTGAAGGCTCAGTCGGTGCTAAGGGGGAGATTGTTGACTTGGTGGTCAGCACCTCCTTGGAGATTTGTGACATGGCTTAACCGCCTCCCGTGGATCGGGTTAAATCTGACATTTGTATCGGGCATTGATAGTTCGAGCTTTTGGTGCAACGGCAAATGATTCCAACAAGATAAGTCCCTTAAATGCTTGGAATGATACTTCATAGGTGAAAGGGTCACCCTCTTTCCTGAGAATTGAGTCACCATGTAATGTCCCCTACTTGGAGGTTGCTGATTTTCAATGATTAACGTACATTATTATGCATCTAAATTGAATTTATTTGAAGAAACAATACGTTTAACAGTTAGCACATTTAAGCCCAATTCCTACTTCTCTCTTAAACATGCCAACCCTAAGGAGGATGGAAGTTCCCATGTCGCAGGGCACTTGACACCAATCTACGAGTAAGCTTCCTCAAGGCATCGGGCTGCATGTTCGTACCCATCTCGGGATTTTCCCTCAAGGCATTGGAAATACATAGCCTTACCCATCTCGGAATTCACCTATCTTGTGAGGGTTTACTCTGCCTCTACCGGATTGACAGAAACCTATCCTCTTAAGGGGCTATAGTAAATGATTAAAGAATAGATTACACACATTCTAATTTCTTCGTATTACAAATATATTCGTATAATATATATCCATATTAATCTAATCATTATTATTACGAGATATATATATATATATGTGCATATCTTGATATAACCTTAATTGTAATAGACTGAACTCTATTAATATCCTATGCATTATCCCTGATATATATGAATATGAAATACAGCTTACTTTTATATATATATATATATATATATATATATATATATATATATCAGTTTACTATGAATATATTTATTATATACATATGAATATGTGATTCTGATTTTATTATTATTACTATATATATATAAGACAATATATGGGTCCTTTGCCCATAATAGAATTCAGATATAATATTTAGCAGCCAGAATTGCTTTGCTAGCAATACTCCCGATATGGTTCACCACCTAAAAAAGTCATACTTCTTCCTTGATATAATATTATCTCCCTCAACAATTCCTGTGCTGAGTATATACTTTATATTTTTTGATTGAATGCAAGCAAATCCTTGCTGTCACTGATTTATTCCAGCGTGTATAAAACTGTCTTCTTTCTTCTTTGCTGACTGTATACTTTCTCCCTGTTTTTAATTTGTATTTCAATCCATCTCTTATATCCCCTGTACGTGGAGGGGAAGACAATGTTTGGAAAGTCTGGACAGTTCCGTCGACCAGGCCTGCCGTCGACTATTATTCATTATTATTAATGTTATGAATTTTGATTAATATAAATTATTAATTATAATAATATTAATTATTTTTTTATTAATATTCATTGATTAATAGTATTGATTGATCTATATACATTGATTAATAATTAATTAATTACATTGATTAACTATTAGTCTATTAACTAATTATAATATTAATTGTATATTAATCAATTATTTATTGATTAATTATTATCACTATATTGATCTGATTAATATTATAAATTGATAAACAATATTGTTGATTATTTAAGTAAAGACTTAGGAATATTTGAACCGATTTATATGGACACATGCATCAATTACGGTTCATGACACACCACTTTTCATTGTTGCCTTTAATAATAATATATTATTCCCCCAAATTGATATCCCTTCCATCCTCCTCAAATGAAACCTTTGTCACTCCCAATTGCTGCTGAGAGGGGAGGGGTGAATCAACACCTATAAAACTTCTTTTTTTTTTAATAAATTTGATGAAGTATACTTATAACTGTAAGCAAAACAGATTCAAGCATAAAAGTAGCATCAAGCAATCAACCACAAAGTGACATCAGATTTATCACGTGGAAACCCAAATCGGGTGAAAACCACGGTGTGAGGAGACCTCACAAATTCTGCACTCTTTTGAAGTGTGCCTTATTAGGAGCCTTCCCTGTTAAAGGATTATAGCGCACTATTAGATGTGACCCGGTTAAGAGATTTGATACAATAAGGCCGGTTAGTGCTTGCCTGGTTAGAGGACTTAGAACACCTAAAAAGATGTCACCCGGTTAAGGGATTTAATACAAGGGACCTGTTAAAGTCCACCCAAAATACTGAGATTTAGCTATTGTAATTGTTAGAAAACAATAGAAGGATTTGACCTTTTACTTTGCATAGCCTGATAAGATCTCTGTTATACTCAATTGAGAAGCATCACCGGTCACCGCTGGTATGATCTCCTTTACTGTTGTGCTTCTCTGCACACTCTTTTATCTTTTCTATTCACCTTAGATTCTTTAGCATATAGGTTCACTCTTTGCTTCTGGCAGAATGAGGGCAACCTATATTCTTAACAGGCAAAATAATATATAGAGTCTTTGCCCTAATTGCACTTCTCATGCACGACTTAATCATAGATCTCCTTCGGATTCATCACCCAATGGAGTATTAGTTCACTGAGGAAACATCTGATGCATGCCCTTGCTTTATTTTATTTATGAAGAAAACAATAGATGCGTGTCAAACACCTTTAAAGGCATGTTTTAAAGCCACAAACTCCGGCTTTAAAACCTTCAAACACGCCTTGTATCGATCATTATGTTAACTCCAAGTCTTTCGGATTTAATGCAGTAAATCTCGAGCAAGGAGTTGTTTAACAAATAGTTGACTATGACTTCCCTGGTTTATCTTACCATAACAAAGTCTTCACTTGATCGGTTAAGATCCTTATGTTGTGAATGACAGTTCCAACCGGTGCTGAGAGGGGAGGGGTGAATCAGCACTTTTAAAACTTTTCTCTTTAAATCTGGTGAAGTATACTTATAACTGTAAGCCAAACAGGTTCAAGCATAAAATAACATCAAGCAAACAATCACATAGTGACACCAGATTTATCACGTGGAAACCCAATTAGGGTAAAAACCACGGTGTGAGGAGACCTCACAAATTCTGCACTCTTCTGGAGTACGCGCTGTTAGGAGCCTTCCCGGTTAAAGGATTACAACTCACTATTAGATGCGACCCAGTTAAGGGATTTGTTACAGTAAGGCCGGTTAGTACTTGCTTGGTTAGAGGACTTAGAACACCTTACAAGATGTCACCCGGTTAAGGGATTTGATACAAGGGATCTGTTAGAGTCCACCCAAATACTGAGATTTAACTATTGTAATTGCTAGAAAATAATAGAAAGATTGACCTTTTGCAAATGACTGTGCATAGCCTCTGATAAGATCTTTGTTTGTGCTCAACTGAGAAGCATCACCGGTTGTCGAAGGTGTGTTTCTCCTCTACTGTAGTGCTTCTCTGCACACTCTACTCTTTCTTCTTCTCTTTGCTATTTACCCTAGTTTCTTTAAGCATACAGGTTCACTCTTTTCTTTGGCAGAATGAAGGCAACTCATATTCTCTAGAGGTAGAAGAATATATAGAGTTCTTGCCCTAATTGCACCTCTCATGCATGAGCTAACTTCAGATCCCTTTCGGATACATCACTCTGTGGAGTATTAGTTCATTGAAGAAACATCCGATGCATGCTCTTACTTTATCTGCTTTATGAATAAAACAATAGATGCATGTCAAGCACCTTTCCTTCACAATAGATAACTCCTTGTTTTAAAGCCACAAATTTCTGCTTTAAAACCTTCCAACGCGCCTCAAACCGATCACATGTTAACTCAAAGTCTTCCGGATTTAGTGCACTAAATCCCCGTCAAAGAGTTGGTTGAAACATATAGTTGACTATGACTTCTCCGGTTCATCATATCATACCGAAGTCTTTTCTTGATCGGTTGAGATCCTTATGTTGTGAACAGGTAAGAGCTTTAACCTGTCACTGTTCCTTCCTTTGCTTAACGGTTGCACATTATCCTCGGTTGTGTTGTTGACACCGGTTGTATCGTGGTCCTCAGTTGACGGTTGAATTCTCCTTTCCTTGACTGTATACATTACTCAGTTGTTAAGACTTTCCGTAGTAACCGGTTGCTATTGATTACAGTCTTTTCTTTCTTGCATAGTGTCACCGGTTGCCAAACCAGCCTCTTTTCATATAGATCTCCTTAGATCTTTAGACTTTAGAGAGATGACAAATCTCTATCCTCTTTTGCCAATCAATGACAATACTTGTACCGATAGCAGGCTTATCAGTTACCATTGCTTAATGCCAACAATCTCCCCCTTTGGCATTGATGGCAAAACCTAAATGGGCAATCATATCATTGGTTTTTTGTGCTTGTATCTCTGTATCATTGCTACTGCCACTGCCGGTCATCTACCGGTTTATTGCCAAACTCTCCCCCTTTTTGACAATAATGCCAAAGGCTAGTCGGAAAGACTACCTTTATTAGATCTTCTCCCCTTACGAGCATCAGTCCTTTTCATTAGTCCAGATAAGATGAGATGAAATCCTCTGTTTAAGCATAATGAACTAATGATCACCTTTGCAGGTTTACTGAAGATCATGAAGGGGTATCACCCCTAGTTTATCTCTGAGATACTCAAAAGTACTCTTTGGTAATGGATTTGTGAAGATATCAGCAATTTGTTCTTTTGTGGGAACATACTCCAATTTTACCTCCTTGTCTTGTACCAACTCTCTCAAGTAATTATACTTGATGACAATGTGCTTTGTCTTGGAGTGCATGACAGGGTTTTTGGATATGTTAATTGCATTGGTGCTATCACAGTAGATAGCTATCGGTTCAGTTATCTGTTCTTTGATTTCTTCCAGAAGTTGGTTGATCCAGATTACCTGTGTGCAATTGATTGCAGCAGCAACATATTCAACCTCTGCAGTAGATTGTGAAATGCAGTTCTATTTCTTATTTGTCCAAGAAACAATTCTCCCACCAAGAAAGAATGCACCACCACTTGTGCTCTTTCTGTCATCAATGTTGCCAGCCCAATCTGCATCAGTGTAAACTTTTACTTGGAATCCTCCCTTGTGAGGAAAGCACAAGCTATATTCCTTAGTACCCTTTAGGTATCTGAAAATTCTTTTCACTGCTATTAGATGTGTCTCTTTGGGAATTGCAGAGAATTTTGCCACTATGCCAACCGCATGTGCAATGTCCGGTCGACTGTGGACAACATACTGTAATTTTCCTATCATGGACCGATACATTGTTTCATTCACTTCTTTTGCATTATCCTCCTTTGATAACTTGAGGTTAGTTATCATTAGAGTTCCAACCGGTTTAGATTCTTCAAGTCCAAAAGTCTTAAGAATTTCTTTTATATACTTGGACTGAGAGATAAAAATACCTTCTTTTAGCTGATGGACCTATAGTTCAATGAAGAATTTTATGGTGCCTATCATAGACATCTCAAATTCTTTCTTCATTTCTTCAGCAAAAACTTTGCTCATCCTGTCATCTCCTGCAAAGATGATGTCATCCACAAATATCTCAGCAATTAGATTTTCATCTTTTTTAGTATTGAGATACATGTTGCTGTTGTCCCTAGTTCTTGTGAATCCTATGGTCAGAAGGTATGAATGCAACCTCTCATACCAAGCCCTTGGAGTGTGCTTAAGCCCATAAAGAGCCTTTTTCAGCTTACAAACCATACCACCTTTTTGTGCAGATGTGAAGTCTTCCGGTTGTTCAATGTAGACTTCCTCCTCCAATATTCCATTCAGGAATGCAGACTTGACATCCATCTGGTATACTTTAAATTTCTTATGAGCAGCATAGGCAAGAAGAATTCTCACTCCTTCCAATCTGGCCACTGGTGCAAAAATATCTCCATAGTCCAGTCCAGCTTCCTGGGCATGCCCTTTGTAGACTAGTCTTGCCTTATTTCTTATGACTTTCCCTTCTTCGTTCAGCTTGTTCTTGTAGACCCACTTGGTCCCAATGACATTCTTGTCTTGTGGTCTTGGCACAAGCACTCATGTGTCATTCTTCTCAATTTGCTCAATTTCTTACTTCATGGCCTTGACCCAATTTTCATCTTCTAGAGCTTCCCTAGTGGATTTGGGCTCTATACAGGAGAGAAAATAGATATTCTCTTTGGCGTTTTTCCCGGTCAAGACATTTGCATGTTTGTCACCAATTATATTGTCAGTGGAGTGATATGTGACATACATTGGGAGAACCGGTCGCTATTCCCGGTCAGGTTCTTCCGGTTGAGCAATTTCTTCATTATGGTTCTGAATAGCTTCTTGTTCACCATCCCGTGTTGACCTGTCAGCTTCAGGTACAGTCTCCCGCTCCAGATGTCTGTTCATATGTTGTTCTCTTTCATCTTTAGTTGTTGCTTCATTGAACTCAAAAACATTTCCTTCATTTTGACCCTCCAGACTGTCATAATCATTATGAATGGTCTTCTTAATCTGTTCTGAAGATTCATCAACTTTTACATTGATGCTTTCAATTATTTTACCTGTTCTCCTGTTCAGACACCGGTAGGCTTTTCTTTTGGTAGAGTAACTCAAAAATGTTCCTTCATCGCACTTGGGATCAAACTTCCTAGAGTACATATCTCTTTTGATGTAACATTTACTGCCAAAGATTTTGAAGTAACCTACAGTAGGAGTATGATTGAACCACAGTTCATAGGGGGTCTTACTGGTTCCCTTCTTGACTTGAACTCGGTTCAGTGTGTAGACAGTAGTGCTAATGGCTTCTTTCCAGAAGTGATGAGGCAGATCCTTCTGAATCAGTAGGGTTTTTGCACAGCCAATCAACATCCTCTTTCTTTTTTCTGCTACTCCATTTTGCTGAGGAGTCCTTGGTGCAGATAGTTGTCTCTTAATTCCATGTTCCTCACAGTAGTGAGAGAACTCTTGAGAAGTATATTCAGCTCTGTTTGATCTCCGACACTTCAAGCTTTTATTGGTCTCCTTTTCCACTCCAGCCTTGTAGATTTTAAACATGTGAAAAGCCTTTGATTTCTCTCTAAGAAAGAGTGTCCACATCATTCTTGAGAAGTCATCTACAAAGAGCATGAAGTACCGGTCTCCGTAATAGCTCTTTGTCTTCATCGGTCCACACAAATCTGTTTGCACAAGATCTAGAACATTTTCAGAAGAGAAGGATTTACTGTTGAAACTTGTTCTTGTCAGTTTTCCTAACTGACAATCTTTACAAACACCTCTGATGGGTTTTGTAATCTCAGGGAGTCCTCTAATCGATTTCTTTTTGCTCACCTTGACAATACTGTCAAAGTTTATGTGGCAGAGTCTCTTGTGCCATAACCAGCTATTGTCTTCTTTGGATATAAGACAGATTTTGCTTGATTCTCCTTTGACTGAAGCTATGAGACAAGCTCCTTCCACTGAGTCTAGGTAAAATAGATTACCTTTGCTCTGTCTACCCGTTGCAACATGAGTTCCAGATTGATTCTTGACTATACAGGAGCCTTGTCCGAATTCCAACAGGAATCCTTTGTTGTTCAGTTGTGCAACACTCATTAAATTGTACTTGAGTCCTTCAACCCAGTACACATCTTCACAGACAACATTGTTGCAGAGTGCAATAGATCCTTTACCTTTGATGGCACAAGGAGCATTATTTCCAAAGGTTATTGATTCACTGTCATTGAGCTCCAAGTTGATAAACTTGTTTTTATCACCGGTCATGTGGTGAGTGCATCCACTATCAATGATCCAATCATCATGCTTATGAGATTTTGAGATAAGTGCTATTTCACTTACCACTGGGCTCTCCTTTATTGTGACAAATGCAATTTATGGGTCCTAAGAAACTTTTGATTCATTGTCTGTGACTCCTTCTGCAAGGTAGCACTCCCTTTTTGCTTTACTCTTGAACCGGTTGCTCTTATCTTTGCTATCATTATCCAGACATCTTGCAGTCCTATCTTACTGCAAGAGAAGCATTTTAGAGGAAGCTTACCTTTGTACTTCCCTTTCCCTCTGGGAAATCTCTTAGCAATGAGTGCTTCAAACTCATCTTGCTCCATCTCTTCTGAGAGCAGATTCTCAATAGGATTGCCAATCTTACCGGTAGAGCAGTTATCGGTTTCTCTTCCCTTTTTGGTGGAAGAGATATTGACAGAAGACTTAAATGCTGCTTCCTGAATGGGTAAGCTATTATCAAAATTACTTAATTCAAAAGAAGCCAACTTACCGATCAGGGAGTCTAGGGTGACTTGATCTGTGGTCACCGATCTGAGCTCTTGAATAACAGAGATCTTGATGGCATATTGAGGTCTGAGCGTTTTCAGTATTTTGCTAACCACCTCCACTTCACTGAGCTTTCCTTCATCACTTTTGATAGAGTTGATCACCAATTTGACCTGGTTGCTGTACTAAATGTCTTCTCCTTCATTCATCCTCATGTCATCATATTTTCCTCTGAGGCTTTCAACCTTGGGTCTTTGAACATTTGGGTCTCCTCCATATACCAATTGCAGCTTGACCCACATCTTGTAAGCAGATTGTAGATGTTCAATCTCAGCATAGACATGATTAGGTAATGTGCTAGCTATCATATCCATAGCAGCCATGTGCTTAGTCTTGATCTTCAATTCATCAGGTGTTAGGATGCTAGTGGGTTCAATGTAATCAGTGGTTACATGATTCCAGTATTGATCTCCGGTGGTCTTCATATACAACTTCATTCTGCTACACCACAAAGTAAAGTTTACTTTGATCCTTCCTTTCTCATCATCTTGACTTTTTCTTTATGCAGTTTAGTAGTAAAGAAAATAAATCGAGGCTCTTACATCAATTGACAGTCCCAACCGGTGTTGAGAGGGGAGGGGTGAATCAACACTTTTAAAACTTTTCTCTTTAAATCTGGTGAAGTATACTTATAAATGTAAGCCAAACAGATTCAAGCATAAAATAACATCAAGCAAACAATCACACAGTGACACCAGATTTATCACGTGGAAACCCAATTAGGGTGAAAACCACGCTGTGAGGAGACCTCACAAATTCTGCACTCTTCTGGAGTGCGCCCTATTAGGAGCCTTCCCGGTTAAAGGATTACAACGCACTATGAAATGCTACCCGGTTAAGGGATTTGTTACAATAAGGCCGGTTAGTGCCTGCCTGGTTAGAGGACTTAGAACACCTTACAAGATGTCACTCGGTTAAGGGATTTGCTACAAGGGACCTGTCAGAGTCCACCCAAATATTGAGATTTAACTATTGTAATTGCTAGAAAACAATAGAAAGATTGACCTTTTACAAATGGCTGTGCATAGCCTGATAAGATCTCTATTTGTGCTCAACTGAGAAGCATCACCGGTCGCCGCAGGTGTGTTTCTCCTCTACACACTCAACTCTTTCTTCTTTTCTTTGCTATTTACCCTAGCTTCTTTAAGTGTACAGGTTCACTCTTTTCTTCAACAGAATGAAGGCAATTCATATTCTCAACAGACAGAAGAATATATAGAGTTCTTGCCCTAATTGCACCTCTCATGCATGACCTAACTTCAGATCCTTTTTGAATACATCACTCTGTGGAGTATTAGTTCACTGAGGAAACATTTGATGCATGCTCTTGCTTTATCTTCTTCATAAAGAAAACAATAGATGCGTGTCAAGCACCTTTCCTTCACAAGAGATAACTCCTTTTTTTAAAGCCAGAGATTTCGGCTTTAAAACTTTCCAACGCGCCTCAAACCGATCTCCATGTTAACTCAAAGTCTTCTGGATTTAGTGCAGTAAATCCCGGTCAAAGAGTTGGTTGAAATAGATAGTTGACTCTGGCTGCCCCGGTTTATCGTATCATACCGAAGTCTTTTCTTGATTGGTTGAGATCCTTATGTTGTGAACAGGTAAGAGCTTTAACCTGTCAATGTTCCTTCCTTTTCTTACCGGTTGCACATTATCCTCAGTTGTGTTGTTGACACCGGTTGTATCCTGGTCCTCGGTTGACAGTTGAATCCTCTTTTCTTTGACTGTATACATTACCCGGTTGCTGAGGCTTTCCGTAGTGACCGGCTGCTTTTGATTGCAATCTTTTCTTTCTTGCATAGTGTCATCGGTTGCCAAACCAGCCTCTTTTCATACAAATCTCCTTAAATCTTTAGACTTTAGAGAGATGACAAATCTCTATCCTCTTTTGCCAATGAATGACAATATTTGTACCAGTAGCAGCCTTACTGGTTACCGTCGCTTAATGCCAACAGTGAACATGTAAGAACTTTAACTTGTTACCTTTCCTTCCTCTGCTTACCGGTTGCACCCTTTCCTCAGTTGCATTGTGGACACCGGTTGTGTCTGTTCCTCGGTTGAATCCTTTCCTTGGTTGTATCCTTTCCTCAGTTGCCGATGGACTTTACTTAGTGACCGGTTGCGCTTGATGAGCAGATATAGTCTCGTCTATAGTGTCGCCGGTTGCCAAACCAGTCTCTTTACATACTGACCCACCATTGGTGTTCTCCTTAGATCTTTAGACCTTAGATTGAGATGTCAAAGCACCTCTTTCCTCTTTCCTCTTTTGCCAATCAATGACAATACTTAATTGCCATGTATCGGTAGTAAGCTTACCGGTTACCATCTCTTGATGCCAACAATCTCCCCCTTTGGAATTGATGGTAAAACCTTAATAGGTAATCATGTCACCTGTCCTAAGCTTGTATCTCGGCTTGTATCACTATGCACTGCCATTGCCGGTCATCTACCGGTTCATTGCCAAACTCTCCCCCTTTTGACAATAATGCCAAAGGCTAGTCAGAAAGACTACCTTAATCAAATCTGCTCGCCCATCAGTCCTTTTCATCAGTCCAGATAACATGAGGTGAAATCCTCTGTTGAAGCATAATAAATTGATGAACACCTTTGCAAGTTTACTGATGATCAGGGAGGGGTATCACCCCTAGTTTACCTCTGAGATACTCAAAAGTACTATTTGGTAATGGCTTTGTGAAGATATCAACAATCTGTTCCTTTGTGGGAACATACTCCAATCTTACCTCTTTGTTTTGTACCAGCTCTCTTAAGTAACGATACTTGATGGCAATGTGCTTTGTCTTGGAGTGCATGACAAGGTTTTTGGATATGTTTATTGCACTGGTGCTGTCACAATAAATTGCAATCGGTTCAAGTATCTGTTCTTGGATTCCTTCCAGAAGTTATTTGATCCAAATTATTTGTGTGCAATTGATTGCTGCAGCAATGTATTCAGCTTTTGCTGTAGACTGTGAAATGTAGTTCTGTTTCTTGCTTGTCAATGACACAATCCTCCCACCAAGAAAGAATGCACTGCCACTAGTGCTCTTTTTGTCATCAATATTGCCAGCCCAGTTCGCATCAGTGTAAACTTTTATTTGAAAGCCTCCCTTGTGAGGAAACCACAAGCCATACTCCTTAGGCCCCTTTAGGTATCTGAAAATTCTCTTCACTGCTATTAGATGTGTCTCTTTGGGGTTTGCAGAGAATCTTGCAACTATGCCAACCGCATGTGCAATGTCCGGTCTACTGTGTACTGCATACTGTAATTTCCCTATCATGGACCGATACAATGTTTCATTCACTTCTTTTGCATCATCTTCCTTTGATAACTTGAGGTTTGTTATCATTGGAGTACCAACCGGTTTGGATTTTGCAAGTCCAAAAGTTTTAAGAATTTCTTTTACATACTTGGACTGGGAGATAAAGATACCTTCCTTAAGCTGATGGACCTGTAGTCCAATGAAGAATTTTATGGATCCTATCATAGACATTTCAAATTATTTCTTGATTTCTTCAGCAAAGGCTTTGCTCATCCTGTCATCTCCTCCAAAGATGATATCATCCACAAAAATTTCAGCAATTAGGTTCCCATCTTTTCCAGTCTTCAGATACATGTTGCTGTTGTCCTCGGTTCTTGTGAATCCTATGGTTAGGAGGTATGAATGCAACCTCTCATACCAAGCCCTTGGAGTTTGTTTTAGCCCATAAAGAGCCTTTTTTAGTTTACAGACCATACCACCTTTTTGTGTAGATGTGAAGCCTTCCAGTTGTTCAATGTAAACTTCCTCCTGCAGTATTCTATTCAGGAATGCAGACTTGACATCCATCTAGTATACTTTGTATTTCTTGTGAGCAGCATAGGCAAGAAGAATTCTTACTCCTTCCAATCTGGCCACAGGTGCAAAAGTTTCAACATAGTCTAGTCCAGCCTCTTGAGCATATCCTTTGCAGACGAGTCTTGCTTTGTTTCTTATGACTTTTCCTTCTTCATTCAACTTGTTCCTATAGACCCACTTTGTCCCAGTGACATTCTTATCCTGTGGTCTAGGCACAAGCACACATCTATCATTCTTTTCTATTTGCTCAATTTCTTCCTCCATGGCCTTGACCCAATTTTCATCTTCTAGAGCTTCCTTGGTGGTTTTGGGCTCTATACAGGAAAACAAACAGATATTCTCTCTGGCCTTTTTCCTGGTCAAGACATTTGCATGTTTGTCTCCAATTATATTATCAATTGAGTGATGTGACATACCTTGGGAGAACTGGTCTCTATTCCCAGTCAGGTTCTTCCGGTTGAGCAATTTCTTTATGATGGTCATGAACAACTTCTTGTTCATCATCTTGAGTTGGTCTGTCAGCTTTAGGTACAACCTCCTGCTCCAGATGTCTGTTCACATGTTCTTCTCTTTCATCTTCGGTTATTTCATTGAACTCAAAAAGATTTCCTTCATTGTGACCTTGCAAATAGTCATATTCATTATGACCGATCTTAATTGGTTCTGAATATTCATCAACTTTTACAGTGATGCTTTCAATTATTTTTCCCGTTCTCTTATTCAGACACCAGTAGGCTTTACTTTTGGTAGAGTAGCCCAGAAATATTCTTTCATCACTCTTGGGCTCAAACTTCCCAGAGTACATATCTCTTTTAATGTAACAATTACTATCTAAGATTCTGAAGTATCCTACACTAGGATTATGATTGAACCATAGTTCATAGGGGGTCTTACCGGTTCCTTTCTTGACTTGAACTCGGTTCAGTGTATAGACAGCAGTGCTGATAGCTTCTTTGCAGAAGTGATGAGGAAGATCCTTCTGAATCATTAGGGTTCTTGCACAGTCAATCAGTGTCCTGTTTCTTCTTTCTGCTACTCCATTTTGCTGAGGAGTCCTAAGTGCGAATAGCTTCCTTTTTATGCCATGTTCCTCACAGTAGTGACTGAACTCTTGAGAAGTGTATTCACCTCTTCTGTTTGATCTCAAACACTTTAGACTTTTACCGGTCTCCTTCTCCACTCGAGCCTTGTAGATTTTGAACATGTGAAATGCCTTTGATTTTTCTTTGAGAAAGAATGTCCACATCATTCTTGAGAAATCATCTACAAAGAGCATGAAGTATCGGTCTCCATAGTAGCTCTTAGTTCTCATAGGTCCACACAGATCTGTGTGCACAAGATCTAGAACATTTTCAGCAAAGAAAGATTTACTGCTGAAACTTGTTCCTGTCAGTTTTCCTAACTGACAATCTTTACAAATACCTCTTTCAAGTTTTGTGATCGCAGGGAGTCCTCTTACTGATTTCTTCTTGCTCACTTTGAGAATACTGTCAAAGTTTCTGTGGTAGAGTCTCGTGCCATAACCAGCCATTGTCCTCTTTGGTTACAAGACAGATCTTGCTTGATTCTCCTTTAATTGATGCAATGAGACAAGTCCTTCCATTGAATCCAGGTAGAACAAGTTCCCTTTGCTCTATCTACCGGTTGCAACATGAGCTCCAGATTGATTCTTGACAACACAAGAACCCTGTCTAAATTTCAACTGGAATCCTTTATTATTCAGTTGTGCAACGCTCATTAAGTTGTACTTGAGTCCTTCTACCCAGTACACATCTTCACAGACAACATCATTGCCGAGTGCAATAGAACCTTTACCTTTGATAGCACATGGAGCATTATTTCCAAAGGTTACTGATCCACCATCATTGAGCTTCAAGCTGATGAACTTGTTCTTATCACCGGTCATGTGGTGTGTGCATCCGCTGTCAATGATTCAATCATCATGCTGATGAGATCTTGAGATAAGTGCCATTTCACTTACCGTTGGGCTCTCTTCTGTTATTGCAACAAATGCAATGTCTGAATCTTTAGAGTCTTCCGATTCATTGTCTGTGACTCCTTTTGCAAGGTAGCACCCCTTTGCTTTATTCTTGAACTGGTTACTCTTGTCTTTGTTGTCATTGTCTGGACATCTTGTAGTAATTTGTCCTATCTTATTGCAAGAAAAACATTTCAGAGGAAGCTTTCCTTTGTACTTCCCTTTTCCTCTGGGAAATCTCCTAGCGATGAGTGCTTCAAACTCATCTTGCTCCATCTCTTCTGAGAGCAGATTCTCAACAAGATTACCAATCTTACCGATAGAGTAGTTATCGGTTTCTCTTCCCTTTTTGGTGGAAGAGGTATTGATAGAAGACTTAAAAGATGCTTCCTGAATGGGTAAGCTATTATCAAATTTACTCAATTCAAATGCAGTCAACTTACCGATTAGGGAGTTTAGAGTGATTTGATTTGTGGTAACTGATCTGAGCTCTTGAATGGCAGAGATCTTGACGGCATACTGAGGTCCGAGTGTTCTCAGTATTTTGCTAACCACATCCTCTTCACTGAATTTTCCTCCAGCGCTTTTGATAGAGTTGATCACTTCTTTGATTCGGTTGCTGTATTGCTTAATGTCTTCTCATTCATTCATCCTCATGTTATCATACTTTACTTTGAGGCTTTCAACCTTAGCGCTTTGTACGTTTGGGTCACCTCCATAAACTAGTTGCAACTTGGCCCACATCTTGTGAGCAGTTTTTAGGTTTTCAATCTCAGCATAGACATAGTCTGACAGTGTGCTGGCTAGCATATCCATGACAGCCGTGTGCTCTGTCTTGATCTTTAATTCATTAGGAGTAAGGGTACCAGTGGGTTCACTGTAATCAGTGGTTACATGAGTCCAATATTGTTCTCCAGTGGTCTTCATGTACAGCTTCATTCTACTGCACCACATAGTAAAGTTTTCCTTTGAGAACTTTGGTCCTTCCTTTCTCATCATCTTGACTTTTTCCTTTATGCGGTTAAGCAGTAAAGAAAAGAAACTAGAGGCTCTGATACCAATTGTCAGTCCCAACCGGTGCTGAGAGGGGAGGGGTGAATCAACACCTATAAAACTTTTTTTTTTTTTTAATAAATCTGATGAAGTATACTTATAACTGTAAGCAAAACAACATCAAGCAATCAACCACAAAGTGACACCAGATTTATCACGTGGAAACCCAAATCAGGTGAAAACCATGGTGTGAGGAGACCTCACAAATTCTGCACTCTTCTGAAGTGCGCCCTGTTAGGAGCTTTCCCTGTTAAAGGATTACAACGCATTATTAGATGCGACCCGGTTAAGGGATTGGATACAATAAGGCCGGTTAGTGCCTGCCTGGTTAGAGGACTTAGAACACCTGAAAAGATGTCACCCGGTTAAGGGATTTAATACAAGGGACCTGTCAAAGTCCACCCAAAATATTGGGATTTAGCTATTGTAATTGTTAGAAAACAATAGAAAGATTTGACCTTTTACAAATGGCTTTGCATAGCCTGATAAGATCTCTATTATACTCAACTGACGAACATCACCGTTCATCGCTGGTATAATCTCCTTTACTGTTGTGCTTCTCTGCACACTCTTGTCTCTTTTCTATTCACCTTAACTTTTTCAGCGTATAGGTTCACTCTTTGCTTTTGGCAGAATGAGGGCAACCTATATTCTTAATAGATAGAAGAATATATAAAGTCTTTGCCCTAATTGCGCTTCTCATGCACGACCAAATTACAGATCTCCTTCAGATTCATCACCCAGTGGAGTATTAGTTCACTGAGAAAACATCCGATGCATGCCCTTGCTTTATTTTTTTGATGAAGAAAATAATAGATGCGTGTCAAGCACCTTTCCTTCGCATGAGATAACTCCATATTTTAAAGCCACAAACTCCGGCTTTAAAACCTTCAAATGCGCCTTGTACCGATCATTATGTTAATTCAAAGTCCTCCGGATTTAATGCAGTAAATCCCGGTCAAGGAGTTGTTTAACAGATAGTTGACTATGACTTCCCCGGTTTATCTTACCATAACGAAGTCTTCACTTGATCGGTTAAGATCCTTATGTTGTGAACAGGTAAGAACTTTGACTTGTTACCTTTCTTTCCTTTGCTTATCGGTTGCACCCTTTCCTCGGTTGCGTTGTCGACACCGGTTGTGTCCATTCGTCGGTTGAATCCTTTCCTGGTTGTCGATGCACTTTGCTTAGCGACCGGTTGTGCTTGATGAGCAGATATAGTCTCTTCTATAGTGTCATCGGTTGCCAAACCAGTCTCTTTACATACAGATCCACCATTGGTGTTCTCCTTAGATCTTTAGACCTTAGATCGAGATGTCAAAGCACCTCTTTCCTCTTTCCTCTTTTGCCAATCAATGACAATACTTAATTGCCATGTACCAGTAGTAAGTTTACCGGTTACCATCTCTTAATGCCAACAACCTTCTCCCCTTTATGTCTTCCAATGTGAGGGAGAAGGGGAGAAGTTACACATCTTCATCATATCTGCCACTTGGCAAGAGTCATGACCATTCACAATTCTTGCACTTTGAAAGAGTCACAATCCTCCACCATTCCCACCCTTTGAGAGAGTCTTAACCTTTCATAATTACAACCCTTTGAAAGAGTCACAAACCTTCATCATTGCTGCCCTTAGAAAGAGTTACAACCTTTCATAATTACATCCTTTTGAAAGAGTCACAACCCTTCATAATTACTACTCTTTGAAAGGGTCACAACCTTTCATCATTGCTGCCCTTCGAAAGAGTCACAACCTTTCACAATTACAATCTTTTGAAAGAGGCACAACCTTTTGAAAGATTCCCAACCGTTCATAACTTTTGCCTTTTGAAGTAGTCACTTCCTTATTTTCTTCTCTATGAATTCTTTCTTGATTCACACCTTTACTTTTCTCTTCCATCCTCTCCTCCTTTCAAATAAAGTTCTCTTCTCCCTTTTATATGTTATGTTTGAGGGAGTCACAACTTTCCATCTCATGCCTTTTAACTTCCCACACATTTTGACTTACCCCGCTTCTGCATTTGGTGGAAACTTGATGGAGCCCTCAACAAAGGCAGTGTTTTGCTGGAAATTTGAAATTACAAAATTAGGGCTCTTGCCATTGTGATCTACATGATATACTCTGTCTTGCTCATTAGCTTTTCATTTGACAATAAGACCTTCTATCTACATTTGCAAGCATAATTAATTATAATTTATACAGCTTCCCTCCCAACAATAGGAATTTGTTTATGCACTAAAACTTTTCTTTATAGCTTCATTTAAAGGAATGAAAAATATCTCTTAGTATCCTTTTGTTTGAACTGGAAGCACGACAGCAAGATTTCCTTTTTTTATGAATGACAGTTAATTTTAGGAATTTTTGAGACTGTGTTCAACTTCAATATTTTCAGTCTTCTCTGATGATTGCAAGTAAACCATTTATAGTTAGTGTTTGGCATTTTCAATATCATGCTTTATACTTTATAAATCAGGTCACTTGATTTTGTTGACAATCTTTTTTTGTGTTTGGTTTATGTTTGCAGAATGCTTCTGCAGCAACCCTAGAACTTGACTTAGAACACTATGAGGTCCCACCTCCTGCCTTGTGTGCTAATTCAGGTGCATACTATGCAGCAAATACAACTGAGACTCCAAGATCATTGCGTAATGGAGGCAATTTTTCAGGCTCTTATAATGGGAACAATACTAAATCTTTAATGAGCAAGGCACTCGGCATGAATGTGGCAGACTGTTCAATAATATCTGAAGTATGCTCCTATAATCTAGACAATTTAAATGTTTTTATCTTGCAAAGTAATGCTCATGAAATTCTTTGTTTTCTAAAGCATTTGTCACTTATACTCAATTTTACATGTTAGACTTTATCTTCTTAATCAAGCAGTTTTCTCTTCGGAAGTCTTCAAGTAATTGTTGGTCTTCCCGAGATATATAAGCTACAGTAGACATGATTTTTCCACTGTCAATGAGGATGAATTAGAATTCTATTGGAATAAACTTTGTAAGGATTTTTGCATCTGATATATAATCTTTGTATAGCAGACATGATAAATAACTTATAAGTTGTTTGTGGGATAGAGAAGTGAAGAGTTGAATGCCATGTAGTTGAGGGGAATTTCAGATTTTATATAAATTGTGCACAAGGATAAGATAGAAGGAACAAACTTGTACTGTTGAGGATGGTCCTTAAATGATAATATTTGTTGAAAGATACAGGGAATTAAGAAGGTTAAAATTTGAAGGAGTATATTACATGCAAGAGTTGTGAAGAGGAGAATTCAAGCCGAAGTTCATGAGTTCTAAGATCCCTTAATCATTTTTTTACCAGCAGATTTCCTGATTAAATTGATTGATGGCATGAAACCTTCTATTGTTGAAGTCTTATACATGATGGTCTAGCTAATTGGAGAATAGAGTCAGCAAGTACCAAAAAGTGTGGACATTAGGTTCACCATAAATTCACAAACAGTAACATCTCCCATTCATCTACTTCTACTTCTACTCAACATAAATAAAATCCTACTCTAAGTTGAAGTCAATGGGAGAATACACCATCAACTTCGATCTCCCGAAGTTGTGGATGATCAACAAGAGTTTGAACAAGAATTTCCATTTGAAGCACATTGGGTTGTCTCTTTCCTTGCTTCTAATTTTGAAAGCTATTATTTTGATTGTAGAGATGCCAATGGGAGAATACATCATCAACTTTGACCTCCTGAAGTTGTGGATGATCAAGAAGAGTTTGAACAAGAATTTCCATTCAAAGCACATTGGGTTGTCTCTTTCCCTGCTTCTAATTTTGAAAGCTATTATTTTGATTGTGGAGATCTAGGAAGAACAACTTGTATTTGGATTGATCATGGACCATATGAATTGCCTCAATTGTTGATTTTACACAATAGATTTCGTGAATATGAGTGTGAGGTGATAAACTTTTTCTCGAAGTACAAGGATGAATTTGCAAGATTGAGAACTATCACCTAAGCCCTATTGCTGTTGAACATTCTAAGAAACCATTTTCGGTCAAGTATGTCTATAGGTCTTTTGAGTGTTGTTCCTTTAAGCATCCTGTATATAGTTAGAGTAGGTTTGTCTTGCACCATTTGTTTCAAGAGTATTAGAATAGGTTTCCTTTCTGTTAGTTAGTTTAGTTGTCTTAAGAGATAGGAAGTTAACTTGCCTTGAATCATTTGACTTGAGATCTTTAGTGGCTTCAGTCTTAGATTAGGAATTGTTAGTTCAGTTTTCTTTAGAGGGTTCGTTTGTAGATCCACCTTGAGTCATTTGACCCATCTAGTTTAGTGGTTTAGCCATTTAGTTTTCCTTAGTCTAGGTGTTTTTGCTTTGGTTAGAGGGATCTAATTTGGGAGAAAGGCGATGCATTATACATCACACTTTGGCGTTCTCCTAGTAGATTTGTTCGGTTTGTTTCTTGGATATCTCTTTGGGAGGTTCTCACAACTTGTAGATTGTTCCTATTAGCCTTATTGTTTGATAAGGATTTGTCCTCATTTTGGGTGGAGTCATTTGTTGTGCTTTGAATACTTGAATCATTTGATTACTACATTTCACTCAATTGCTCTGAGTCATTGGAGTAGGAGAAGTTGGAGTTAGTGAAAAACATTTATGCCTGCTTCAGCGCCACTGTAATTCTCAAACCCATACGAGCTTCATTGCTTGCAAGCCAATTAGAATTGATGGAATATCTGAAAAAGAAAATTTGAAAAGAAAAAACAATTTCTAAGGAAAAGTGAAAAAAAAAGGAAAAATGAAGTGAAAAGAAATATCATGCAACTACTTGGCTTTGGTAATTTGTGGAGATCTCCATGGACGCTATGGATGCCTAGCTGGCAGTAGAGCAATGTTCGTGGGAATTACAGTGATAACCTCGTGGGGGCTATGTATGCCTAATTGGTAGTAAGGCTCAATCCAAGATGCTTTTGAAGTATGGATATCTTACATGGCTAACTACAATGGATTGTAGGAAACTTTCAATGGTATTGTTAAGTGGGGAATGAACACACTTGCACACATGTGAGTAATTGAGGATGAAGGCTCTTAGCTCAATTCGTGGTTTCTTCCATTTTGAGTACACTTGTTTGATAGGCGAAAATGATTGATTGAGGGTTCTAAGTTCCAATCAAGTTTTATCCTTGAAATATTCAAGAACATTTCTTTCGGGTGGGTGCTAGATGTTGTGACATTTTCACACCATCGCCCCATTGCAAATGGGGACCCCCTCTTTTCGCTTTGGCAATGGAGTAGTTTTTTTGGTAGGCCTTAGTTCGGTGGCATTCTTGAAGCTTTCAGGTCAATGGGCTTAGTTGGATCAAGTATAGATGCAGGTCAAGCCATAGAAAGGACTGGAATGGTCAACAAGGGCACCCAAACACTTAGCCAAGTTTAGGTACTGTTGAGCCTTAGTTGCTTGATTTGAGGTGTGGAAATTGGATGTAAGTTCAAGTTTTGATTTCTAAGCATGAATGAAAATCTGACTGATAAACGAAATGAAAATCACAGAAAGGAGGGAGTTTTTGGTAAGGCAAATACAAAATTGAAAGGGGAAAGATTAACGTTTAAGTTAACAAGGCCTTGAGAGGCCCTTGGGAGCCTGTCTAGGTGAAATATGGAATCCACACTCCTCATGGACAGGTATGTCCAAAGCACATCAAAATTCTGCACTCTTAGTTTAAGAGAACCTTAATCCCATTTTGATTCTCTCATTAAGAAATGGGCATTTAAGGTTGAAACCTAGCTTCCCTCGAAGGCAAATCTGATCCAAGTGGATAAATGATCAATTTTTTTCAATAAAAGATCATGAAATCCAACCTAGATTAGGTAACTACATGATCAAATCTCAGAGTTTAGAGTGAAATCAACATGTTAAAGTATATTAAATTTATTTCAGACTGATGCAATTCTTACAATATGCAGATTTTAATGTACTGATTTCTTCAAGTCTGAGATTGCCGATCAAAGGAAGAGAGTATTTATTGATTTCTATATTTCTCTATTTGAAATCGGCACATATATATATGTTAATGGAGGGGCATGCCATGAAGGGATGTGTCTCCACAATGTGGAGCCACATCCATTCATGGCATGGCCCTTGGCCAAACAATATAATTAATTTCCAAAGGGTGCTTCCTAGAGACCCGATTTGTAATCGGTTAGTTAACACAATAACCAAATGATATCATGAAACCTGCCGATCTGCTACATTACATTTTAATCATTATATACTATACTGCTGTGCATAGTATCAGATCATTGTTCGATCCTTAGTATAAATGATATACGATCATTACTTGATTTGTTGTATGTAAAGGAATGCAGTCACCAATGTTCATTGCATGATACATGGCAAGAGAAGATGAAAGGAATCTGATTACACAGATTATTATACTTGTATAGTATTTCCATCGTGTACAAGGATGATGGTAAAACATTTAGAATGATTATTCTTATAAGCACAAGCAATGTGTATGTGCATATGTATGTGACATACATACATACTCATATTTAAATAATCAAAACAATCATCCTTATATCTGACCGAAGCTACTATGCATCAACACAACACAAAGGCCACCTTATTTCTATCAAGGAGAAGATCAAATTCAAAAAAGAAGAAGTAAAAAATATGCCAAAATAGTTATGGAAGGGAAGAAGTGAAAATGTTTAAGTAAAGGGTGCTTGGAGCTTGTCCAAAGATAGTGCAGAATCCGCACTACCCTTAGACAAGGATGTCCAAGGATAGTGCGGAATCTGCACTACCCTTGGACACTTGTGTCCATAACACCCCACTTTTCCACCCTCAAATGAATGTGATGTCCTAGCCTAAATGTTGCGGTGGTGTGGATTCTCACTGGGCGTGTACCCATGGCTGGGACCCACCCACGATTGGGTAACCACGTGTCCACGAGAGGGATAGCCTGCACTGACACTCTAATGGGATGGAAACGCCACTCTTAACATCGGTGGGTGCCATTCACTTGTGTCCATAACACCCCACTTTTCCACCCTCAAATGAATGTGATGTCCTAGCCTAAATGTTGCGGTGGTGTGGATTCTCACTGGGCGTGTACCCATGGCTGGGGACCACCCACGATTGGGTAACCACGTGTCCATGAGAGGGATAGCCTGCACTAACACTCTGATGGGATGGAAACGCCACTCTTGACGTCGGTGGGTGCCATTCACTATCAGTCCAGGCTTTTGGCATAGTGGTTGCCTTGCTTGGTATCAGAGCCAAGGTCTCGAGGTCAAGCCTTGTGGATCGTGGTGGGCTGTAATGTCCCAACCTAAATGCTGCGGTGGTGTGGATTACTCCTGGGCATGTACCCAATTGTGGGACCCACCCATGATCAGGCAACCATGTGTCCACAAGGGGGCTAGCCTGCACTGACACTCTGGTGGGACAGAAACCCCAACCTTAACGCCGGTGGGTGCCATCAAAACCCAACTAAACAATCAAATGACTTATAAATCAGCTCCAAAAATACCTCCTGATGGCAATGCTAGGATTTGCTGAGGTGAGATTTGCAAGGCTGTCCCAAAAGGGAATGAAAATGCTGATCTAAATGTAGGACTATTCCAAAGGTCTGCTCTAAAAATCAGAATGCCAACAAAACCCTAGCAGCCAACATATGAATAAAAACCCTCCTTGGATCAAGTCGCTCCCTTCCTCTGTGAATGGTGCCAAGGTTAGGGTTTGAAACCCTAAGTCTTCAAGTCACAATGCCACCAATGAATGAGTCTCCAAACTGATCTGAAAATCTGCGGTGCAATGTAGCTCCAAACCTGTTCTAAAATGCAATGTAGCTCCAATGGGATTCCGTGATGAATCCCTCCCTAAGTGATCTTTGGGTTTCCGTCCAAGTCACACAATATCTCCAAGGGTTTTCGTCCTAGAAGATGATCCAAGAGAAAGCTCTCCAAAACAAGTAAAAACAAATAAAATCTGCATATAACATATCCTTGGAGAAGTTTGAGGCTCCTTTATAAAGACTTCCCAAACCATTGGTGAGCTTCCACTCTCTATGTGGGATTAAAACTCATTTTTATTTTATTTTCTCTCCAAAAGAAACCTTATGTTATAATTTAAATTTGACATTATACTAAAGTTACTTTATTAATTTAAACTCCCCAATTGCTCCAAAAATGACATTTTCATTAATATAATGATAATTTGACACGCAAGATCCCTGTTTTATGTGCCAAAGACTTAAAACTTCTCATCCTAGTTCCAATGAGCTATAACACTAAAGTTTTCATTAGACAATTTTCATTAAAATAGAAACCTTAGTAAATTTAATTAAATTATAGCCAATAGTACATCCAACTTGTGAAAATGACCAAAAAGCATCTGAATCGAAATCTGACAGCACAAGAATGATCCTGATGATGAAAGATGATAAACAAGCATGACTGCATGACTTACCAAAAATAAACGCTCTCTCCAAGAATCTTGGAACCCAAACCAAAAGCCAAAAATAACATTTGAAAGTGTCATCTAACTCCTCTAAACCATTCGAGCTCATTGGAAATATCAAAATACCACTTGAATCACGCTGACACAAACTCAGAATGTCAACAACAACTATATTGCTAGAGGACTTGAAAATGGGGACATTACAATGAAAGCCTCCCAATTTGATTTCAAGGCAATTTCAAGCATGATTGGGAGCATTTTAAGATGGGTAGATCTGATTCAGGCCTATAAAGAAGGTTTTTTGTCATCAAAATCAGATTTTTCAGTTGAAAACTTCATGAATCAATCTCATATTTTGAGGGGGATTTCAATCATAACCATCAAATGGTGATCCAAGATTGAAGTTTCAACTTGAAAATGCAAGGAAAGTGATGCCAAATCAGAGAAAAGTCGGAAGTTTTTAGAAGAAAAAGAGTTTGGAGATAGATTTTTGGACAAACATAGTAGTCCAAGACAAGTGTGGATTCTGTACTTGCCTTGGACAAGGCTGTTGAAAACAAGGGTGGAATCCACACTTGTCTTGGATACACCTATCTAGCCCCTCTTGAAACTCACCAGCCTATTGGAGTTAAAACAAGTCGATCATGAGACTATCTGGTCCCCTTAAATTCAGTTTCCTTTAAAAAGTGCATGATGAAATAGTTTAAAATAGCCTAAAAATGGGAATTTTGAAGTTGATTTTAACTCTTTGATCTTATAATTTCAAGGAAAAGTGCAAAATTTATAAAGGGTTTCATATCTAATTCTTGGATTTAATACGATTGACTCCTTTTTTTTGCAAGGTGACTATGAAAGAAGGAGATTGCTTAGAGAGAAAGGGACTATGACAAACATCAAAGATGGCTTCCACTCTGAGAATTCAAGCAAATACGAAATGGAGAATCCAAGTGTACGAGTAATAAGTCATTCATCAGAAAACAAGAGGATGATGCTAAAAGTTGAAGATCAAGGTGGAAATGCAAACTCAATAACATGAAGATGGAAATCAAATAACCAAAACTAGAAGTAGGTGGAGAGGATTATGAAACTAATCCAAGTTCAAGATTCAAGTATGTGAAATACCTACATCACTTCTACAAGTTCAAAATCATAGGAAGGAGAAAATTCGTGAAGATGAAGCAATTTGGGAATATGCTATCACAATTAATTGAAGGCTAGATAATGTTGAGTATCAAGAGATATTTTTTCATCACCAAAGAGATGATCAAGTCTTTAGGATAAGCATTGTTATGGTGACGCCCACTCAACCAATCAAAAGACTGTTGGAGATTTTCCAGCAAGCCAGTGTTGACTGTATGTTTGTCATTGATGACAACATATGGTAAGCAGCGTGCATTGAAGTTATATGTAGAGAGCCTTGAACATATGTTGTATGGATATGTTATCAGCATGATATCATAGACGCAAAGGTTGATTTTGAGTGCAGACAGTTGTGCGGTTATTTGTAACAGCAGTGTTCCTAATAGTGTTGCAAGCTGAGTTTTGTATGTAATTCACAGTATGGTTACTATGGAGCCTTGCACATTTATTTTTGTGTTGTAGACATAATAATGAAGTTATGTTCATAGACGCAGAGTTAGTTGTGCAATTGAAGTTGAGTTATGATGTTTCTATTTGCTAGTTACAGTTTCAGGAGATTATTTGTTGAGAGCCGACAATATTTATATTGTTTCTATAGTTGCGCCTATCATTATGGTATGCGTGTTTGGTTTCGTGTTTGCTTATGAGCTAAGGTTGTTTGGTTAAGAGCACATAACGTATTTCAACTTGAGAGATAAGTTTCAGTTAATTTGGTGGAGCCGACAGTGTGAAGTGACGCATCTACTCATATTGGGTTGCGCGGTCCCATTTGTGTTGCATGCTTAGTATAGCCGTTGGAGTTGCTATTGGAGAGTTGTATTGTTTCACTAATATGATTTCAAGAAGGTTTTAATAGGCCGACTTGATTATATCTTTTGGAGAAGGCTACTTATAGCCGGTCAGTTGTGGTTGCTGATTGTTGTTCAGGGAAGTAGAATAAGGTGTGAAAGTATTGAGATAGTAAAGCCACATTAATCATCAGTTGAAGATCTATGTGAAGAATCAGAGAGTGCATGTTATTCATTGGAATTGATCAAGACAGCAGGTCTAATTCACAGTTCACCAAGATCCAGATATAGTGTGTATCTGTTGTGCAGAAGGTTGTAGCCTTCACCATTTGAGTAGTGTGCTCCCGGACAGTGTGTCCTCACCTTTAACAGGGTTATCTATAAAAGACTCCTAACAGGGTCCAACCTTTGACCAGGTCATTGTACTTCATATATTGTAAAGATCAACTCCTAACAGGGTTGTAAGATCTTCTAACAGGGATCATTATACTCTAGTGCAGTTTTTAGTGGGTGCTAATTCCCACTGGGGTTTTTACCTATTTTGGGTTTCCCCATAACCAAAATTCTGGTGTTGTGTTAAGTGTTATCTTGTTGTGTTTATGCTTAATGTTCTTTTGTACTAACTTGGATAAAGAATTGAATCTTGTAGATAATTGATTCACCCCCCCCTCTCAATTATCTCTTGGGACTATTCCTAACAAAGACTTTGGTTGCACATGTGTAACCCTTCCGGAAGCTTCCTGGAGCCCTTTATAAGGCCGTGTTTGGCATTGTAGGTAATCATCGTGGAGTTTATTTTCTTGTGTATTGGTGATTCCTATTGGATTTGAGTTCTTGTTTGCAGTTTCAGAGGTGCAAGACCATCCCTAGTCTGTAATTACAGTTTCGGTGGTTAGTAGCCACCCTAGTTTGCCCTTGGAGATATTGCTTCAAATATCTCATTGTGTACTTCATTGTCAAATTTGTGAAGTCTTCTTGCAAAGACAAATTTGTGCATCTAGATATAATCTGAGAATATAAGTCTCCAATTCATAGCAATTCATTTTTCTGATTTGCATATGCTCTGATCTACGATCTATTGTGTTACCTTGGATTATAATAATAGCCATTCATATTTCTAAATAGATCGAGTATAATATGTAGTCGTCAGGTATCAAGTGCCAAAGGTCTTGAGTGTCGAGTGTCAAAGGGTGTTGAATTGTGATGTGTAGTGTGCGATGTGCGGTGTGTAGTTTGTGTGTGGTGTACGGGCCGTGCGGCATGCAGACGTGTGGTGTGTAGTGTACGACGTGCGGTGTGAGGCGTGTGGTGTGCGAAGTGCGGTGTGCAATGTGTGGTGTGCGGCGTGTAGTGTGTAGTGTGCAACGTACAGAGTGCAATCGTGCGGTGTGCGGCCTACAAAGTGCTGACTGGTGCGGTGGCAGTGCATATTGGTATGGTGGAAGTGTTCTACTAGTACGGTGGAAGTGTGCTATTGGTACAAAGGAAGTGTGCTACTAGTATGGTGGAAGTGTGCTGACTGGTACGGTAGAGGTGTCCCATTCAGTACAGTGGAAGTGTGTCATTCGGTACAATGGAAGTGTTCAGTACGGTTGAGGTGTGCCATCAGTACATTACCGCGATACCATTGTAATGTATCGACGGTACACTTCCACTGTATCACTATAATGTACTGACGACACACCTCAACTACATGGAACACTTCCACTGTACCGAATGACACATTTCCATCATACTGAATGGGACACCTCTACCTTACCGGTCAGCACACTTCCACCATACTAGTAGCACACTTCCACTATACCAATAGCACACTTCCACTGTACCAATAGTGCATTGCCACTGCACCAATCAACACTCTGCAGGCTGCACATCACACGATTGCACTCTGCACGTCGCACATTGCACACCACACATTGCACGCTGCACACCACATGCCGCACACTGCACTCTTGCACGCCCATATACCGTACATCGCATACTACACCGCACGTCGCACATCACAATTCAACACCCTTTGACACTCGACACTCAACACCTTCGACACTTGGTACCTAACGACTGCATATTATACTCGATCTATTTAGAAATATGAATGGCTATTATAATCCAAGGAATAGATCATAGATCAGAGCATATGCAAACCACAAAAATGAATTGCTATGAATTGAAGACTTATATTCTCAGATTATATCCGAATGCACAAATTTGTCTTTGCAAGAAGACTTCACAAATTTGACAATGAAATACACAGTGAAATATCTGAAGCGATATCTCCAATGACAGACTAGGGTGGCTACTAACCATCGAAACTGCAATTACAGACTAGGAGGGTCTTGCACCTCCAAAACTGCAAACAAGAACTCAAATCCAATATGAATCGCCAATACACAAGAAAATAAACTCCACGATGATTACCTACAATGCCAAACACGACCTTATAAAGGGCTCCGGGAAATTTCCTGAAGGGTTACAAGCAGCCGACATCATTTTATTTATTATTTTATTATTTGGGCCCCTTTTATTTATTAATTAAATAGATCCTTATGATATTATTGTCAAATTTTCGCCTGCGGGATCAATTAGGTGGAGCCATTGTGTTTCAGATCAAATGAGGTACTTTCTGGTTTCTATTCTACATCATGTTCTTTTAGTATCAAATGCATAACTTTGAAATCACTTCATGAACAGATTTATTACATTTAATGAAGAAAAGATCATAACAGAAAAATAACACTTTGCAAATCTTTTCTGAAAATGTGATTTTCATTCATCAAAGTTTTGTATTTATGCTTCACACAAGCCGTGAAACTGGCTAGGAGAAATTCATGCCTTTTGAATTCAAACAATATATATGCATATGTAAAGAAAAGAAACAAATAAAGTGAAAGGGGCCAATCATTGCCTGAATGATTGGCTGAAGTTGGCAGGTCCTTTGTGTCATGTCGAGTCCTAAAAAATTGCAAAGAAAGAGATGTTAGATCCAAAGGATCTAAGCAATGACAAGTCCTATCTCACCTATATCTGCCCACACGTATATACACAATTCAAATTCAAAAGACGTTTGATTATTCCTAACATGTTTGTTTCTTGTGTAGCCATAGTTGTCTCTCAATGGCATGTGGACGTAAACGTGGCTCCCACAAGGGTTTGAGCCGAGCATGCCATTGAGAGACAAGATACAGTTATGAAATATCAATCTTACATTTTCATTCAATCAAACATAAATGATGCAATAATGTGAAACTAATCTCAAAGATAAAGAGTGAAAACAAAGTCAAATCTACGGAATGCAAATCAATTAGATGATATTTCTATCATATAAAGCACAAAAGGTTACTATTTTTGATTCTTAACAATTGTATACACCATAAGATAATCAAATCGGATGTCACAAGAGCCCAGCGTGTTATATGATAGCAAATTAGCAACTTACAATGACAATATCAATAAACAAGTACAACTGTTGCTACAAAAGGGTGTGCTGCTACAAGATAGACACGAGTGTCAAGTTTATCACAATGTTATGAAACAGTGAACTATGCATTTAAAGAAATGAGATGGTTGAGCATGATGATTGGTGCATTCACAGTGTTAAGAGATATAGTAATAAAGATATCATGACAGCAACTGTCTTTACATGGAGCACCATACATGACAGTCATTTAACATGAAAGAATATGAGACAAAGTGCTGCGAAGTATGCATGATAGTTCACAACTAGATGCATTGACAAAGAAGGGATAAATGATGTAGTCCCATGTCAGTAATCAGACTCATCCACAACACATTGCATATCATAAGGGCAGTTTCTATCATAAATAAAGTCAACTATTGAGCAGCCATTTCAATCCTCATGAAACAAAACAATGAAGTGCAGACCATGGAGTTTTCAATAAGGGGAGCAAGCAGCAATATGCAGGCAGTGATACATTCATTGAAATAGAACAGCTACAACATGTCAAGAATGAATAGAAATCAGTCAAGGACAGCAGATCAGTATAATGCCTCAAAGATAATGAAAATCTTACAGTTTATCAAATCATGATTTTAATGGTGAAACATTTGAGAAAAGATGGCTGCTATCACAAAGGTACAAAAAGTGGCAGGTAGAAATATGTACAGAAAGCAGTAAAGTCATGGCACGAGAATCTATGGTTAACAAATACAAAAAATAAAGGGAAGCTGTGTTCCAAAGAGCTTGAAGTTTTTGTTTTTGAATCATCATGCAGTTCAAAAAATCAGAGCCAGTGGCGATACCAAGGCATTAAAAATAATGGCAGATCATGTTGCTATTTTTTACAAAAAACTGAAATGTGCAAAGCTTCACAGCTCCCAGGAAGCCACAGGTTAGAAAACCCTCATAGCCAACAGGATGAAGGGCCACATTTTTTTAGCAAATCCCTCAGTAATAAAACTCAAATCTTCACAAATGTTATACCTAGAGATTTCGAAGTATGCAGCAGAGGGAGGGTTTATGTTCGTATGTTCATATGTTCATAATATTCTTCTGTCAAGTTTCAAGAGAAAAGGAAAAAAGAAGGGATGTTTTTTTTTGTTAAGTTTTAAAGCACAAGAACCCCTAGGTTGGTCTTTTTTAATTTTGTAGAAGAAAACAATAGTAATGCAAGTGTGAAGGTTTTGTATGATCATGGCCTGCAATAGACAAAATATATAATTCAAACATGGGTTTGATTTAAAACACAAGGGATATAGAGATGCCGTGTTAAACAGGAAGGAAAAACCCAACTTTTATTCCTCGTAGGAGATATGCAGATATGGAAAAGTGGAAAAAAGAAATAGATTTTCAGATTTTAAAGACTGAAGCAAAGAGTATAAAGAGCTGCGTTAAACACTAAAAAGGTTTAGCTCTAGATACCTGAGAGAGGTTGTGATCTGGGCGTATCACAAAATGGACCCTCTGGAAGTTTCAAATCTGAATAACAACTGCAAGAGCGACCCATGGCTTGCTCAAGAGCCATCAAATGTAGTCAGGGCCCTTGTGTTTCTCTCTTCCAAAGACGTCCTCAAACCCTCATGGCAGCGCTAGACAGAGTTCCAGCAAGAGGAGGAATAAAAACAAAGATAAAATGAAATGGTTTTTAGGGTTCAGATGCCTATATCCTTACCGTGAAAGAAAAAGGCATTTTTGCCTTGTTTTTTGTCCTCATTTCCTTGCGTAATACCCCTGTGGGTATTAGGAAGACTTTCAAAATTTTGGGAGTGATTTCGTATCACTAATGCTTTGTACTCATTAATGTTAAAATGGTATTTCTTTTATGCCATTTTATTATAATGTAAATGTTAGGAATATAGGATGAATAAGTAAGTGAATAATCTGCTCTTGTTGATGGACTGAGGAATGCAATGGCCTTTGTGATTGATTGATTCCTCCTTCCAATCAAGCATATATATTATACAAAGGGTTAGCAACTTGGAGGATCATGACTCTTCATGATGTCCATTAATTACTAACTAATACGATTAGTTTACTTAACATCTCTTAACTGATATGATTAGTTTACTTAACATCTCTTACTATATTTCAACACTCCCTCTTAGTAAAGAAGATTTAAGTCAAACTATCAGTCATGACAATTTAAAACCAACAACTCAATGTTGTCTAGCCATGAACATAATATTTGATACAATCCGGAACACATCATGACAATTTGAAACCAACAACTTAATGTTGTCTAGCCATGAACATAATACAGTCCGGAACACATCATGACAATTTGAAACCAACAACCTAATGTTGTCTAGCCATGAACATAATACAGTCCGGAACACATCATGACAATTTGAAATCAACAACTTAATGTTGTCTAGCCATGATATGGTTATTACACAACAAGTAATAACATGGTGTTCAAGATATCTGGCGCAATCCAGGACAACCCTGTTCGGGTGTCAATCTTGAAGCTTGGTTAACTATTGTCAAGATCGTCACCTTGAAATAGTAACCCCAATTATTTACACAGAAGATTGTCATCTTCTATGAACACAAAATGAATGGACCCATAAAGTTACCTTGACTCTTCTTAGAGGGTAGATCCACCATGGCTCATCCCAGAGAGTGGAAACCAAGACTTCCACCTTAGACTTGTCTATCAAAGACAAGAATCATTTAAGATACAAAATGATGGATCACTGAAGTTGAAACCTTCTTTTCAGCTAAGGCTTTACTCCTCAACATACCAAGGTTATTTGAAAGTACACAATCTTTTTTCTAGCAAAGGGTTTGGTAAGAGTGTCTTTCATAGGTTCTCCATTGAATTGCATTTGTTTGTACTATTTCATAGTCTTGGTGAGTTCTGAGCTTACAAGGTATACACCATCTTGACATAGTACACTCCCTTTGAATTTGTATGACCAAGATCCTGGGGCCAACTTAATTTGATCTTCTAGCTTCTCCCTCTGACATATAGCCTTCTCACATGGTAATAATCATAATTCTCTGCTACAATTTCTTGATTACTAGAGAACCAACAAAACATGGTCTACTCCCTCTGAATCAAGATCCTCGAATGTCCACTGATGCAGATCCTTTTAGCTTCTCCCTCTGTCACGAAGGCATACCTTGTTTATATACTCAACTCAGTGTCATTGCAGGATGTCACTTCATACTTTCCTTCTTGAGAGAACCAATACGAATAATTTGAATAGTCATAAGGTTACATCGGCTAGCATAAGATGCATTTTGATCTTTTCCAAGGCCACAACATCAACACTCCCTCTTGGACTTGAGGGAAGATAATAAAGACCTCTGGTATGATGTTTATCTCAATGAGTTGTAGTCTCATGATGTAAGGAATGCCTTAATCAGGGATTCTATCCACGTTCATCTCATCAGCAATTATAATCTCAGAATTGTTTTACCTTCAATAGTGAACTCCCTTTCAATCAATATGATCGAGTTTGTCCAAGTTGACTGAATCATCTATTCCTTAGAAGCTAAATTTCACCAACTTCTTGACCTTTCTGCAAATTCATATGGATTAATAAAACATGATATATATATGTGTGTGTATATATATATATATATATATATGTATATATTTCAAATATTTTCAAGTATTTAGTAAGGTGAGCCCATTAATACGATACTTGTACCCATTGTCCTTCTTCATAACATATCGGTTTCATTCTGATCCTTATGTTAATTTTCTTCTTTACAAAACACATCTCATTATGATAATATCATACATTAACGAATACTTGGCATCAATGTTGTCTTCATTAGCAATTTCAGCCTTCTTCATAACTTATCTGATAAGTCTTCTATTATGGCTGCTGACTAATAAGTCATAAGTCAAGTCACTAATTAACGTGTTAATAATTAATCGATGGTATTGATGCTATTGCTTGAAAATTTCTTGCACCAACTCTGGAAATATAGAAGGCACTCTAAGTACTGAAATGGATTATCAAACTCCTCCTGAATATTAACACTCCCTCTTCGAAGAAACATTTCTAGCTAACAACTCAGTCTCATAGTAGCAATTATCAAGTTCTTCTATTCTTATGCTTCTTGGTCCATCTTGAAAGCACTAGGGAGATTATCCAATGCAATTGAAACATAATGATTTGCTATAGCATAACTATGAAAGTTTATGTGCATTAATCAAGCATAGAATACTCATCTTTTATTTGAAGAGAATACGCAGTTAGCAAAGAGTCCCAAATGACCAAATATGCACCAAACAAGAACCACAGATCCACAGACTTGGAATATGCTGGAAAAGGAATCACCGCTGTTGTTTCACCATCAAAATGAATTTTGAGCCTCTCCAAACTTTGCGGAATCAGTTCCAAGTATTTTGCAGTGATGTAAGAAATTGTGGTGTCTTGTTAATAATGCTTGCAGGAAACTTTAATGCCTTCAACACACTATCACCTGGCAACTGTAATTACTATTAATGTAGCTCTTTTCAAGAATAAAGATGGTATGAAGTTTCCAATCATGTCTTCCATGCAAACATTTCATATACCAATGCAAGAGGCATAAAATGAACTCCTCAATGAATACAATCAGTGGATGTCCTATGGAGAATTCCTTATGGTCTAATCTATGATTCAAATTGTATTGGACTCCTTAGATAAATCATATTACTTCAAGACAGACTTATCACTTGTGATGACTAATGAATAAGTTGTAGTCATTTCATATATACTCCTGACCTTCATTAATTTATGATATTAAGAATTTTCTGATTATTTCATTGGTTATGACAAGCTTCATAACTAATATTCTTTGCTCATAAAAAATATATTTTGCATTGTGTCTTGTATTCAATAATCTTCTACTATCGAGATGATGTTTTATCCAGACATTCCTTCCTCAGTCTGTGTAACTGCAGCCGATCTACTTTCGACATTATTGCTTGAACTGATAAGTCACAGAACCTCTGCCTCCTGATCTGCAGAAACATTTTGGATCACATCGTTCCAGCCCAATCTGATATACGTATGCAGAGTATTCATCTGGCATTGTTCCCAAGATGGATGAATATCGACCTGATACATCAAACATCAACCACAATAAACTCGTGTTCTCAGCAGAGTTATCTCAGATGGTTTGAGGTTGAACACCAATCACGCTTGGAATCAGGAGCTCCTAGTGAATAAGATTAAGTTATCCCTGGCAGAAGTAAATGAATAATATCCAACGTAAACAATGCACTCCCTGACTGATTGAAATCATTCTTGATACTATATTTTGTGCAACAAAAAGGATTGACATATTTTAGAATCTCTATCCCTTCGGCTGCTGTCAATAGTCATTACCATGCCTGTACAGGAATTGGTTATGTGGCATGTTAACAGACATCATATCTACACATATTTACTTACCCAATAGTTTTAGTCGCATTCATGGAATATTTCCTGTATTGGGAATGCACCAAGTCACAAATACTAATATAATGATTTTGGCCCAATCAATGAAATGCTGCCACTATGCCACATACACCTATCTCCTAAATTCTGTAGAGAAACAGATGTTTTATTTTCAACATTAGCTTCAACTGAAAGAGAAACAGTGAAATTCTTTTGTGTGCCCTTTAATTGCGAATTTTGCAGAGCGGGTTCCTTTCATTAACGAATTCCCAATTTGTTTGGCACAATCTTGTGGCACAATCTTGGGTTCCTTTTAATCCTACAATATTGTCATTAAGAATAGGGCTACTGTGAGTCACAAATGAATTATTTAATCACCATCTCTTCTCAGGATTGCCAATCAATGTCCAAGCACGGTGTTCATTGTTGTGGAAGGTAAGAAGTTCTAGTAAATATTAATAATTTCAAAAAAATTATGTTTGATAATTCCGATCATCTTTGTGATATAGTTTATGGGACTATTCAGAACACTGAAATAAGTGCAGTCATTTGCTCAATATGAATGCCACTTCTTGAGACCAGGTCGACAGTATTTGAATCTCAGACTCAATTATTTGTTCATGATGCCAATGATCGAACCTAATACTAAATTTCATTGCAAATTATTCCTCCATACTGCGATGAATACATTGCAGATGACAAAGAAGAACCTTTCATCAGTGTAATGCTCGACAGCAACCAATAGAATCTCCCATTCATGTACTAAAATCTTAAGTGGGTGTTATTATTAATTGTATCCGCCTTCCATCAATAGGTGTCTTTATTTCTTGCAGTACTCCCCCAAGTTGTTTAATTTATTTCTTTCACCTCTCTGAATTGGTGATGCCAACGGAGGCTCATTTGACTTTTGCGATTAAGGTGTTCACGCAGTGTATTTCCCAGTACTTCAATTATAAGGCTCACACTCGATAAAATAAGTTTTGTAGCCAGATTGGTAATGTGAGTGTCAGAAGTATTCGTCCTCTATGTGTGCTCATAAGATCTTCCTTCAAGTGATTAGGCTTTACAGAAGGAACTTGGCTCTAATACCATGTTAGGAATATAGGATGAATAGGTAAGTGAATAATCTGCTCTTGTTGATGGACCGAGGAATGCAATGGCCTTTGTGATTGATTGATCCCTCATTCCTATTAGAATGTTTCTAATAATCGTTTTAATGCTCTATTGTGTGTATCTGTTTACTATTTAGATAGTTGCTATTTTTCTTATCTTCGTAGTGTATATATAGGAGCTTATAGCTCTTTGTAAATTCATTCATTATTCAATACAAAATAATACACATTATTTTATGGTATCAGAGCTTATTGTTCAGAATCACGAGTCTGTTCACGAAGTTGTTTGGGTAGAGTTTGCGAAGGCTTTCTCCTATCTTTATATCCACCCGAAACCCTCGTATCAGAGCTTGCTAAGGCGTTAACTTCATACGCCACCTCATCTGCGATTGGTGCGATGTCAATCCACAACTAGCACGATCTCATTCGCGGCCTCATCCGCGACCGTGACTGGTGCAAGTTCATTACGACATCAGGGGCTTGTGTTTAGAGGAGTGTCGTGTTTGTATGTGACCTGGTCTCATTCCGACATGATCTACGTCCTGTACGTGTTCTAGTCTCTGCATTTTCTTGGCTCTTGTTGTGGTAGTTTAAAACCAGAGCCGTTTTAAAAAAAAAACCCTAATTTTCGGGATCTGAGAATTTTTTTAAACACATATCCGTGGTGGGTTTTTCGAGATCCTATCTGGGTCTTTGTAAAAATTTTCTGGGTACCTCATTTTCTGTGCCTCAATTTTTGAGCCAATAGATTCGAATTTTGGTTTCAAACTATTTTTGGGTTTTCTGTCTGCTCTTCTGGGTTTTTGTCATTTTTTTTTGGGTTCATCCAAAAATTGCCTCGAAGTTCGTGCAAATGGAATCTTTGACCAACTTGATGCTAGAAAACAGTCAACGGTTTAATGGCAGCAATTATAACACTTGGAAGCAGCGCATGTTGACTATCTTTGAGTACCGTCGTTTGGATGCGCTTGTTCTAGGAACAGAGACTCGTCTGACCTTCGTCCAAACAGATCAAGATAAATTCGATGATCGGAATCGAGAAGCTGTTATGCTTCTCAATCTCTCTGTCACAGATGATCAGTTGCCTCAGCTTCCTTTTGGCAAGTCTGCTGCCGACATCTGGAAATATTTGAAAGAGTTGCATGAAACATCCGACAAGAGTCGCGCATTCTTTCTGAAGAATCAGTTGTTCTCCATTATGATGGATGAACGTATTTCCTTACAGGAACATCTCACGAAGATTAAGGACATTCGTGATCAGCTTGAAGCCATCAATCCGAAGATGGAGGAAGAAGATATGGTAGTTATTACCCTAAAAAGTCTACCATCATCTTATGAACATTTCATAGAAACTCTCAACATTACCTCAACTAATGTTGATCTGAAATTCCCAGAGTTGTGCAACAAACTCCTACAGCAGGATTGCTGGAAGCAGCAGTTTGGTAACCGTACTTCCTCACCCTCGTCAGAACAAGCCTTTGCGGCAAAATTTCAGTCTTCTCAGTCATCACAACAGGGCAGTTCACATCAATTCTCAGGCAATTTTCAGCAGAAGAATGTTCAGTGTCATTACTGTCATAAGTACGACCACATGAAGAAGGATTGCCATCAGCGGCTTGCTTTCGAACAAAAGAAGCTGGGAGGGTCAAATCAACAGGCAAATGTTGTTGAGCATTCTGAGAAAAAGGAGTCTGTTTTCTATGCTTTTATGGCTAAAAGTCCTTCTGATTTAGCATGGTCGTCTGCTTGGTATATCGACTCTGGTGCGTCACGTCATTTTTCTCATCGGCGTGACTGGTTTACAGACTTCTATCCCTACAGTGATTCGGTTGTGTTTGGTGGAGGAGAGGAGTTCAAAATTATTGGCAGAGGAAATGTTCAGATACAATTTGGTGGGTGTCAGCTCATTTTTCTCAATGTATGCTACGTTCCTGGTATGGCACTCAATCTGCTCTCTGTGAGTCAGATCATGAGAAATTCACCTTAGTTGGATGTGGTGTTTAGTGCCCACAAATGTTCCATTTTTGATCGCACGACTCGTCTTACTGTTGCTTCTGGTCTAGAGGATCATGGTCTATATCGGCTTACTGACACTGGTGATTCTCCTGAAATAGCTATGGCAGCTCGTGATTTATCTCTCAGTACTTTGTGGCATCAGCGATATGGACATCTCAACATCCAGTATCTATCTCAGCTATCTCGGGAGGAATTTGTCTCTGGTCTACCTCCGATTTAGACACACCATCTTGGAGTATGTGACGCTTGTCAAGCTGGCAAACAACATCGGACTCCCTTCAAAGATGGCGATTCTTGGCGTGCATCTCAGGTACTTCAATCACTTCATGCTGATATTTGTGGTCCTATGAATACATCGTCAGTAACTGGTTGCAAATATTTTTTGGTTATTGTTGATGATTTTAGTAGAAAGATGTGGGTGTACTTTCTTAAACAAAAATCAGATGCATTTAGTACATTTCAGCACTTTAAGTCGTTGGTTGAAAACGAATCTGGCTGCAGTATCATTTCTCTTAGAATAGATAATGGGGGGGAATTTTGTTCTCATGCATTCTCCGATTTTTGTGTTGAACATGGCATCAAACGCCAATTCACCACACCTTACACTCCTTAGCAAAACAATGTTGTTGAGCGTCGCAATCGTACGATTGTTGAGATGGCTCGTTCTATGTTACAACACAGGAGTGTTCCTAATAAGTATTGGGCAGAAGCAGTGTTTACTGCTGTTTACCTTCTGAATCGTTCTCCTACTCAAGCTGTCAAGAACAAATCTCCTGAAGAATTGTGGTCTGGTCATAAGCGCAAGATTAGCCACCTGAAGATTTTTGGCTCTCTTGCCTATGTTTGGATTCCTAATGCTAAACGTTCCAAATTAGATTCCAAGACTCAGAGACTCATGATGACTGGGTACAGTGACAACCATAAGGCCTACAGACTGATAGATATCGACACTGATCATCTCATCTTTAGCCGTGATGTTGTTTTTGATGAAACTCGAGGACCTTTTATGTCTTCTGAGCCGTGTTTTGAAGAACAGCCTCATAGTGTTCCTCTTCCTTTAGCATCATCTGATGGGAGGGATGATACAGCTAATGCTTGCCCTGGGGCACCTGATATTGATCCTGTTGAGGTTTCCTGAGAATGATCCTCTTCCCGTTGCTGCTCCTGAATCTCCTCCAGCTCCTTTGGAGATTGGCTCTGCTACTCTCCGACCCAAATGGTGGGTTAAAACTATTAGTGATTTCAGGGATGATGAGCTCATCGAAGGTAGAGTTCCTCGAAATAAGAGCAAACAAATAGTTAATTTTGCTCTTATGGCTAACATTCATAGTGTTTATGAGCCCTAGACTTATTCCGAGGCTAAAGGTATGCCCGAATGGGAACATGCTATGGAAGCTGAATTTCAGAGTATTCAGAAAAATCAAACTTGGGTTCTTTCTGATCTTCTGCAGGGAAGAAGCCCGTTAGCTGCAAATGGGTATACAAAGTAAAATATAAAGTTGATGGAACCTTAGACAAGTATAAGGCTCGTCTTGTTGCTCGAGGGTTCTCACAAAGGGAAGGTATTGACTATGAGGAGACTTTTTCTCCCACAGCTAAAATGAGTACCATACGGCTTGTTCTTGCCTTAGCAGCTCAGTTTGGTTGGAAAGTTCATCAGATGGATGTTAAGAGTGCTTTTTTGAATGGTGACTTATAGGAAGAGGTCTACATGACGCAACCTTCTAGATTTAAGGTTGCTGGTCAGGAACACAAAGTCTGTAAACTTGTCAAAGCTCTCTATGGTCTGAAACAAGCTCCTCGAGCTTGGTACATGAAAATTGATAAATATGTAACCGATCATGGTTTTCAGAGGAGCCCATCGGATTCAAACTTATATATCAAACATGTAGGTGATGATGTCTTGTTTATCGTTGTTTATGTGGATGATTTGATCATCACTGGAAGTTCAACACATTTGATCACTGAGATCAAACAGGATGTGTGTAACACTTTTGATATGACAGATTTGGGACTCTTGCACTATTGTCTCGGAGTTGAGGTTTGGCAATCTGAGCACAGTATCTTTCTTTCTCAATCCAAGTATGCTAGAAGTCTTGTGGATAGGTTCAAAATGCAGGATTGCAAACCTGCCCTCACTCCTATGGAACCCGGGCTAAAATTATCAGCTCAGTCCGATTCACCTGTGGTGGATGAATCTTTGTTTAGACAACTAGTGGGCAGCCTTATTTTCCTTACTGCCACCAGACCTGACATTAGTTTTACAGTAAGCTACATATCCTGCTTTCTGACAGCACCCAAAACTGATCATTGGACAGCTGCAAAGCGTGTCTTGTGCTATGTTAGTGGTACTCTTGACTATGGCCTTCTATATACTCAGAGTTTTGATCCTACACTATGTGGCTACACAGATTCAGATTGGGCCGGTTTTGTTGATGATCGTAAGTCTACTGCTGGATATGTGTTCAATTTGGGGTCCGGTGCTGTCACATGGATGAGTAAGAAACAACAGGCAGTGGCTCTGTCATCCACCGAAGCAGAATATCGCGGAGCCGTCAAAGCAGCTTGTGAGGCCGTTTGGCTTCGACGGATGCTTGCAGATATGCATGTTCCTCAGTCAGGACTGACTCCTCTATTCTGTGATAATCAGGGAGTGCTCAAACTGGCAAAGAATCCGGTCTTCCATGAACGAACCAAACATGTCGAAACACATTGTCATTACATTCGTCAGCTAGTTGAAGATAAATCTATTCAGTTGCTGTATGTTCCTACCTTAGAGCAGCACGCTGATATCTTCACCAAATCTCTTAGTTCTGACAAATATGTAAAATTCAGGGAGGCTATTGGTGTTATTGACAGATTGAGCATTATGGGAGGGTATTAGAATGTTTCTAATATTCGATTTAATACTCTATCATGTGTATCTGTTTACTATTTAGATAGTTGCTATTTTTCTTATCTTCGTAGTGTATATATAGGAGCTTATAGCTCTTTGTAAATTCATTCATTATTCAATACAAAATGATACACTCATTATTTTAATTCCAATCAAGCATATATATTATACAAAGGGTTAGCAACTTGGAGGATCATGACTCTTCATGATGTCCATTAATTACTAACTAATATGATTAGTTTACTTAACATCTCTTACTATATTTCAACAGTAAAACCAAAATATAGATTTAGACTATAAAGGTTTTTTATAATAAATAGTTCATTGCATTATTTAATAATATTATTAAACAATTTATAGTTTGCCATTTTAACAAATATCCATATAATAGTAATATTATTAAGTGATTTGATTATCGCTTAATTAATATTATTAATATATTAATGTTCGTTAAAATTATAAGACTATAAATTATTTAATAAGTGTTATTAATAATTAAATAAAATATTAAATACTTTATAATTTATTACTTAATTAAATATTTTTATATTTATTAAGTAAATAAATTATAAATCATTTAATAATTATTAAAAATGTCAATAAAATATTTATTATCACCTTTTAAAAGTTAAGGCAGGGTTTTTTTGCAGAATTGATGACAATTTTCATAAGGTCATCAAGACGGGACTAAGGATTAGAGAAAAGTTATTACTGTTTCAGGGGCTTTTATGACCTTTTCAGGAATAGGGATGCAATTATGAGGGTATTTATGATGATATTGATGAGGCATGACTTTTGGGCCATTTTTATGCCTTTTTGAAGTCCTTTAAGGGGTTCAAAATTGGCCTTGTAGGTTGAATCTGACCCAAAATTTATGGCTTTCCAAATGCAGTTGGTTCAGGATTGCATAAGTATGAGTTGCAAGCTCATTTGTAAGGGTTTTGGTTTTATGCAAATTTGAGAGACTTAGTGACTTTTCAGTCCTTTTCTTTCATTTTTTCCATGCTTGTAACAACAGTTTTGTAGATGCAGAAATATATATTGGAGACCATCTTTACATAGTTTTGACCTTCTTGTTTATTATAGAGTTGTGTATTGCAGTATGATTGATAGAGCTGTTAGTGAAAATATATTTTTTCCTTTCAGTTTGTCTTATGCCATACCCTCTTTGTGATCAAGGTGTTTTGTGCAGGTTACAGTCCGTATTAGGGGGGTATTGTTATAGTTTATGGTAGTGAAAGTCATTTTTCCTTCATAGATTATCTTTCCTAAATACCTCTGTGAAATACTCATGCACACACATAAAATAAATTGTGTTAAGTTCACCATTATGTTTTGATGGTCAAAGAGTCATGTTTTTTTGAAGGCTACAAATTCTAAATTTCTGATGTATCACTTCATTTACAACATTTTGAGTTTAGTTTATTTTACATCTAGTCATTTTGCAGTTTTTGTCATCTTTCTATCCCTTTTTCTCAGAAAGTTAAGTTTTGAGACTTTAGGTGAAGTATCTTATAGGAACCAGCTTAGAATCCGGAGATTCACTCCAATTTTGGGAAACCCACTATCTAGGAGTGTTTCCATGTTTCTCGAAGTGATTGAGTTTTTAGAACTTAGTTAGGGTGCAACTTTTAGAGATAACAATTATTTAAATTTTGGAACCACCTAATTAATTATTTCACTCCGTTAGTTTGGGGACATTACAAATCCTCGCCGCCTAGAGATTGCTTTCCCTTAAGTAATCGGTCATTAAACCGTTTGCCCACTACTAAGCTCCAGGGTCCCAAACCAAGCGCTGATTTTGATGGCCATATCTGCTAAAAGCTTGATGCCACACCATGACTATGAGCACCACTTGCAAAGCCCCAACAAGCTTCTACCGCTCTAGTCTGATATAAATAATGTCGTGCCCCCAGTTGCCAAGAAGGCACTAATGATCCCTTGAAGTTTCCTTGTCATCTTCAACAAGTGTTGGTCCCTGATGCTGAGAGTCATATGCTACCACACTATTTATGATTTGCATCTCCAACTGTAGAGCTTGCTCATTCAAAGTATTCTTGGTAGAGTCTGCATCTTCATATAGCTGATCAACAATTGTTGGCTTGACAAAATTTATGCAAACATCTGCTTCATCCTTGCATCTCTCTTGAAAGTTTAGATGTTCTCCTTTTGAAGGGACAATTGTTGATTCTTGCTTGTCCATATCCTCCTGTTGCTGAAGTGGATCTGTGCACATGTCTTTATCCTCTTTAGAATTTAAGGAATGGTGTAGCCCATTGCCAAACTCCTGCTTCAGATTATTGTTGTTGACCCTATTACCCTTAAAGGATGGATATTTCATTTGAAGGTCTGTGTAGTCGTTGAGAGATATGTTCATCAAACCAATCTTTCTTGATTTGCTTCAGCGACTCATCCAAAGTGAGCGGATGCATTTCCAGTTGCTTGATCCTTAAGAGGGAAAATTGGCATCGTCAGTCTTGTATTGGTTCGATGTGTGTGTGACATGTCGCCCTTCATTCTTCCATTTGCCAAGCACTTGAGTGTCTCGCCAATCTGCTTCTGTCCTCTTGCTAGGGTTTGGTAGAGTTGTTGCTTACTTCTTTTTAGCTCCCTCAACAAGACTGTCATATCCACAAATGCATCTTCCATTCCATCACTAGGTGCCATGATTCGATTTGAATTTCCTGAAAGGATGGCAAGACCATTGGCTCTAATACCACTGTAATTTACCCGAACAACCAATTGAACTCGACCACAAATGATAATGAACTCAACGGTAATTGGTAATGTACCTGATGACAACATAGGTGATGTATTCGATGCCAATGCAGTTGATGTACCCTGCAGCAAATAAAGTAATGTACCCGGCGACAATGTGGGTGATGTGCCCGTCAGCAATGCAGGTGATGTGCTTGATGATAACATGGGTGAAGTGTTCGGCGACAATGCAGGTGATGTGACTGATGACAATGCATATGATGTGCCCGATGACAACATGGGTGATGTACCTGACGACAATGCAGGTGATGTGATCGACAACAACATGGGTGATGTAGCCAACGACAACGCGGGTCGTGTGGTCGAGCGAAACGTAGGTGATGTGCCCGATGGTAACATGGGTGAAGTGTCCGACAACAATGTAGGTGATGTGCTCGATGACACTTGACACCCTTCGACACTCGACATCCTTCAACACTCGACACCCTTTGACTCTCGGCACCCTTTGACGCTCGGCACCCTTCGACACTCAAAACCCTTCAATTGATATGAATCAACTATAAGGTTCACAGATACCAAATGTATTATTGATGAATAAATTCTAACACAGTGCACTTGAATTGCAAAGAACAAAGAATTTGTATTTTTAGATTATATGTCTTAGACTACATCAGATTTGTCTTCAAGTGAAGACTTCACAAAGTTGAGCAATTACACACAAGTGAAATATCTGAAACAATATCTCCAATGGTGGACTAGGGTGGCTGCTAACCACCGAAACTACTAACCATTGAAATTGCAATTATAGACTGGGGAGGGTCTTGCACCTCCAAAACTGCAACAGGAACTCAATTCCAATTGGAATCACAAATAAGCAAGAAATATAAACTCCATGATGATTACCTACAATGCCAAACGTGGCCTTATAAAGGGCTTCAGGAAGTTTCCCGAAGGGTTACAAGTAAGATGATATCATTTTATTTATTATTTTATTATTTGGGCCCTTTTTATTAATTAATTAATTAAATAGATCATTATGATATTATTTAAATTTTGGAACCACCTAATTAATTATTTCACTCTGTTAATTTGGGGACATTACACCAACATATCACATCATTACATTTACAACTAAGTGAAAGTTCACAACTAGAAGAAACCTTGACATTGTCTCATTTGATCACACAATCCATATATATTGTTTAGCTTATGAGCTTTCTTGTTCAAGATAGAGTTGGAGATTTGGTGTTTCATTTGGAATTCTAAGTATTCAATTCTGCATCTTGAAGTTGTCACAAAACTCGCATCAACATAGACAATTTGTACAATTATTAGGAACACGTTGTGGATTCGACTTTCTTTAGGTAACTCCAATTTGTAGGCAACTTTGCCTACCCTTCGAACCACACGGTACAGTTTGTAAAAACATCGCCTCATCTTCTCTTTGCCACATGCCTTCAGAGAAGATTATCTGTATGGTTGAAGTTAGAGGTATACCAAGATACCAACTTCAAAACCTCTCTCGATTTGGTGCCTGTTAGCATACGTCTTTTGCTGGTTTTGGGCCCTTTGAAGATTTTCCTTGAGTGATCGCAGAATATCCAAACCCTCCTGTAGCCAATCCTTGGCCTTTTGGCACACAACTATCACCCAACACCATATCCACGAATGATGGGGGCTCACAACCGTATAATGCTTTGAATGGTGCCATCCCAATTGACATGTGGTACGTGGTATTGTAATAGTGCTCACCCAAATGCAACCACTTAACCCATGCCTTTTTTTGTGCCGAAACATAGTATTGGAGGTAACCTTCCAACCACTTATTCACAATCTTTGTTTGGCCATGTGTTTGCGGGTGCTAACTCATACTTGGTGACAGTGTTGTTCCTGCAAGCCGAAACAATTATGTCCAAAAATTGCTGAGGAAGTGGTTATCTGTAATGTCCCCTTGTTAGTTTTATGATCGATTGCAAATGTAGTAATATTATTGTCTTTCTATATTTTCCAAATGCATCGATCTGTTGGTTTTATACAAGGCAAAGACAAGAAGACATGTCTATTCATTTCAAGGGACATGTCTATTAATAATAAATTATTATAAGATTAATATTAATATATAAATAAGATCAATTATATGTGTGTGTGTGTGTGTGTATATATATATCACAATATGATAATAATCCACTTATATTAATTATATGGATATATATATAGTAATTATAATACATATTATTATTATTACATATATATCGATATATACTTGACAATTCAATAACAATGATTTTATCTGAACGAAGCTACATTCCTTAACACCCCTAGGCGATCTCTTAGGTTTTGAACTAAATTCTACGATTCTGATTGCAAGGGACTTCTTGTTATCTAAATGTTTGTTCTTGATATAGTTTTCAAGTAGATTTTTGTTGTAGTCACAGTATAATGGAAATGGTTTTGGAACGATAAATTTTGATCATATAATCCTTATATTCAGAGTGCTCGGTGCAATCTACCCATTAATAGATATTGAGCTATAATAGTGGATTGCAAGTTCGACTTATTTGATTCAGTTAGGAATGTTGTTTATGAAGGTGGCGTTGAACAACTGATGCAAAGTAGATGTTGAAGCAGTATATTGATCTGGATTCGATGAAGAGTTTGGTAATGCCTTATATGAATCACATGGACTACAATTCCACTTGATATTATAACAATTTTCTTAAATGATCTTGAGGCTCTATTTTCTAATCCAAATGATGAGTGGTATAATAATCAAGCTGAAGTTGTTCCTGATATGATTCAGATTACTTATACTCTGTTTAATTATTTCTTTAGAACCGTGCTCCCAGGTTTTATAAATCTGTAGTTCAAACCCAGTACCTAGTTTGATTCTTTTATCAGTCTCAGAGATTGTGTTATATGTTTATAACCCAATATGAAGATCACATTGCACAGAGTTGAAATCAGTTGTTCCCGTAATTATACAGAGTACAAAGAAGATATGAGTACCCTGGTCTTCTACAATCCTCCTCTATCGTGATTCTCTTGTATATTATTCCCGTAGATCCTCCAAATTGAACAAAAGACTATTTCTCAATAAGCCGCATGGAATGCGATGTCTCTTCCTATGGGCAACCATGTCAACATAGCTATCCGATGTTGAGTCTCATATTGATATGTAAATTTGGTATCCTATCACGATGATGGTGATACAAACATTCATCCGGCTATAGAGTTCATTGCCGTTTGGAGACTTGATAGTTTGTTTACTTAGTGCCATAGTTTGGTACGTATGATATTATACGCTATTGTCTATGTAAGTAATGTTTTGACTGAGATTTCTTGTGAATTGCCTAATCATTGATTAAGGTGATTATCCTTGATTTACGGTGATGTATTCACGGTTGAAACTGTTATATCCAAAATGTATATATATTTCCCTTTTGTTCGAAATAGCATTTAGGTTGTATCTTTATGTGACATAGTTGTTGACCATAACATTGGTTGGTTGCTCCATATTCCTGTGGTCTACCCTCCTAAGAGACAATTAGATGAGATTCTCCCCGATTGAAATTAGTATGGGAAAGATGAAGTCTTTTATTAATAAATTCCCGTGTATCTATGGTCTGTTTAGCCGATAAGAAAATTATCATTTTTTCCCTGCTTTTCATGATTCAAGTATATCCATGTTTGATGTTGCCAACACCTCCCGATATGCAAACTATGGAGACTATATTTACAAAACATGAATCTATTCCCTGTGTAATGAACCCAGGATGTTCGACTAAATGGTTATATTGGTTGACCGTATTCCTTCTTTGAATCAACGTATGTCTCCCTCTGTTTCCATCTGTAATCTTCTGATTTGTATAATGAGATTGGTTGAGCAATACATATTAGAAGGGAATTGCCGTAGATTTTATCCAACTCCCCCATCTATTTTTCCTTTTTTCCTTCATTGCTTGGTCGTGACTTACTTGTAGATTTGTGTGGTAGGGAGAGAGGTCGTGAGTTCCCTTGAAGTTGCGACATTTAGTCGCTATTTAGTTTATGATTTTGTGCCCGTAATATGGGATTTATATTTATGTTTGATGTTTATGATTTTTAATATATATTTATTAATATATATTATATTTTAGATTTCCATTATTTTTAATTAATATATAATTCAGATATATATATATATTATATATATAATATATGAATTATTAGTTATTTATTGTATTATTTATTTATTGTATATTTTATTATTATTTAATATATTACTATATTATTGTAAATTTGTAATATTATTATATTCATATAATATTATATTATATTGTATTGATTATATTCTTCCATTATTATATAATTATTTTAATAATAAGTTATATTATACTTTATTATTAGTTATTTATTTATTTTTATTATTTATTTATTAAATCCTCCTTTAAGAATGGAACACCACACTATCCCTGTCACTTACTATGTTTCGGGGAAGACCGTGCAGACAGAATACTTCACGGAAGAATAGCCGTGCCACTTTTGCTGCCTGATACCCTGTGGAAATAGCAAAAAAATGAGCATATTTGGTAAGCCGATCAACTACGATGAAGATAGTCCTTCCCTAGCACCTTAGGAAGCCCACAAATAAAGTCCATCGAGTTGCTATCCCACTTCTGTTCAGGTAGTGGCAACGGTTGAAGTAGTCCTCCAGGTAGGGTGTGCTCAGATTTGTTATGCTAGCAGGTGGCACATCCTTGAACGTACTGCAGGACATCATTCTCGAGACCTTTCCACGAAAACCTTTCCCTTATTTGCTTGTAGGTCTTCAGGTATCTCGAGTACTTGGCCAAGGGTGACTCGTGCATCTCTTTTTAAATTCTCTCCATCTTATACTCGGGTACCAAATAAATTATGTCCTTGTAATAAATGATGTCGTTGACCACATGGTACCTATCATCTTGCACTTCACCATCCATCTACTAGCACGCGAATGTGTTCTTGGAGTATTCAACCAACAGGCGTGCCTTCCAATCTCCAAGATCTGAGACAGAGAGCATATGGTCGACCTTGACAGTGCGTCTGCCACGACATTATTTTTACCCATCATGTATTCAATATCAAGGTCAAATGCTTGGATTTTTCTCATCAATTTTTGTTGCCATTTGTTAATCTCCCTCTGCTCCGGGGAATACCTTAGGCTATTGTGGTTCGTTCGGACAACGAACTTTGCCCCGATGAGGTAGTCAAAACTTCGTTAGAGTGTGCATGATGGAAAGCATTTCTTTCGTAGATGGAATACAACCGCTCGGCTCCCAAGATATTTTGACTCTCAAGTGGAATGGGGTGACAGTTCTGCATTAGTAGGGCCCTGATGCCTTCACCGGATGCGTTGCACTCTAGGATGAAAAGTTGAGTGAAATATGGCAGTGCAAGAACTGTGCAGGAACTCATAGCTTCCTTCAGCTTGTCGAAAGTGCGTTGTGCCTGCTCATTCCACTGGAAAGATCCTTTCTTTGTCAGATTCGTTTGTGGTGCGCTGAGTTGTGAAAATCCTTTCACAAACCTTCTGTAGTAATTGCACAACCCAAAGAATCTGCACAGCTCCGAGAGGGTTTTGGGGGGTGGTCAGTCTAGAATGGCTTGGATCTTCTCCTGATGCACTTGAACCCCTCGGCCATTGACGATATGTCCTAGGTATAATATTTCCGTCATTCCAAATTCACATTTGGACCTTTTGGCAAACAACAACTTTGACTCCATAATCCCTAGCACTTCATCCAAATGCCTCAGATGTTCCTTCCATGTCTTGCTGTAGATGAGTATGTCGTCGAAGAACACCAACAGGAACTTGGATAGTTGCTTGTTGAAGATGTGGTTCATGCAGGACTAAATGGTGGCTAGAGCATTGGTCAATCCAAACAACATGACCAAGAACTCATAGTGTCTGTAATGGCAATGGAAAGCTGTCTTCTCCACATCTTGTTCCCTCATACAGATTTGGTGGTAGCTTGAGCAAAGGTCTATTTTGGAAAAATAGACGACACCGTGCAATTTATCCAACAATTCGTCAATCTTGGGAATGGGGTACTTGTTCTTGATGGTCTTCTTGTTCAGCGCACGGTAGTCCACACACATCCGTAGGGACCCATCCTTCTTCTTTACCAGTACCACAAAAGATGCGAAGGGACTAGAACTGGGTTTGATCCATTGTTTGTTGAGAAGTTCTTCGATCGTCTTCTCTTTCTTATCCTTGAGTTTCTTGGGATGACGATAGGGCATGGTGATGACAAGCTTGGCTCCTTCCTCCAGCTCGATGGTGTGCTCAAAGCCATGGTGCAGTGTATGCGAGGTGGGATGTTAGCGAAGACCAAACTGTGCTTGTCCAACACTGACTGGAGTTCATCATCCTGGTAGTATGCGTGCTGGCTCTTCACGGGTGCGGTCGAAACCAAATAGTGTGTGGTCTAGATAACATCATCGTGCCTGAAAATAGCCTCCATTTGTCGCGCTGAGATTTCCTTTGGGCCACTGTTGGACATTCCCCTCAGCAGAACCTTTTTTCCACCCACCGTGAAGAACTCCATTCTCTTGAAACTCTGTGTGTATTCATCAAGAGTCTCCATCCATTGAATTCCCAGAATGACCTCCATGTCATCCAAATCTACCACAAAGAAGTTGTCGGTTACTGTGTGGTTCTCCATGGTGATGCTCAGTTGCAGAACCAGATGGGTACACAACAAGAGGTTTCCTCTTGCCACCTTGACTTCAAACCGCTGATGGGCCTTTGTACGTAGACCCCCTTTGGTTCACCAACGACGAGTTGATGAAGTTGAGTGTGGCTCCACTGTCTAGCATGACCACAACCCTCTGTCCCTGGAGTGTACCTTGTATCCGGAACACAGTGAACCTAGGAGTATCAACAAGTGCAACAATGGCACCACCCCTCCATACTAGTGTGGCAACCCTCTCTGCACAGTCAATCTTCTTGGGAACTGGTTGTCCATCTCCTTCGGCTTTAGGTTTCTTATGCTCCTCTCCATCGAACATCACCTCAATGTAATGGATTTTTCCTTTGCCCAAGCATCGGTGTCCCGGTTCCTGTGACTCCTTACAGTTGAAACAGAGTTTTTTCCTCAGCTCTTGCCTAGAGGCTTCATCCAACAATGGCTTAGTTGGCGGGGGTTTGTTGTCTCTTTCCTTCGGAGCAAGCGGTGGCTTGGGGTGTGAATAACTCCTAGAAGAAGAGGAAGATGCCGCCATGTCAAGTTCTTTTTTAATTGTTTCTGTGAGTGTGATGGGGTTGAATCCTTCACCCATCCTTCTAAGAGGTTCCATCAACCTATCTATGAACAACACAATTAGTCACCTCTTTGAGATATTTGTCACCAACACGGATAGCCTCTGGAATTTTGCAATGTAATGGTCAACTAACCTAGATTGCTTCAACTAAGCCAACTCCTTGAAATTAAGTTCTGGATCTCTCCCGTCGAAGTGGTCTATCAACCTCTCCGTGAACTCGACGTGCAACGTTATTTGATCATGGTCGAGGGTCACCATTCCATGATGCCACCATTCATGCGCGATCCCTTCCAGATGGAGGGTTGCAAACTTGATTACCTCCTCTAGCATTGGGTTAAGTTGAAAGTATGTGTTTGCCTTCTGTACCCATGCCCGTGCAGTTGTTGATCCAACTCTATCAAAGGATGATAGATTTACCTTGCTTATCTTCCTCTTGAGGTATCGTTAAAGTGGCCACAGTTGCTGCTGCCAGAGTACCTTATTCTCAGATCAACATAATCTTTGTAGGATATGTCTCCTTCCATATTCGCGTTCCTCCAATCTTCCCGTAGTTGTTCTTGCATTTCTTGGAAGGTAGGTTCCTGCTCTCTGTGCGGTGTTTTCGTCTTTGGAGGAAATGTTGGCATCGAGGGGCGAGAGCGTGGGGGTTGATGATTTGTTCTTCCTGTCACTGAGTTGTCGCTATGCCCATTCTGTTCTTCGGATATCTTCCCTTTAGCCAATTTTCGCAACGTTTCCTTTTTGAGTCTTTACGTGTCGTTGATCTGAGCTTGGCTTCTGGTGAGCTCTCTTAGTAGAGTCATGACATCTATAGACGGGTCTTGTGGTTTTCCGATTCTACCAACTGAATGATACCGCCTTCTCTTACTGGTATAAACTTGCATTGACCACCCACAGGCTGGCAAAATCACTAGCTTTGATACCACTGTAATGTACCCGATCCGGTTAGCTCACAAACTTCCAATCTCCTTGTTACAGAGAAAGGTGTACAATCCAAATAGCTGACACACCAAGGGCTATACGACAGACTATCAACCGTACGGTGATGTTTGGTGCTTAGTTGTACGGTGGAGTTGGTGCCAAATCCGCACGGTATGTACAGTTAACACTCACCCGCAAGTCAAACCCCTTCGGTCTGTACGGTTTGGTGTGGGTCCACGACAGAGTCAAGCCATCGTACGGTGGTGTTATGCTGCTAGTACGACAAGATTGTGACCGTATGGTCACTTCAACACAACGTACGGTCTAGGGGCTGTACGAGATCAATTTCCTTCCCTTCGTGCAATGGGTATGGACACCGGTTCACCTCCAACGACTTTCTGCGTGCGTGGACAACTCTAGTACTATGAAGCGACAAGAAACACAAATATATTATACTATGTAGTGCAAGATAGACAATATAATCATATTTACACCATTTAGCATAGGAGTGAACACCAGATTGATAGTCGATGAATCACTAGACATGTAACAATAATGATATCACTTTAGATTACAATGAGCTTGGACTGAGAATAGAGCAAAGTAGGGTGAGGCGTTACTCTCACCGAAACTGCGGATGCCAAGTAGGGAGGATCTCTCAGATGACTGAACTCCAATTGGAATTCGCACATACAAAGGAAATATCAAATTCGCATGACAAATACATCCTACATGCTGGTCATAAATACTCGTTGGATAAACTCCCGAGGGTGCACAAATAGAGCCGACACCGCAATGCCTATACCTACGGTAAAAATAAAAGATGGGCCCGAGATATACATAAATCGATTGGGACCCCAAATACAAATATTATTATCTTATTTTATTTAATAATGGGGACATCACATTCTTCTAAGAAAGCTGAAATTTTCTATTAAACACTTACTGGTCATTTTTGGGCCTAGAAATAATCCTCTCTTTGGCAAGTTGATTGTTTACAAATCTTCTCCTTTCTTCCACCAAAACTTGGATGAGGTTCATCAAGTCGTCCATACTATCTAGACCAAAGAAAGAGCCTCCAAGTTTCACTCAAATTAGTTGATTGATAGCGCTTACATCCTCTAAATTACTCTATGTGGATCATAATAGTATACACATGCTAACACTTGTTCTTGGCACTGGATATATAGGAAAAGAGGCCGTTTGTACTAGTCCACTACCCCTTGACCTCTTTGCAAATTTACTATGCTTTTTGAATTTGTGGATGTTCACATGCCCTAGTGAGGTGTCTTGCACAAGAGGATAGTCATTTACCAGGTTGTGCTCTTGAAATTCCACCTATGAAAGAAACCCTTCGCTGCCTCATTCTGCCTGCAAGTTGGAAAATTCTGTTCTAGGGTTTGACAAAGCCTTAAAATCATAGTATAGGTGCTTAGATGGATGTATGTGCAAAAGCTTTTCTTTAAAATTAAAAAATCTATAGAGTACACAGGCTGTCACAAAAATGTTTGATAAATAGGCCGCAATACATTGCTTTTTCTGCATTGAATGGCTGAACTGTCAGAAATCCTAGAGTTGTGATCACACATCAGTATCTTAGCAAAACCCTAGTGCCAAAAATCTTTGCAAAACCCTTACAAAAGTCTAAAAATAAACTTTTGAAACCTTAGGTGTCTGGACACAATGATCGGAAAATGACTAAAAGCTTCCTAAACCCTAATTTGCCATAGGAAAAGTTGCAAACTGGATGAAAACTTGCTGAAAACTGATGGCAAACTGATTGGAAGGGATTGAAACAACTATGGTGCTCCTTGAAATGACGACCCTGCAATATTCAGTAAACTCTAGCTTTAAAATGCCATTCAATGCTGCTCCTTGTTTTCTTTGAGTGCTTCAATCCTAAAATGAATAACAAACACCATTGTTGGAGTGTATATAGGACACACTTGTTATTGTTTTCTTTTATTTATGTTTAATAATCAATCAGGATTGCATTTGTTTGGAGTGGAACAACCCATGGAAAAACACTCTTTAGGATACTCAAGTTGGCTGAGAGAGACATGGTACACTCTTGGAAGTACTAAACCACTTAAGATTATGCTTATATCTGCTAGATGTGCTATAGGGATGCCAGTGGCACTTAAGCTCTTGGTCTACACCAGAAAAGAGCACTCCACCTTTCCCTTAGGCACTTGAAATTTGGTAATGACCTGTTGAGCATGTGCTTCACATGACCCTGTCACTTAAAAGTTGGCTCAAACATATTGGGTGTGCACTTTGATCCTTTTTGTTGGTTAAATCTGTATGGCTTTATCCAAGTGCTCTCCCTCTGGGACTCGGGCATTTGAACTTATACATTCAAAATTTCACTTTCACTCCTCAATCTCCTTAGGCATACTTTAAACTGATTTTTGCCACCTAGGAGTGCTCTACACAGTCCTCTGCCATGGTAGACTGCCTTGAAGTATGGTCCTTAAGGTAATGCAAAACACTGTTCCTTGCATTATTATCCTTAGCCACCTTTCATACACAACAAACTGACAATATAACCCATAGAATCAGCAAACCTTGTTCAAAGACAATGACATCATGATACTATGCTTTTATATGTAACACAGATGGATTCAACAAAATACACAAACACAACTTCAATATGACAAGTTTTATAGGGGTGCGGCACTGCATAAATTTCAATCTAAGATGCACTAAAAAACAATGTAAGATGGTAAGAAATGGGGTTCCTCAAAGAGGGCTAGATCATATTAACAGCTTAGAAACTTATGATATAATGGTATATATAATTTGATGATGAAAAATTCTACTGATTAATGAATAAGTTAAGCATGATAATAACATAAGCACTGGGGCTATGTATTGCTGCTTAGGATCTATTCAATTTTCTGTTTGCAAGAAAATCATCCTAGATTAAATAAATGTTCACCTGCTTATGAAAAAATTGTTAAATGTTGTCATTTGTTATGTCTGAAAAGAAAAGAAAATGTTACAGTAATAATCTTTAATATATCTAACTGTGTTGTCAACTATGTTGCAAAGTGATTTTTTTGGTGAAACAGTATTTTATCATATTTTGCCTTCTCCATGCAAGTTTTGTTTCATTGAAAACAATAAATCTATGAAACAATTATTCCGTGCATGTATATTTATAGCTTTTTAAAATCTATATAGGAATTTCAGGGTAAGAGTAAAAATAACTGTGCTTGTATTAAATGCTTTCACTTGTTACAGGGATCAGAGGTTCTACCACCAGATTTGGAAGAGATGCGGGGAGTTTCAGGTGTAGAGTCCAAATCTGTCGGTACACATTCAAGCCTTCACAAACAGGAGAGTCCTCGAGGATTTTATGTGGACAGGGGGGTGAGTAGCTCCCCAAGGCTTAACCGTTCTGTGAGTAATCTTCAGGTTGGTTCCTGAACATTGTATTTAGAAATTGCCCACGTAATATCCAAATTCCAAATGTATTATTTTTTGCAGATTTTCTTATGTAGCTTCCATAAAATTCATGATTTCAAGTCTATAGACAGATTTCCCCACTATATACTCATAGAAGATTTAATTGCATAAATTATGTTCCCTTTTAAGATTTAAGTTTTTAACCATATTAAGCTAATGCTTTCTTTTTCTTTAATATTTAGAAATCTTTTCCAGCAGCATCTGGAGCTGTTGCAGCAGCCGCAGTTGCAGATCACATGCATGGACCAAAGGAGGATGGTCAATTGGCTATTGTCTTGGTATTTCTTTTTTCTCCTTATACTGTAAAAAATTATTTACTAGAATAAGAAAAATGTTGTTTTATCTTGCCAAAGGATTTCACAGGAGGATTTGAATCTACTTGCTACATAATTTTGAGTTTACTGTCTTATTGATGTTATTACAAAATCTTTGTCCCTGGATTATATTAATGTTTGTGTTATAACTAAAAATACTTATGAAAGCAATTCATATGATCACGTTCAATATTCTTTTCTTTTCCTTTTTGTAAGTTGCTGAAAGTTAGATTCCTCTTTGTTAATTGAGCGACTTTTGCAACATATATGATTGCATGAAATATGAATATAATTCTTCCACTTCTTAATATTAGATACAATTACAGACATATGCTACAAAATGGGAGCTCTGAAATATCAGCTAAGAGTTGTAGGCACAATTATTTGATTCAGTGGAAAATCTTAGCAGAATGTTGTGATCTGAGGTTGAAAGCTTAGTTGAAAAATTCGGACTCGGCAATAACTCGGCCAACCCAAAAACTTTGAAAAATTTGGAATCGCCAAGAACTTGGTGAAAAAATCGGCACTTTTATCAAACATTTGAAAATATATAATTTCTTAAAATATTCTTAAAAACAGACACATACACCAAATTTGGATAACATATACTGATTTGAGATTTCCATCATATATTAATCAAAGTTTTGAGTTAAATACATAGCAATTACTCCCAGCCTCATCTTCATGGATGAAAAACCGAATGAGAAAACCCTATTTTGCGTTTAACTTTTTATGTTTTAAATTATTCATGGGTTGACTTTTTGTTGACTGATTTTTCAGAGAAAAATGCGTGGGTTTTAGCAATTTTTTGCCCTAAACATCGCTATGCGACAATGAAAAACTCTGCTGCGATTTTTTGAGCGATTATATCGTTCCCTGTAGTGACGCGCGATATATCGCCAGTTTAGCGATATATCACAGATATTTTCAACCATGGTTGAAAGTATAAGGCTTCTTTATTAGCTGCAACAGTGATTACCTTTGAAAGGAAATTGAGAGATTTTGTTAAGATCTTGATCAGATAATTTTAAGAGATTGGATTCATTATGGACACTAAGATATTTTTTGAGATAGTAAATATTTTTGCTCATGGTAAAGTGACCGTGTACCTCTGAACTTAAAATTTTACTTTGAGACCTTGCTATCTCTATAAAGATATTGTAGGCTTTTGTAAGGATTTCACTGTCTATATCTATGTACTTTGTAAACATTATTTTTGGCACACATGTTTATTGCTCTAGGTTGGCCTACCTGCACGAGGAAAGACATTCACTGCAGCAAAGCTTACTAGATACCTTCGATGGCTAGGCCATGATACAAAGCACTTCAATGTTGGAAAGGTACATCGTACATGTATATTAATTTAATGCAAGTTTGATTGTTTCATTTCGATGCAATTCATTGCTTGTTTTGGAAAATTTAATTACTTCCAGTGTTTCATATTGGAATGATACTGCTTATCTGTTTCTGTAATGTTTTTGGACAGTATCGTCGCCTTAAACTTGGATTAAATCAGGTAATTTGTCCATTCCTATCAAACAGTTTGTTTTGGTAAATATCGATGCACCTTATAGTCATTATAATCTCTCTTTATGCTTTTTTCTTACTCGGTTTAAAAAAAGCATTGACCATATTTGATTTACTGTTCTACAAACATCGATGAAGCATAAATCAATATACAACAATGCTACTATCATTAAAAATCCCCTACCTGAGACATTGGGACAAAATAAATATAAGAGAAAATTATAATTCTTTAATTTGAATAAATTTTCATATGGAAATAGTTCATTAATTTTGATTTTGTTTTCAGATTTCATATGGAAAGTTCATTGGTCTACCATGTTATATGTTTGCGTGTACAAATAAAATTATTCTTATCTATGCCACCTCAGAATGTAGAAGTGGAAATTGAGAGCAACCCAGCTCTTTTAGATGATCTCTTGAATATCATGAGAAATTTGCAAGTATTTTTCACCTCTTATTGTATGAAAAATTGTATGCAAGGTTTGTAATTACATTAATTAACCTGGAGTTTTCTAGTAAAAGAAGTATAGAAGTTTAGAGATTGTGAGTTTGAATAGGATAAAGAGATCTTTGCAAATAGTTCTAAATACTATTCATACTTTGATCTGTTAAAACTTGTATATAAAATTTAAATAGTTGAGATACACATTTCAAGGATACAATGTCATGTGTTATACCATCTTTTCATTTTTCATTATTTAAATTTGACATGGAAGGTGGCAACAGACAACAATTCCTTTATAAAATTAATTCTCTTAAAATCTGCTTTATTGATGTTATATGCTCCATTTCATTGTTAATGATCAGAATTGACATGGAAGCTATGTGTAGATGATAACCCTCTATAAAAATAAATTAACTTTCAATCTCTTCTTTCTTCCTTTTGAAACTCTGCAATGGCATCCTCACTAGTTGGATTTGGAAACTCTAGTCTGCAGAATTTTTTCGACCTGACAACCAGGAAGGTGTAGATGCACGAAATGAGGTACTTATGTTTTCTTATTTTCATTTTGTGGTTCTGTAGTGGAAGTTAAGCCTTCTTTCTGTTCTGTTACTAACTGTTGTCTTAAATTGCATGCTCTTCATTATGACAATTTAAGTGAGCTACCAATCCATTATGAGAAGAGCAGATTTTGCAATGTCAACCCTTGAAAACACAATTTATATTACCAGCTAGTGACTAGAGAAGACTCTTGTGGCTGAACTTACCATTCTTAGCATTATATGTCAGGTGGCAGCATTAGCAATGGAAGATATGATTGCCTGGATGCAAGAAGGTGGTCAGGTACCCATGTTACAATATTGTAAAAAGCCATCACGAATGATCTTTATATCTGTGATTTCAAATATTTGTTGTTCATAGGTGGGCATTCTTGATGCAACAAATAGCACCAGAAAGCGCCGCAACATGCTCATGAAAATGGCAGAAGGAAGGTGCAAGGTATTTACAGAAACATTAGAGCACTTGTTAATAGCTTTGTGTAGAATGTTATATTTCGATGGCATCAGTACAACAGCTAACTGGAAATAGGAGACGTTATCTAACAACAAATTCAGAGAGTTGAATTAACTGTAGTGATTAGTTATATTTGCTATATGACTGTTCACCAACTATTTCAGGAACACACTAAAATATGTTAAGAATGAATGAATTGTTAGAATAATTATTTTTATCATACAATGTCTGGCAAGTTGACATTTCTGATATGAATTTTTTAGAATTCTTGTTTAGTTTATTTTTCAATTTTTTTTACATTTGTCACGTACTGACCTTACTAGTAACCACTCTAAACCCATTCTTTTCCTAGGTCCTTTTCATTTGTCTTCAACTAATTGTGTATTTTTGCTGCATTCGCCCTTTATGTTTTTCTTTTCACAAAAGTCTAGAAGCCTAATATTTATATTAATATGTAATATATGAACAGTACAAACGAAAGATTTACAATGAGAGCCATGTGAGACTCCATGGCCAGGAAGATGTCACTACCTATAGAATCTTCCAGAAATATATACATGACTATGCAAGCATGCATTGACCCAACTAAGGGAAAAGAAAACCAAAATGGAGGTCCTGAAATTTTATGTGGACATTCCTCCTCCTGCTACACAGACGCAGAGAACTATAATTCTCAGTTACATCAGATAAGCCAGAAAACAACCCAAAAATTCTTATAGAAAATAAAACTAAATCCTCACAATAGTATTGGCCACCCTAGGATTGATTAAACATGATACAAAATCCTACCTTACTGAAAAACCAGCAACCCACACGAACTGAGACCAAAAAGTAGCAATAGAACAGAGAGCGTTAAGAGATGTGAGAGCTCTCTCCTTCTGCACCCACCACCCTCTGCTTGTCTTTTGGTGGGTGAGATGGGCTAGCAGTAACCCTCAGGGGTTCTGTTACCTTACTGAAAAACCAGCAACCCACACGAACTGAGACCAAAAAGTAGCAATAGAACAGAGAGCGTTAAGAGATGTGAGAGCTCTCTCCTTCTGCACCCACCACCCTCTGCTTGTCTTTTGGTGGGTGAGATGGGCTAGCAGTAACCCTCAGGGGTTCTGTACCACCTTCATCCAACTGGAGCACAATGGCAGGCCTAACATGCAGCTTGTGGACTAGCAGACAATGCTGCATGGAAGACTTGCGAGAAGTGTCCCACTACCGGAGGTGATAGCAAGTTGGCATATGTAGTCATCTTCCTTTCAAAAAGTTTGTTATTATGAGATGCCAGGCTGATCTTCATGGCATTACATACTTCCACAAACACCAGCCTCTTTTTCAGATATCGAACTGGAAACAACCTCCCACCCAAGCTTGACCTTCAAATAGGTCATAATTTTGGATGAAAATGTCTAAAATTTCTCCAGTTATGTTCTATTCTTTGACATACTGGAATGCCAACCTAACCAGCAATCCATACTCTTGCAGCAAGTCAAAACAATTTGACATGAACATAGATATTTTCTGAGAGGGATATAGGCTTCTTTGGGCTTTTGCATTCAAAAAATCCTCATCAATGATAGTATGAATTGCATTCTATGTCTTCCAACAATCCTATACAAAAACTTCATGTGGGACACCAAGAACGGCCTAGACACTGGGAGCTCCCATTTTTTTGAAGGAATGGGAATACACTTATTCATTGGCGTGTAGGCCATTTGGAATAATGATCTTAGAGACCCTAGCACCATAACAAGAGCAGCAGGAAGAGGAGATTTAGAGAATTACCAAGTGCCACAGAGAAGGCATGGAACTACCATATATAGCCCGAGAAGTGTGCAAGCAACACTCAAGACATGCCAACTATTCATGAGAAGTAGCTTTCCACACATGCCACTTCAATTTAGCTGTGACTAGGGTTCGTGTATGGCGGTAGGAGCGGAGATATTCACTCTCCACAACATATTGACTTTTATAGAAAATAGGAAAAAACATTCCCCAAAACATTTTGCATGATGTGAGAAATTACATGATGTGATGTTGCAAATATGTTGTACTTCCCACAATGAAGAATGATTGTGGCATGCAATGAGTATCACAAAACTCTTTAATGCCATTTATGGAAAGAAAACCCACACATGCAGGAAGGACAAGCTATCTTTGACAAGGTGGCAAGCCACCTCAAATTCATTCTCTGTCCAACTCAACATTTGATGTGACCATGGGATTCAAATATGCCATTAGGCATATTCTCAAAAAATATTATGATAAGGCCTTGCAAAAGACAGCATTGTTAGAAGAAAATATATTATAAGGATTCTCTTTGGAGAATCAAGGTTACAGAAGGGACCGCTTAGAGATCTTCCATGCTAAACACTCTCTCCTCTGAAGCCAACAAATAACCCTTGTTAGGGAGCCCCTCAGCCAACATGTTGGCCTCTTTGTAGCAATGAAGAATCCTATTCTGAAAATGAAGATAGAAGCTCCCAAGCCTTCTGCATAATATAATTAGTTTCCAAATGGAGGTGTCTACTTTCTTTAGAGCCAAAATAATGAGAAGAGAATCTCCCTCAATGACAAGCTTATCCACTCCAATATATTTTGCAAGTTTAAGGGCAGCAACAAGAGCTGTAGTCTCAACTACGTTATTAGACCCTACTAGAATGTTTGTTATAGAAGCAAGTTTAACACAACCCAAATGATCTTGGATTACACATGTTATACCTGAAATGCCTAGATTACCCCTAGAAACCCCATCAAAGTTCATCTTGAGGAAAGGAGTCTCAAGAGGTCTCCATCTGATTTCATGCCCATTGATTCTATGGGACCAGTTTAGAAAAAGGCTCTCCCTGAAGGAAGAGTGATATCCTTCTAGTGAGAGAACTTCTAAATCCCATAAGAAAAAACAAGAAGAGATTTTCTTGTGCCTAGATGTATAAGCTTTCACTTATTCTGAAATGGTTATCTCCATCAACTCAATAACCTGATCTATTGACTTCACCTCTTTTCTGAAAGTTCTCTTATTACATTCCCACCACAAATTCCAAATCAGAGAAACAGGAGCAATCGACTAGATAAGTACCAAAAAAGATTTGTTATACAAGCGTGGCCATGATTCAAAGATTTCCTCTAGAGGACCCTGAAGAGGAGCTTGCCAATTGAGCTATTTAGGAGCCAAGACCACATTGATTGAGAGAAAGAACAATTAAGGAGCAATTGAATTCCTGAGTTCACTTCCAAGTTACAAAAAACACAATTGAAAGGAGGTGCTATAGATAATTTAGTAACTATATCACTAATAATAATTTTACACTTGATTGCTAGCCAACCAAGAAAATGTCTTTGCCTTGGGAAGAACTGCATTTGACCAACAAAAAGATAGAGCTCTAGACTTTTTGATGAAGTGTCTGTTGGCTATAAGCTCATAACTCAGTTTCACTGGATATTTACTAGACTGAATATTTACTAGAAGAAGGTAACCAAATAAGAGAATCCTCTAAATTTGAGAGATGAATCACCCTAATCTTTAACACATTCTACAAACCAACCTTTTGATTCTTTGGGATACGAAGGGAAGAAAAAATCTTGCCAAACAACTTGCGTCTGATGATGTAAGACTGAAATAGAGAGATAATCTTTAACTTTATCACCCCAATCTTGTTTTAATACCATCTTCGCTTCTTTAAACAAGCCCAAGGATTCTAGAGGAGGGTACCTATTCCAAAAGTCCTCCTTGAAAAAAGCATTCAAACCATCATGAACAACCTATGACAGGTTGAAGAAAAAATTGCCTGCATTCCACCATAAAATTCCACATTTGTGAACCCAAAGGAGGATTAGCTACTGTGAAAATTCTCTCAGGCAAAGAAGAATCAAGGTATTTAGAGGAGATGATCAAAGCCTTCTTGGATCGAGGATTCTCAAAAGTTTTGCAAACCAGTTTTGCTCCTAAGGCTTGGTTCCTTTTCAAAAGATTTTGTAATCCTGCCCCACCAAAAGTTTTAGAACAGATTGTATCCCAAGAAATAAGTGGTATTTTCTTCTTGTTATGCTTATGGCCTTCCCAAAAGAAGTTTTGTGGACTTGAATCAAGGTCAAATAAAATGCCTTGGGACTTTCAAGACAGACATGATATAATTCAGACTTGTTGCTAAAACTGACTTTATCATCAGAAGGTGGCTTGCTAAAGACAACCATGAGTTTTTCCACAAAGAGATTCTATGCTAGATTGATTTTCCAATTCCTAACCAGTAGGAGCCTTTATTTTTCCCAACAAGAAGAGGAGCTCCCAATTACTTATGAGGCAACTTAACAACTTTAAAACTTGAGAACCTTTATAATTTATTAGAAAGAGGAGAGCAATTTTGAACAAAAATCTTAGACTTAGCTGCATTAATCTTTTTCCCTCAAATAAAACGTTATTGATTCAATACACCTTTAATACACATTGCTTCTCTCATTGTAGCCTCTCCAAAGAGGAGAGTATCATCTGCAAAGACAATATGGGTAACCAAGACTTCAATCAGAGGAATTAAAATCCCCTTCCAATTTGACTAGCATGCTTTGTTGATATAGCTCTACTAAGAGCCTCCACCAAAATTATAAAAAGATATGGAGACATAGGGTCTCCTTTTCAAACTCCTTGTTTAGTAGAGAAGAAACCACATAGGGTGCCATTGTCTAACATTGAGAATTTTGCACATGAGATGCAAGATAAAATTTATTTGCACCATTTAGCTGAAAAACCAAACTTACAAAGGACTAAATCTAGGAATTGTTGATTAACTCTATCATATGCTTTCATCCTATCTAACTTTATAATTATATTTTCCAATTTGTTCTGAGAAATGGAGTGAAGAACCTCATGTGCAACAAGAGTACCTTCGGCTGATTCTTTCCCCAACACAAAACCCCTTTCTTCTGAGGAATGAACTTGGGAATAAGTCTGGCTAGTCTTATTGAGATAGTTGTGGTGAAAATCTTGTAAATTGTGTTGCACAAAGAAATTGGCCTGATCTGTGCAAAAGAGGGCAAAGGGGAGACCTTTGGGATAAGAGCCAAGTAAGCAACATTGAATTGTTTAAGCATGTTACTATTTCTTCTAGATTCCTCGAGGGCATTCCAAACATCAAAACCTAGGAAATCCCAACATTTTTGAAAAGAAAGCACTATTAACCCATCAGGGTCTAGGGCCTTATTTAAATGCATGGGAAAAACCACATTTTTAATTTCCTTTAGAGAGAAAGGCTTTGGAAGAAATTTGTTATCCTGATCGGAAATCAAACATGGTATATTTGAACTAAGTTGATGTGCAGAGAGGCAGAGAGGGATCATTTGGAATGGGAGAGGAAAGAATGGTTGAAAAAAGTCAACATCTTCCTTAATCTTCTCTTTGTTGGTAAGAAGAGTGCCTGATCTATCTTTAATTTGAAAGATTGTGTTAGACATACCTTTCACTTTGGCCAATGTCTGAAAGAACTTTGTGTTCTTGTTTCCCTCTTGAAGCCACAACTCTTTGAACTTTGGATGCCAATAAATTTCTTCTCTACTCAAAACTTCTTCAAGAGAAGGCTGCAATTCCTTTTGGCATTGATAGGACTCTTCATTCACGCCTTGATTAAGGAATGTTGTCATTCAAAACCTTTAGGTCCTTTGTAATATCTGCCTTGGCAACAAATTTTTGAACTTATCTCTATTCCATTGAATCATACATCCCTTAAGACAATGAAGCTTTTTACAAAGCTGAAACCATAGTTTGCAAATTTTGTGAGTACTCTCTACTTTTTCTGCTGGGCAAGTTTTCACAAGTTTAACTCTTGTGATTTTATAGATGCAAAAAAATGTGGGTAAAAATGTCAACGCAAGTAAAACACTGGTTAAAATGCACTTTTCACAGGTTTTCGCTATAAAACCAGGCATCTTCACTTTCAAGATGTCAATTTTTAATTTAATACATTCTATAATTGAATTTTACAAAAATAATATGTTTCTTTAAGAGATAATAATTTTTAGTACTTTCTAAGTTGTTGAGTTTTTGTCGAATTTTTGTTGAGTATTCATTGAGTTTTTACTGAGTTGAAGATTTTAAGCTTACTAGGTACTCTCCGAGTCCAAGTATGCAAACTATGGCTGAAACATTTTAGAGCCCTCAATGTGGGGAGACCCTTCCCACCAAGATTTTAGCAAAGGGAGAAATGTTGGGTTAACAGCCACATCTGCTTAAACCTAAAAGAAGACTTTCATTTGAAGGAATTGTTCCTAAAAATTAGAGACAATTGAAGGGGAAAATGGTCTGAGCCAATGACAGTTATGTTGGGTGGATATCTTGCAATTGACAGTTTGAAGGATCAATTACAAAACAGTGGTTCCAACCGCAGTGTGCAAGACATAGTCTCTCCTACTTCTAAGGGAATGCTCCCCCTTCTTATTGCTACTGGAATCAACAAAACACTTGACTACTTCTATTTACACTAAGCTAAATCAGGGCGGGACATTCATCCTATTCTCTTATTTCAGAATAGATGTTACCATTACAATACAATCTTTAATCAATGGTGTATTTCACTTACAAATTATTTGTTGGAGCAATAATCTTGAAAAACATAAGATTAAACGTAAGAATAACCTTCAACGTACCAACAATTTTCAGTAACTTAGGAGTTCACAAAAAGCTCAAAGTCTCCATGTATTTCACCTTGCATGCACAAACGAAAAAAACAAAGCAGTACAAAGTCTGCAAACTAGTTCCTTGCTTGAGCGTTCTATGCTAATTTCAGACTTGATAAGTAGGTCAAAGTCTGCAAGATCAAACCTGAAAATCTGACTATAACTTTAAACACAATTTGCAGCTCAAAGTCTGTAAGATTGGGTTCAAATCCCTTTTAGACAATAGAACACATTCACAACCAATTCCCAAAAATGTCGTCACATGACAACTTGAATCAACACAAATTCTGAAAGCAAACTCTCTTTTATTGATTGTAATTTGCCTTACATCTAAACGCAAAGTTTCATAGTGCACATGCAAATTGTCAGAGATAAAAGATAAAACATACAATGAGCACCCTCTCTCTATATAGGTGAGGAGCTAAGTGAAAAAGGTGGGAGAAGTTCAACTAACTTTGACTTTTTCCACAATTAACTATGACTTATTCCAAATTGCAATCCTAATGTAACTTGACTTGCAATTTGTTTACATGTAATTACAAGGTACAATTTACATGTAAAATGTTTATATGCAATTACAACATTTCATCAACTTGTAATTTGTCGAAAAGAAGTTACATCCTATAGCTAAAAAGTAGGAAAAACAACTTAGTGTTTTGAGACACTCCTTGACCTTCTTCACTCCTATTCATAAATGTAATGTCCCCTTTTTAGTATGACCATGATAGTGATGGATTTAGCCTATTACTAGGTCCTTGAAGGCTAATACTGGTGATTAGAGGACCCTGTTGAGGGTTATGGCTCTGTTCGGTGGGACTTACTATTTATAGTAAGTCAAGGGATGGTTCTGATGAGCTCAAATGAGTTAGAGGAGTTGAATGATGCTCTCAGTTTTTATTTTTGGAATCTGGTTTGGGCTCCAAGAATCTTGGAGGGAGCGTCTATTTTTAGTAAGTCACCCCATCAGGTTCATCATTTTTCTTCATCAGGATCACGCCTGCATTGTCAAATTTCGATTCTGATGCTTCTTCAATCATTTTCGCAAGACGGGTGAATTATGATTATTATTTAATTAAATATGCTAAGGTTACTATTTTTGTTGGTATTGTATATTGGTCACCTTAGTGTCATAGCTTGTTGGAACCAGGTTGAAAAGTTTTAAATCTTTGGGCACAAGAAACAATGACCTTCTGTGTCAGAATATCACGATATTGATGAAAAATGTCATTTTTGGAGCCAAAGGGAGTTAATAAATTATATTATTCAAATATTTGCCTGAGTATAAAGAAAAGGGCATTTAAGTAAAAAGCGTGAGAGAAGCTATTTGCCTTTGGTGTCTTGAAGATATATTTTATTATAAAAGCAATGCTTTGTGCAAAAGCAATTCATTCATTCTTGGCTATTGTTTTAATTTTATGGAGAATTTGTTGAAGGGTTTCAACAAGGGTTTTGTGAGGACTGATTCCTCTTTGTCTACACTCTGAATCACTTAAAGATGTGGTGAATTGTGCTCTGAATATCAGAGAATTGATTTTGATTATGCTGGTTACAATTTTGGTGTTGCTGTATACCAAAATTGTTCATTATTTGCTGCAAGTCGGCCAAGGTTTTTTGGCGTCACATTGCCTTCAAAGTCTATTACATACTGTGATTTTTTTGGAGGACGTTGGTTGTCTGATTTAGTTGGGATGTCATCATTATCGGTACAAAGAAATGTTTATGGCACACGCACATCATACAAGGTGCTGCGATAATTTGTGAGGAGGCTGTGTTTCATTCCCAAGGCAGCACAATCTCTGTCGAAGCTGTGTTTGGAGCATTTTAGCAGCTGCAATAATCACTATAGCAATAAAGGTGCACATTAATTGTTATCTATTTGCAATTGCATCTCATGATATACATTTGCAAAAATAATAAATTCAGTGGTTTGCATTTAGTCTTGAATATAGCTTTTTTTCCCATTTAAAATATTGTCAAAACACAAAAAAACCAAGTTGCAAAGTAATATATACAGCTAAAATTAGAATTTGAAAATTACATGACAACTGTTTGACGAAATGTCAAACAAACAAAATTAAGTTTCAGAGGTATAACCCAACAAGGGTTATTACAATGGTATCAATGCAGTTTCCTGCCATCTTGCGAGGTTGGAAATTTTGAGTTCCCACGCTTGACTTGTGAGTGATCAGCACTCTCGCAAGTTATTTTAATCATGGATAAATACAGGAAATCCAGTAAATATGGAAACTAGTTGAGCAGTGTGTCTAAGTTCAGGAAGCAAACAGTTGCCTTGGCAAATGAAATGGAGAAACTGAGGCAAACTCAGGAAAAGCTAAATGCAAGGCTTTCCAATCCAACAACTATTGATAGGGAAGCTAGGTTTATGGTTTCCTTCTTCAAAAAGTCTTCGTCACGGAGAATGCAAGAAGAGAAACTAGATATTTTCACAGGTGAGACATCCAGGAGTCTTCACAATGAGTTTTCAACAGCTAGTGATTATGGTGAAGATGATCTTGTGCTTAGTAGGGCAACCACTAGTCCTATCTGGAGTTATGATGTTGGGTATTCTACAGAGGGACATGTGGATGTGTCTGTTTCATTAGGGGACAACAACACCGAGTCCCAACATCTTGATGGGACCAGAGTTAGTGAGCAAGAAAATAATGATGACATGTTGACTACTCTTGATAGCAACCTCACACTAGTTAGTGGTATTGAAAATGTCAGTGACACAAGGTCTGATTTTCAGGACAACAGTTCCTTATTTGATCATGTTGATGGTGTTGTTGATCCCACTCTGGGTTCTGACTCATTAGATGATGGAGTTGTATTTGAAGACTACGAGGAGAATATGAGCATTGACAATTCTGATTTTTATGGCAACAGTCATAATGATGAGTCAATGCCGGAGACATCAGTCTTCTACTATGTGGATGACGTGAGCATTGTTTTCCCATTGGGGTAAACTTAGTATTGCACAGGCATAGTACAGGAAATATAATAAACACAGAATATATCAGAGAATAATAAATACTTTCATTAATCATTCCAGACTGGCAAGCACATTCACATAATAATCCATAATCATCATAAATCCTTCACCCGTAGGTGGTACATATTTATCTACCCGAAGGGGTGTGACCAAACATCACCGCCCAACCCAACTACCCTTTGGTAATAACTAATTACCATCGGAACAACATAACTAATACCTAACATATAATAAGGTAGTCTTTCCGACTAACATCATCCCCCCCAAAAAGAAAGTCGTCTTCGGCGACACAACAAAAGGGAGATGAAATACACCACATAGAATAAGAAAATCATTGAGAAGAAGGGGCGGAGGGGCATCCCTGAAAAAGCTGAAGTGCCGCCCTCCCCATCAATGCTGCTTCCAGTAGGTCTTTTCCGTCACATCACATTCCGCCCGTGCCTGCACCAAACTTGTCTCCAAAACATACTTTTCAGCTGTAGCCTCTGCTAACTCTTGTTCAAACAATACTGTCTTCCGAGCCAATCTAACCTCGATAGCCACTCGTGCCACCTTCTCCGCTGCCAACTCCTGGGTATACTGAGCCAAGTGTCGTTCTACTGCCTCCAACCGGGTGGTCAGCTCCTCCCGAGCTCTCTATGTATCCACCAAGACAGCCTCACGTCCAGCCAACACCTACTCTGATTGCCTCAAAGCGTAGTACCCCTCTCGAAAGGCTTGCTCTAGTGCTCTCTCCACCTCCGGCATGCAGACACTCCATGCCTGCAGCAGCTCTGGGTCTCATCAACTGGTCTCACTCTCCAAAGGCTAACAACTGAATAATTCCCTCGTGCCGTTTCGATGCCCCAACTCACATTTATAGTGTACCTCAAAAAGATGATAGGGTTCTAGGGCGCAACGCCCCCAGTGGGGTCGAGGGGCAGCGCCCCCGTGGGGTACTCTTTCTGCCTACCGCTTATGTTTTCTTCACTACCTGCTTATGTCCTTCCCTTTGCTATGATACGTTATGCACTGTGAATTGTTTTTATTTGTCATCGTTTGTTTTTTTATATAACCTCCTTGCTGCTGCCAGTCCTTGTCGTTCTTACTGGCTCCCAGCCGTACGGGATTGCCAGATTCTGTTGGTCATTCCATCTTCTCTTCCTTCGGGACGTACCATACGAACTTCACTCCTGGAGCCAGATGGTCTTTATTATTTTTTTCCTTGCATGCTAGTGGCTTTATGCCGTACGGTCATTTGCGTGCTTTACATGTGTTGTACGATCTGTTTCTTTGGGCCGTATGGTCTTCACCCTGTGCATATTTTTTCCTAAGTTGTACGGTGGCTTTATGTTCGCGTCCCGTGCGGTGGCTTCATGTTACCGCCGGTGGGCATGCCACCGTTCGGTGACATGTTCCATTGTTCAGTGCTTTTCTTTTTTCTTTTTTTCTTTTTTTTGCCTACCGTATGGTCGTTCGGCCATTAGCCGTATGGAGTTTTTTTTTTCTTTTTTTGTAAATTTTTTTTTTCCCACCGTACGGTCATGCATAGTTGTACGAGTATTTTTCCAATTTATTGGCCGGATGCTTCTTTGGTTGCCCGTACAGACGGCTCTCGGGTCGCCTGCTTGAGTGCTCGAGTCCCTTTCCATCCTCTCCTCTCGGGTGCCCTGTCCCTTCTCTCGGGTCGATCCTCTCCAAGTAAGGTTTGTCTTCCTTGTATTCACCGTACTTGGAGGGAAATGTTTCCGGCTCTTCCTCAATACCTAGTACATTACAGGATGGTGGAAATAATTCATAATCGCCCATCTGCCAGTGGAATAGGCCGTCCATGGAATCTGTGTCATCCTCTAGCTTAAGCATCCCTTCAGCATTGGGCTCCATACTTCCTTCCCCATCATCTATTCCATCGTCCGATTCCGAATCGAAGGAGGATGCCATCTCTTCCCCGACCATCTGCGTTGTGAGATCTGTCACAAACTTCCTTCTCCCTTTCTCAAATGACAGGATGTTCTTTTTCCAGTTATGGTTGGCCCTAGCACTCACCAGCCACCCCCTTCCTAGGATGGCGTCATACCCCTTCTGCTTCAGAGGAATTACTACAAAGTCCAAGATGAATGGTTGGGTCCCGATGGTTACTTGTTGCGCCATCAAGGTTCCGAGGGGCTTGATGCCGTGTTGGTCGGCCCCTAGTAGGTTGAAGGTTGGCGGCCATAGTGTTGGTTTCCCGAGGCTCTTCCAAGTTTCCTCCGGTAGGACGTTCACCCCAGATCCACCGTCAACAATCGTGTTAGTGAGGATGGTACCCAAGATACCCATCTCCACCACTGCAGGGTTTTGTCCACTGTTTATTGACAACATCATGGGGTCGGCTGCGGAGCCGCTGGGAGCCTCCATCCGTTCGAACGTGTTTGCTGGAACATTTTGTCCTAGGAATAGGGCCGTTTTCAGATGCGACATTGTTTCCAGTAGGTCCTTGACCTTTACCAGTATCTCCAGTTGCATCATCTGCCATAGATATTTTGCTCCGCCATGGCTCGGGTAGAAGTGCCAGTGTCTGTGGAGTTCTCCATTCCCTTCTTGATCGCGGCCTTCGCCTCGAGCACCCTTTGTTTCTCCGTCCGAGGGTTAGGATATGTGGCCTTCTTTGTTTGCCCGCGTGTAATTACCAAGATCTTCTCAGTGCCTCGTTCCATGTCAAGGATGTTGCAGTCGGGCTTCGGGCAGTTAGTGTCCTCATGGTCCCCCGGTCCGCACCACCGACACAATTTTTGTGGAGCGGGAGTCTCTTTTTGGAAATCATGGGCAAAATGTCCGCATTGATTATAGTTTCTACACTGTATCATAGGTCTCCCCTTCGCATCATACGGCCAATTATTGTTCTTATTATTGCCTCTGCTTCCCCATCAATTGTTTTTGTAACCGCCGGATGATGCAGCATTTTGTTGACCGCCGGCTCTAGACGTGGAGGGTTGCTCTTGGGTGAAGAGCACTTGTTGATTCCTGGCCCTTAGATTGTAGGGACATTCTTTGATGGAATGTCCCGCTATCTGGCAGATGTCGCAAAAGGCTTTCTTGGAACAAGAACCTTTCATGTGGCCTGCTTCTTTGTAGTCTGTGCACCACATGGTGTCTTCCTCTATTTTGCTCGAGCCTCCCTTGGTGGCCTTCAGTTCCTTCATCATCCTCTCCAGATCTTTCTGTAGGGCAAGCACTTTCTTACTCGATTCACCCTCGCTGCTTTCCGCCTCCGATTCATCATCCCAAGACTTAGTCTTCCTAGAGGTCTTACATTCGCTCTCCAAATCCATTGCACGGTTGTATGCATTGCTGTATGACGTGGGCAGGACAATTTTCATTTTCTTCCGAAGGGAAGCTTTTAGTCTCTCCACGAACCACCTTTTCTTGAGTTCGTTCGCTGGGCCTGACTCCATCTTCCCTATGAGTTCCTTCAGTCGCCGTCCATAAGCACGGACAGACTCGATCTTCGTTTGCTTTGTATTATAAATCTCAGCCAAAATCTCATTGTTGTCCCTTAACAACTGAAATTTCGTCTGGAAAACCTTTTTCACATTGTCCCATGTCGTCAGGCCTGTTTTATCTACATCCGAATACCAGTTGATGGCTCCTTCCCTTAATGTTGTAGGGAACTGTTGGTCTGTAACCCCGTTGGCAGCCCATATAGTTTCACACGTTCGGCAATGCCGAACGGGATCCTCCTTAGCTTGGCCCATGAACTTGGGCAGTTTCTGTTTACTCGCAGCCATGGTTGCTTGTTGTCCCCGCGGTGGATTCGGTGCTCCGGCACCGCCTATGCCAGCACTCGCATCCGCACTTCCTTGATTATTGTGTGCAGTAACCAGTGGCACTTGGGTAACTGGTGGGACCGTACTATGTGGAGTTCTTGGCTCCAACGGAGGGTTCACTTGTGCGTTTGTAGCACCTTCGGCCGTACCGTCCTCTCTGTGGGTTTGGTTCTCCGCACCTAGTGTACGCGTTAGACCTTCCTCAAACCGATCTCTCTCTTCCTAAAGGAAGAATTTTCTCAACCGTGTTTCCTCAAGTAGTTCTTCCCTACTCTGCACTCTCCGATGCTCCAGTGAAGTGAACTGCTCCTCATCGGCCTGTGCACCTTCCGTACCACTTCCGAGGTCCCCTTCGGGCAACCCTCCGGCAAGTTGGTCTTAGGCAAGTTGCCTTAGCCTATATCGGCATTCACGTTGCTGTGTGTAAATCAAAGCCCTCTGTGCGGCCTCTTCGTCATCATCTCGTGCCTTTTTATTTCTATCTTTATTTAAAAGATTGGGCATAAATTCTATTCAATCATCAATTGATATTCTTGTCCAATGGTATTCCCATCCGTCCACTCCTTCCATCACTTGCCTGATTCGTTTGGCAACGACGCCAGATGTTTTCCCGCTGGGGTAAACTTAGTATTGCACAGGCATAGTACAAGAAATATAATAAACGCATAATATATCAGAGAATAATAAATACTTTCATTAATCATTCCAAACTGGCAAGTACATTCACATAATAATCCATAATCATCATAAATCCTTCACCCGTAGGTGGTACATATTTATCTACCCGAAGGAGTGTGACCAAACATCACCGCCCAACCCAACTACCCTTCGGTAATAACTAATTACCGTCAGAACAACATAACTAATACCCAACATATAATAAGGTAGTCTTTCCGGCTAACAAGCATGGAGTTACCCGGTGATGACACTCACGATTCGAGTGTTAGGAATGAGTTAAATGATGAGGGTTCATGCCATAGTGATTCTGATTTTTATGACAGCACTAGGTCATGTGTGCAACAACATGAGATAGCAGAGGGTTTACAAGTGGGTGATATTGACACTTGTGATGTGGGCACTTCTGATGATATTTATGAGGACGACTCATGCTTTAGCAAGTATGATTTTTCATATCAGATTTTAGAAAATGGCTTAGAGGACTCATTGGTTGATGATAGCTCCCAAGATCGTGATTTACAAGGACTTACAGTGGAGGGGGAAGTAAAGGCATGCGAGGAGTTTGATATAGTTGTGGTTTCCACTCCTTCATATGAGATATTTGCAGAGGTACCCAACAATAGTACCTTGTTGATGGACATGTGCGAGGTTGTTAGTGCACATGATGTTAGTGATCATGTGGTGAGCAGTGAGGATACAATTTCCTATCACAGTGCAATTAGTGATTTAGAGAGCTTACGTAGGAGCCAGGGTATGCAGAGACATCATGTGACCAGACAAATGAAGGTGAGTGATAGTGATATTTATTCAGCTCTTGAGCATTATGATGCTATCCAACAAATGTTAGTTGTATTTTGTTGGGGTGCTCCTATGTCAGATGAGCACAGTGGTAGTTGGCTTTCTCTAGCAGAGATTCATTCACTTCGAGAGGCTATCAGGATCTTGAAGCATAATTATTTATAGTTGGTAGCTGATAGGGATTACCATCTTGAGTGGGTAGCTCTTGTTACAAGGCATTGTTAAGGAAAGAGGAGGAGGTGGTTGAGCTCACCCATGAGCTTGAGGCGACTTTCGAGGTGTTGGAGAGCACCTAGTTGGCTCTCCAGGAGTCACAGCTGCAGTTGAGTGAGGTGACCATGGAGTTGGAGAGAGTACAGTCTACGCCAGCCACAAATCCAGTTTAACTACATATAGTGGTGGTTGGTGGTGAGTTGATTTCCACGAATGGTGGTGGTGGATGTGATGAGGGTGCAGTTACATCCATCCTTGGTACGAGTGCAATAGTTACAAATGAGATGAGCACTTCAGTGGAGGACTGCAGAGAGTTTCTTGTTGTACCAGGTCCTTTAGTAGTTAGCACAATGACAGATGATATAGAACAAGTTATTGAGAGTCTTGATGTACTAGTAGTGGATTCATCAGAGAGTTGTGTGCCAGTTCATGACACTACTCCATCTTCATAGGATATGGGTAGGGTATCATCTGATTTGGAGACGAGCTTTCATGAGGATTTGTTTCCTTCTGCTGGAAGTAAATCTATTACTTCATCTAATATTGATAGCGATACACATTTGGTAGTGCCATAGTTTCAGAGGGATCAGCTGTGGGTTGCCGGGGAGTAGGTTGATGCTTATTCTACAAAATAGCTAAACTTCTTGATTCGGCTAATGAGGGAGAAGCACAAAAATTTTAATGTTTCCAACTCTAAAAAGGCTGATTGTGTTCTTAAAAAAATTTGGTTTCTTGCAGTAAAACTATATCAATCCCACTAGAATCTATTTGAGACTTTATGAGGCACTTCTTCTTAGGAGCATTGAGGCCCCTACCATTGCAAGTAAGCATTTTCATTGCAGACATTGAGTATGACAAGACCTCTAAGGCCACATTTCATCATCCAGAGTAGTTTGAATGCTTTCCTTAATCTCTTCCTTAGTCTTCTTTCTCTGTGGTGGACGACCTTCTTTACCTTTCCTAACCCCAACTCGACTCTTAATTGTTTGAACAACTAGAGGCTTTGAAAAATTGCTGGAGAAGAAGGGGTGACAAGAAGAATTTGTTTCTTCAATAACCTGATCTGCTATCGCTTTAGCCATTGACTCAGAGATTTAGAGAAGATTTTGATGAGGTTAATGAGCAAATTTGAGAATGTGAATTGGAGCTGATCCAAGAAGTTCCAAATAATTATCATATTGTTACTTTGAAGGTTGATGCCTTCTATCTAAGGAGATTGGGATGTTGGTGCCTTTCATTGAAAGAGATTGGTGTTTGTTGGTAGGTTGGTGCCTAGTTATAGGGGATTGGTGTCACATGTGGGTTGGTGCCTACAAAGTTTTGTAAAGAAGATTCATTTTCTTGAGGCTGGACTTGGGTGGTAGATTCAAGTAGCTATTCGTTGTGGTTTTCTCCCAAAAGGGTTTCCACATAAAAATCTCACGTCTCTTGTTTGTGTGGCTGTTTTTATTTGCCTCATTGTGCTTACTAAAGTTTTAATAAGTAAAAGATTGTCTTATGTTGGAATTTATATTTGGTATATAAAATTCCAATACAATTTGGATCCAACAAGACAATGATTGTAGCCACCATAACACCATTGGAAAAATCAAGTCACATGGCATGTCATGTGATGTGCAAGATCTTTTCGTTTGTGCATTGTATGCCTTTTAAGTGTACTTTCTTCTTTTTGTTTGGAACACATACTTATAAAGAAAGGGAGGGATACTTCTTATTATCTCAATGTAGTGAGATGGAATTTGAGAGTTTTTAGGTAATAAACTACTTTAATGAGGTTTATTATACTTCTTGATATGCTTGTGTGCATATGATACTTGTATGAGGCACTCTCCCACTAGATATGATTCAATTTTTGCTAAACTTTGACTAAGGAAAATTCCTATTGGAGATACATAGGTATCACCCCCTTCGCAAAATATTTAAGTTTTCCAAACTTGATGTGAAATTATTGTACATGATTGAACTTTTGATAGGGTAGTTAGTAAGAATAATGGATCAGTACAAACATGGGCATAATATGACACCAACACACATTAGCTACCATACCCACATGTGCCCAAAATTTTTGTTTTTCCACCTGTGGTGAGTATTGTATGATTTTTATTTTTAAAAAATCTTACATAAATCTTCCTAAATTTCAAAACACATTTTTTTTAATGGTATAAATAAAACCTACACCTAATCACCCAATATTTTTTTTTAGCAACCCATTTGTTGGGTCTTCTTCCAATGCAACTCTACTATTTTTTTCGACATTTCAATTTTTTCCAAATTAAAAAAAATTAGTTGTTTATAACTTAGTATTTATATTATGTTGTTCAAAACTTTAAACCTAAGTTGCCGGTTTGGATTCCGGTACGGATGCGGGTTTGAGATTCGGGTTCAAAATTCGTCCACAATTTTTTGGGGTTGGGTTTGGATTCGTTTTGGGTTCGCCTGTACATTTAAAAAAAAAAGTAAAATATATATGTATATATATGCAAAAGCAAATAAGTTCATACACTACTATGCTAATATTAAAACATGGCAAAATACACCACCACATATATTACATTTTAGTCCAAATGACATAACAAAATGCCAAAATGCACCACCATATCAATGTTTTGGTTCAAAGAGAATAATGTTTATCAATACAAGGATAGATAAAAATTGATGAAGACAACATGACAAAAAACATAGTCAAATTTGGATCTCTACAAGGTGAAATTGAACTTGCAATTTGTTTTGATCAAGACTTTGATGCTTGAAGTATAATAAGGTGGCAATGTTTAAAAAGATCTTTGGATAATGTATTGAATTGTAAGGGTAATATTCTCTTCCATCCAATCCCTTGGTAAACTATTTTAAGGACTATAAACTGAGATCCAAGATAACAAAAAATGCTTTTAATATGATCTTAGGATGTGTTCAAATTTTCAATTATAAAAATAATCAAGTTAAATTTTTATACCGAAATAATGAATAACCAAATATAAAAATTGCATCTAAATAATCAAATGAAATAATTATGAAAATGTTATTAAAAAAAATTAACTATTACTTAAGATATACCAACTCACCACATAAGTAATATAGAAAGCAATGAAGTATAATAAAATAAAACAATAAATCTAAAGATAAATATTTAATTTTCAACGTTAAAAAGAAGACATAATAGTTTCCATGTACATCATATCACATTCGGTTCAGACCCAATCCTTTTATCATGACGAAAATTTGTAACCATTCAATTAAAAATCCTACTCGCGTTGATTTATTCCATTCCGTCACGTTAGAAATCTGACCATTCAAATTCAAACTAATTTGATTAAAGACCATGTGGAATGTGAACGAAATCCAATGGAAGTATTTAGTTATGCAAAGTAGTCATAATCTAGAAATGGCATTGAATGTGAACCCTATGCCGGTGCATCGTATAATTTCCACCAAAGTAGTCATAATCGAAGTAGATATTTTCAATATAGGCCATGTCAGATTCATTTGCAAATATTCTTGAATATGTTAAAGATATGTAGCTTCGGTCGGATTACTGTGACCGATATAATCAAATGTATAAGTGGCCTATCGGCCTTAAACATTTGATCTCTATCCTTTACCTACTGGAGATCTGATTATCAGTAAATGATATTATATTATGAGTATGTTTATCTCATAATCATAATATAATATTATTACTATATTGCTGCTGAGTATAATTATTTATTAGTAATAATAAACACCACTAATTATATGAATATTCAGTAATAGCTATATTGTTGAATATACATATAATTATTTATGTTTAATAATTATATTGTTCCAAACTATCGATGGGTATCGATAATGATAATGTACAACAAAGAATATTGTTATCGCTAAACGATAACCCTTGTTGTCATCACTAAACATTGTTACTAATGAGTCGCCTCACGTAGAGGCACGACTCTACGTGAAACCATGTGGTTTCACATAGAGCCGTGACTCTCCATGAGACGACATGCTTCACAACATATATGTATTAATACTGCGCCATCTCATTGGCAATATAGTGAATCATAATTGCAGAAAAGTGACAACAGCGAATACATATTGTGTATTAACTGCAAATCGATACTAAATATCTCAGCGATACTTTGTGGTGAACAAAGCAACGATTACCTTCAAATCAATCGAACTGTGTAGAGTTTGATATTTGATAATAATATATCTGCATAACATTAGAAAATATAAAATTAAAATTCCTTAACATATAAATCTGATCCACTTTAACATGGTATCAAAGCCAGGTTAAGGAAGATCCGATCAGATTTATATAGGCAGAGATCATTTAACTACCATTAATATTTTCTAGATCTCTTTATATATTCTGAAAAAATGATGGATGGTGTTAGATTTGAGGACCGGCTTGAAGGGGCCTCAAATTTGGTATCTTGGAAATTCAAAATCATGCTTGCCTTAAGGGAAAACAAACTAGATACATTTGTGAAAGGCGTCATACCTGAACCTGATGAAGAAAGTGATAAAATTGAATGGACGAAAAAGAATAATAAAGCCATGAAGATGCTGGTGGATGCTATGAAAGACCACATTGTACCAATCATCTCTAATCTGGATTTAGCCTACCACATGCTCAAAACATTAGAGAGCATGTATGAAATAAATAATACAAGTAGGGCTCTTGCACTAAAACAAATCGACCATGTGAAAATGAGCAAAGGATAATCCATCACATCCTACTTCACGAGGATAATAGAAGTAAGAGATCAACTATCCACAATTGGTAACACAGTTGATAACAAAGAATTAACCCCGTTGGCTCTCAATGGACTTCCAACATATTGGGAAGCATTCATTCAAGGGATAAGTGCTCGATCTAAACTTCCTAAGTTTGATCGTTTAAAAACTGATTGCATTCAAGAAGAGTCAAGGCTAGTCACAAGAGGGATTGGATAAAACTCCACAAATGAAGACATACAAGTTCTAACCTCTCATTCACACAAGAAGGGTAAGAGAGGAAACTTCAAAAGGAAGAAACACAGATGATAATGAAAAATGCTCATTCAAGAAAAGGAGGGACATGTCCAAAGTACAATGTTTCAGATGTGACAAATATGGTCGGTATGCAATGAAATGTCCTGATAGGCTTAAATCTCTATTCTCCATTGCTGAAGTTAGTAAGGTAGGCTTGGAAAAGGACTCAAAGAGACTTGTCTTTTATTCAGCCCTATCAAGTCATGTGACAACCAGCCATAACACTTGGGTTATTAATAGTGGGGCATCACGTCACATCATGGGATTTAGAGAACACCTAGATAGCTTGGTGGGAAATTCAAATGAGGAAGTTACCATTGGAGATGATTCTAACTATCTAGTGAAAGGAATCAAAACTTCTACTATACACTTAAAATTAGGCATCTCCCTTCAATTGACAGGTGTATTATTTGTTCCACGAATCAAGTGAAACTTGGTCTCCATATCAGCCTTGGAAGACAAAGGATACTGAATTACCTTCATGGATGGTAAAGTCCTAGCATGGGCCAAGAAGTCAAATATCAAGAAAGCTCACACCATAGGAGTTTGACATGGATGTTTATATAAACTTTACACTAGTCCTTCTCAAGCCCCAATTCATGAATCTTCAAATACATGTGAGATTTGGCATAGAAGATTAGGGCACCTCCATTTTCGTGCTTTAACTTCAATGGAGAAAATGCTGACAGGTTTACCTAAAGTTAAACAAGAACATGAAGGAACTCGCAAAGGATGTGCCTTGAGAAAGAACACTAAAGGCACCTTCCATAATAGTGAAAGTAGATCTAAACATGTGTTAGAATTTATTCGTTCAAACTTATGTGAGCCAATGATTGTAACATCTTTAGGAGGTTTCTTATACTAGGTTATTTTCATTGATGATTATTCTAGGAAAACTTGGATATATTTTTTGAAAAGTAAAGAGTCCGATGAAGTGCTTATGAGGTTTAAGGAATTCAAAGCTCTAGTAAAAAATGTCTGGGAAAAGGATCAAAAGCTTAAGATCAAATAATGGAGGAGAATATACCTCTAATTATTTTAAAATTTTTTGTAGTAATGTTGGGATTAAGAGGGAGCTTAATGTTCCTTATAACCCCCAACAAAATGTTGTGGCTGAAAGGAAAAATAGGACCATTGTGGAAGCAGCTAAAGCCATGATGCATGACCAAAACCTCAATACCTCTTGTTGGACTGAAGCCTCTAAAATTGCTGTCTATATTCAAAATAGATGTCCTCACACCACTTTGGAAAATAAAACACTTGAAGAAGCATTTTCTGGAGTAAAACCAGATATAGGTCACTCAAGAATCTTTGGTTGCCCTGTATACATTCACATACCCAAAGAAAAAAGATCTAAAAAAGAACCCTCAGGCGAAAAGGGAATATTTGTAGGCTATAGTGAAACCTCTAAAGCCTATAGGATTTATATTCTAGGACATAAATTAATTGAGTTAAGCAGGGATGTAGTCTTTGAAGAAGATGTTGCATTCAAAAGGTCCAAGGACATTCATGAGATGGACATTGAAGAACAAGAGTCTCCTCAAAATATGGAAGATCACGCTTCTGAGATTCAAAGGGAGACTCATGAACTTATAGAAGATGATAATCCAAATGAGCCTTTGGATCTTACTGATGGGCCGAGAGACACCGTTGTGAACCTGAAAAGACATCTATTGGCAAGGAAAATGATTTAAGAGGCTGAAATTTTTGCAGCACCAAAAGGAATCTTCAGGGAAAGAAAAATACCACACAGATACTCAAGCTATGTTGCCTTAATGAGTGAAATCATCGAGTCGGAACCCACTAGCTTTGAGAAATCCTTGAAACTCCAAGTGTGGAAAGATGCTATGACAGAAGAATATCAATCTTTTCTTAAGAATGATGTTTGGGACATTGTACCTAGACCAAAAGATAAATCAATGGTTTCATCTAAATGGCTCTTCAAAATCAAACATGCCGCAAATGACAGTATTGAAAAATATAAACAAGATTTGTTTCCAAAGGCTTTTCTCAAAAGGAAGAGATTGATTACGAAGAAACATTTGCTCCTATTGCTCGATATACTTCTGTCATGACTTCGATTGCTATTGTTGCTTCAAAAGGATGGAAAATCCACCAAATAAATGTAAAGACTGCTTTTCTTAATGGTGTAATAGAAGAAGTATACCTAGAGCAACTTGAAGGATTTGTAATACATGGAAAAGAATGTCATGTTTGCAAATTAAAGACGGCATTGTATGGTCTTAAACAAGCTCCTCGCGCATGGTATGAGAGGATAGATCATTACCTTTTAGGGTTGGGCTTCTCCAAGAATGATGCAGATCCGATTCTATATTTCAAGGTAACTAATGGTGAAATGTTGATTCTCATTCTTTATGTTGATGACTTATTGATTATAGGAGAAGACCATCTCATTACTAAATGTAAACAAGAATTAGCATCTGAATTTGACATGAGGGATCTAGGTCCTTTACACTTTTTCCTTGGTTTAGAAGTATGGCAGGAGGCTAATAGAATCATTTTAAATCAAGGGAAATATACTCTTGACATTCTGAAAAGGTTTGGAATGACGGATTGTAAATCAATGGCTACACCCATGGAAAGCAACTTGCATAAGTTACAAGATGCAGCTAACTTAGATTTGGCAGATCCCACTCCTTATAGACAAATGATTGGGTCCTCGATGTACCTAGTCAATACTAGACCTGACATTTGTTATATAGTGAGTACACTTAGTCAGTTTATGAGTGAACCAAGACAGTTACATCTAGTGGCAACAAAACACATACTTTGATACTTGCGTGACACAATTGGATGCGGTCTGAAGTATAATAATGTAGACCTAAATCTGCATGGATATACTGATTCAGATTGGGTTGGAAGTGCTGTTGGTCAAAAAAGCACATCAGGATGTTGTGTCAGCTTAAGGTTTAGCTATGATCTCCTGGTTTAGTAGGAAACAATCTTCATTTGCACGAAGTTCCACAGAAGCCGAGTATGTTGCAGCATCCATGGGAGCTCGAGAAGCGGTATGGCTAAGGAAACTTCTTGTAGGATTGTTTGGACAATCCTTGGCTCCTACTATCATTCACTGTGACAACCAGAGTTGTATAAAGCTTTCAGTAAATCTTGTGCTTCATGATAGATCAAAGCATATAGAAATTCCCTACTATTATGTTAGAGACATGGTGGAAAGGAATGTTATTCAGTTGAGATATGTTAGTACAAGTGAACAAACAACAGATATTCAAATAAAGCCTCTCTCCAAGACAAAGGTTGAATACTTTCGAGGTAAGCTTGGTATGGTAAAAAATGTAACCTTATCTGAGATTGAGTCTCAACAATGTTAAATTATTGTACTAATATATTCCAAGATGTTTAATGTGTAAACTCTTTATCTATTATAATCTCACGTGTGTGACTCCATAACTTCATGGGCCCCTGTGAACATCATTGAGAGGTGACGATCTTTCAATGATGAACACTTGTATTATTGGTTATTATTGTAATGTGATAGTCTTACAATAATCACATTATCTCGAGTAATATCAATTGAATGGTGGATTGACAGTCCCAACCGGTGCTGAGAGGGGAGGGGTGAATCAACACTTGTAAAATTCTTCTCTTTTTGTTTAATCCAGTGAAGTAAACTTATAGCACAAAAGCAAACAGTTCTAAGCAAGTAAAATAGTAAGTGAACAAACACAAAGTGACATTAGATTTATCACGTGGAAACTTGGTTAGGGTGAAAACCACGGTGTGAGGAGACCTCACAATATTTGTACTCTTCTGAAGTACACCCTGTTAAGAGCCTACCCGGTTAAGGGATAAAAACGCACTTGCTAGGTGCGACCCGGTCAAGGGATTTGTTACAGTAAAGTCTGTTAAGACCTGCCCGGTTAAAGGACTTCAAACACCTTGAAAGATGTCACCCGGTTAAGGGATTTTGATACAAGGGACCTGTTAGAGTCCACCCAAATACTGAGATTTATCTATTGTAGTTGGCTACAAGACAATAGAATCAAGATCTTTACAGAAGGCTCTGCTTAGCCAGATGTGATCTCTATTTGTGCTCGACTGAGAATCATCACCAGTTAACACAGGTGTATTCTCAACTATTATTGTGCTGCCTTGCACAACCTATTATTTCTTTTTCTCGATTTTCTCTAACTCTTGCTTCTGTAGCATATAGGTTCACTCTTTTTCTCGACAGAATGAAGGCAACTCTTATTCTTGACAGACTTAAAAATATATAGAGTTATGTTGCTTTGACTGCGCCTAAAATGCACGACTTAATCTTGAGATCCTTTGATTACATCACTCAGTTGAGTATTGGTTCACTGAGCAAACATCCGATACATTCTCTAGCTTTATTTGCTTTATGAAGAAAACAATAGGTGTGTGCCAGGCAACTTTCCTTCATAGGAGATAACTCCTTGATTTAAAGCCATTGAATCTGGCTTTAAATCCTTTAGTCACGCCTCAAAAGCCATTGATTCTGGCTTTAATTCCTTTAACTGTGCCACAAGCCGATCATCGAGACAACTCAAGGTCACCCGGATTTACTGCAATAAATCCTGATAGGTTGGAACAGATAGTTGACAGTTGACTATGACTTCCTCGGTTCATACCGGAGTCTTGTAATATATCGGTTGAGTTCTTCGATCTGTTGAAGTCTCTTTCATGTCTTACCGGTTGCATTTGCATGGACTACTGGTTACACTGTCCCAGTTGTGTTATAGACGCTTAGTATGATTATTGCTTTTTGGCTATTCTTGTGTATACCGGTTGAAGTTCGGTCCTTGGTTGATACTAGGATACTCTCTTCCTTGATTGAGTGCATTGTCCGGTTGTTGATGCTTAGTGTAGTGATTGGTTTCAATGAAACTATAGTTACTCTTTTCTTGTAGCTAAGGTAGGTGCCAAACCAACCTCTCTTGATGTAGAGTTCCTGAATGCTTCAACCTTTATAGAGATGACAAATCTCTATCCTCTTTTGCCAATCAATGACAACACCCGGACCGGTAGAGAGTTTATCGGTTATTGATGCCAACAATCTCCCCCTTTGGCATTGATGGCAAAAATATGATAGGCAATCATATTCTCCCCCTTTTTGGCAAGAATGCCAAAAGCCTAATTAGAGAGATTTGCATTTTCTACTCTGCTCCCCCTGCAAGCAACAGTCCTTTTCATCAGTTCATAAAAGATAAGGTTTAACCTTTTGTTTGAGTCATAATAAGTTGATGACTCCCTGTTGATGATTACTGATGATCTGAGAGGGGTACAATCCTCAGTCTACCTCAGAGATACTCAAAAGTACTCTTAGGTAATAGCTTTGTGAATATATCAGCAATTTGTTCTTTGGTGGGCACATACTCCAATCTTACTTCTTTGTTCTGTACAAGTTCCCTCAAGTAGTGATACTTGATGGCAATGTGCTTGGTCTTGGAGTGCATAACAGGGTTTTTGGATATGTTTATGGCACTCGTATTGTCACAGTGAATTGTGATCGGTTCAGGTACCTGTTCTTGAATACCTTCCAGCAGTTGTTTGATCCAAATCACCTGTGTGCAGTTTATTGTAGCAGCAACATATTTAGCTTTAGCAGTGGATTGTGAAATGCAATTCTTCTTCTTACTTGTCCACGATACTGTTCTTCCACCTAGAAAGAATGCACCACCACTTGTGCTCTTTCTATCATCCATGTTGCTAGCCCAGTCTGCATCTGTGTAGACTTTAATTTGGAATCCACCCTTGTGTGGAAACCATAAGCCATATTCCTCGGTTCGCTTTATATATCTAAAGATTCTTTTCACTGCCATTAGATGTGTTTCTTTGGGATTAGCAGAGAATCTTGCCACTATGCTAACTGCATGAGCAATGTCCAGTCTGTTGTGAACAACATACTGCAATTTTCCTATCATGGACTGATACATTGTTTCATTTACTTCTTTGGCATCCTCCTCCTTTGATAACTCGAGATTAGTTATCATTGGAGTTCCAACTGGTTTGGATTTTTTTAGTCCAAAAGTCTTGAGAATTTCTTTTATGTACTTGGACTGAGAGATGAAGATACCTTCTTTTAGCTGATGGATCTGTAGTAAAGTATTTTATGGGCCCTATCATAGACATCTCAAATTCTTTCTTCATTTCTTCAGCAAAAGCTTTGCTCATTTTGTCATCTCCTCCAAAGATGATGTCATCAACAAAGATTTCAGCAATTAAGTTTCCATCTTTCCCAGTTTTGAGATACATATTGCTGTTGTCACCGGTTCTGATGAATCCAATTGTCAGAAGATATGAATGCAACCTTTTGTACCAAGCCCTTGGGGCCTGTTTGAGCCTATAGAGAGCCTTTTTCAGTTTGCAGACCATATCAGTCTTTTGAGTAGATGTAAACCCCTTCGGTTGCTCAATGTAGACTTCTTCCTCAAGTATTCCATTGAGGAATGCAAACTTCACATCCATTTGGTACACCTTAAAGCCTTTGTGAGCTGCATAGGCAAGAAGAATTCTCACCCCTTCCAGTTTGGCCATTGGTGCAAAAGTTTCTCCATAGTCTAGTTCAGCTTCTTGAGCATAGCTTTTGCAAACCAGCCTTGCTTTATTTCTGATGACTTTACCATCCTCATTCAGTTTGTTTCTGTAGACCCATTTAGTCCCAATGACATTTTTGTCGTGAGGTCTTGGCACAAGTTCCTATGTCATTCTTTTCTATTTGTTCAATTTCTTCATCCATGGCCTTGACACAATTCTCATCTTCAAGGGCTTCTCTGGTGGTTTTGGGCTCAACACACGAGAGAAGACAGACGTTCTCTTTGGCCTTTTTCCTGGTCAGGATGTTCCCATGTCTGTCACCAATTATATTGTTAGTAGAGTGATATGTGACATACCTTGGAAGAGCTGGCCTTTGTTCCTGGTCCGATTCATCTTGTTGAACAATTTCCCCATCATGGTTCTGAGCAACTGCTTGTTCACCATCCTGGGGTGTCTTGTCAGCTTCGGACACAATCTCTCGCTCTTGATTTCTGTCAGTGGGAGTTGCCTCCTCATCTTCAGTTGTTGCTTCATTGAACTCAAAGACATCTCCATTAGTAAATTGAAGATTTTCATGATTGACATGTCCGGTCCTCTTGTCTGGTTCTGATGATTCATCAATTATCTTGCCTGTTCTTTTGTTTAGACACCGATAAGCTTTTCTTTTGGTAGAATAACCAAAGAATGTTCCTTCATCGCTCTTGGGATCAAACTTCCTAGAAAACATTTCTCTCTTGATGTAACATTTACTACCAAAGATTTTGAAGTAGCCTACACTGGGAGTATGCTTAAACCATAGTTCGTAAGGTGTGTTACCGGTTCCCTTTTTGACTTGAACTCGGTTGATTGTGTAGACGGCGGTGCTGACAGCTTCTCTCCAAAAATGATGAGAAAGATTCTTTTGGATCAACAAGGTTCTGGCACAGTTGATCAGCATTCTGTTTCTTCTTTCTGCTACTCCATTCTGCTGAGGAGTCCTAGGTGCATAAAACTGTCTCTGTATGCCATGTTCCTCATAGTAATGAGTGAACTCCTAAGAGGTGTTCTCACCTCCTCTGTCCGACCTCAGACATTTCAAGCTTCTACTAGTTTCATTTTCCACTCTAGCCTTGTAAACCTTGAACATGTGAAAAGCTTCCAATTTCTCTCGGAGAAAGAGTGTCCACATCATTCTCGAGAAATCATCTATAAACAGCATGAAATACCGGTCTCCATGATAGCTCTTTGTCCTCATTGGTCCACACAGGTTTGTGTGTACAAGGTCTAGAACATTTTCATCTGAGGACTTACTACTGAAACTTGCTCCTATCAGTTTTCCTAACTTACAATCCTTACAAATATCACTCATGGGTTTTGCAATTTCTGGGAGTCCTCTGACCGATTTCTTTTTACTCACTTTGACAATGTTGTCAAAGTTTATATGGTAGAGTCTTTTGTGCCATAGCCAGCTATTGTCTTCTTTGGAGATAAGACCGATCTTGCTTGATTCTCCTTTGACCGAAGCAATTAAACAGGCTCCTATTGAGTCTAGGTAGAACAGACTGCCTTTGCTCTGTCTACTAGTTGCAACATGAGATCCGGATTGATTTTTGACTATGCAGGAGCCTTGACCGAATTCCAACTGGAAATCTTTGTTGTTTAGCTGTGCAACACTCATCAGGTTGTACCTAAGTCCTTCGACCCTGTACACATCTTCACAGACAACATGGTTGTAGAGAACAATAGATCCCTTACCCTTGATGGCACAAGAGGCATTGTTTCCAAATGTGACTGATCCGCTGTCGTTGAGCTCCGAGTTGATGAACTTGCTCTTGTCACTGGTCATATGGTGAGTACATCCACTGTCAATGATCCAATCGTCATGCTGATGGGATCTGGATATGAGTGCAACTTTATTAATAGCTGGGCTCTCCTCCTTTATTGCAATAAATGTAATTTATGGATCTTCTGAGTCTTCAGACTCATTGTCTGTGACTCCTTCCTCCGCAAGATAGCACTCCTTTGCTTTGCTCTTGAACCGGTCTCTTTTGTCTCTGTTTTCATTATCTGGACACCGGGCAACAATGTGTCCTATTTTGTTTTAAGAGAAACATTTTAAAGGGAGTTTCCCTTTATACTTCCCTTTCCCTCTGGGGAATCTGTTGGCAATCAGAGCTTCAAACTCATCTTGCTCCATCTCCTTTGAGAGTAGATTCTCAACGAGGTTGCCGATCTTACCGGTAGAGGAGTTACCGGTTTCTCTTCCCTTTTTGGTGGAAGAGGCATTGAAAGATGACTTAAATGCTGCTTCTTGAACGGATAGGCTATTATCAAAGTTGCTTAATTCAAAAGCAGCCAGCTTACCGATTAAGGAGTCTAGGGTGACTTGATCTTTGGTCATCGACCTGAGTTCTTGAATGATAGAGATTTTTATAGCATACTGAGGTCTGAGAGTTCTCAGTATTTTTCTCACCACCTCCTCTTTAGTTAGCTTGCCTCCAGTGCTTCTGATGGAGTTGATCACTTCCTTGATTCAGTTGCTATATTGCTCGATATCTTCTCCATCATTCATCCTCATGTTGTCAAACTTTCCTCTGAGGCTTTCGACCTTGGCTCTCTGAACATTGGGATCTCCTCCATAGACTGTTTGTAACATTTTCCACATTTTGCAGGTGGAGTCAAGACGTTCAATCTCAACATAAATGTAGTCGGGTAAGGTGCTAGCTATCATGTCCATGGCAGCCATGTGCTCAGTCTTAATTTTCTCTTCATCAGGTGTCAAGGTGCTAGCGGGCTCACTGTAGTTGTTGGTAACATGATTCCAGTACTGGTCACCGATGGTCTTCATATATAGCTTCATTCTGTTGCACGATAAGGTGAAGTTAAAAATTTGGTCCTTCCTTTCTCATCATCATAGCTTTTTCTCTGTGTGGTTAAGCAACAAAGAAAAACAAAACAAGGCTCTGATACCAATTGACAGTCCCAATCGGTGCTGAGAGGGGAGGGGTGAATCAGCACTTGTAAAATTCTTCTCTTTTTGTTTAATCCAATGAAGTAAACTTACAACAAAAAAGCAACCAGTTCTAAGCAAGTAAAATAGTAAGTGAACAAACACAAAGTGACACCAGATTTATCAAGTGGAAACTCGGTTAGGGTGAAAACCATGGTGTGAGGAGACCTCCTAATATTTGTACTCTTCTAAAGTACGCCCTGTTAAGACCCTATCTGGTAAAGGGATAAAAACGCACTTGCTAGGTGCGACCCGGTCAAGGGATTTGTTACAGTAAGGTCTGTTAAGACCTACCCGGTTAAAGGATTTCAAACACTTTTAAAGATGTCACCCGGTTAAGGGATTTTGATACAAGGGACCTGTTAGAGTCCACCCAAATATTGAGATTTATCTATTGTAGTTTGCTAGAAGACAATAGAATCAAGATCTTTACAGAAGACTATGCTTAGCCAGATGTGATCTCTATTTGTGCTCAATTGAGAATCATCACCGGTTAACACAGGTGAATTCTCAACTATTGTTGTGCTACCTTGCACAACCTATTATTTCTCTTTTTCGATTTTCTTTAACCATATAGGTTCAGCCTTTTTCTCGGCAGAATGAAGGCAACTCTTATTCTTGACAGGCTTAAGAATATATAGAGTTATGTTGCTTTGACTACGCCTAAAATGCACAACTTAATCTTGAGATCCTTTGATTACATCACTCAGTTGAGTATTGGTTCGCTGAGCAAACATCTGATACATTCTCTAGCTTTATTTGCTTTATGAAGAAAACAATAGGTGTGTGCCAGGCAACTTTCCTTCATAGGAGATAACTCCTTGATAGTTGCATACCAGACAACTTTATGAAGAAAACAATAGTTGCATACCAGGCAACTTTCCTTCATAGGAGATAACTCCTTGATTTAAAGCCACTGAATCCGGCTTTAAATCCTTTAGTCACGCCTCAAAAGCCATTGATTTCGGCTTTAATTCCTTTAACTATGCCACAAGCCGATCATCGAGACAACTCAAGGTCTCCCGGATTTACTACATTAAATCCTGATAGGTTGGAACACATAGTTGATAGTTGACTATGACTTCCTCGGTTCATACCGGAGTCTTGTAATATATCGGTTGAGTTCTTCGATCTGTTGAAGTCTCTTTCATGTCTTACCGGTTGCATTTGCATGGACTACTGGTTATACTGTCCCGGTTGTGTTATAGACACTTAGTATGATTATTGCTTTTTGGCTATTCTTGTCTATACCGGTTGAAGTTCGATCCTTGGTTGATACTAGGATACTCTCTTCCCTGATTGAGTGCATTGTCCGGTTGTTGATGCTTAGTGTAGTGACCGGTTTCAATGAAACTATAGTTACTCTTTTCTTGTAGCTAAGGTAGGTGCCAAACCAGCCTCTCTTGATGTAGAGTTCCTGAAAGCTTCAACCTTTATAGAGATGACAAATCTCTCTCCTCTTTTGCCAATCAAGGACAACACTCAGACCGGTTGAGAGCTTATCGGTTACTGATGCCAACATGGATATCATGAGATGTGATATCTATGGATAAGCGATGATGAATGATATTATTGAGATATTCATAGTGAATATTATGTGACCTAATATCTGTGGATATGCCATGAGCCAATATCCTTATGGTAGGTGTCATGTGACTTGATACTTGTGTGTTGGCATTAAGAGATGGTAACCGGTAAGCCTGCTACCGGTACATGGCAATTAAGAATTGTCATTGATTGGCTAAAGAGGAAAGAGGAAAGGGTGTTCGACAATCTGAATCTAAGATCTAATGATCTAAGGAGAACACTAGAGGTGGTTCTATTTGTAAAGAGACTAGTTTGGCAACCGGTGATTCTATGCAAGAAGGACAAGACTATATCTGCTCATCAAGAGAAACCGGTCACTAAGCCAAGTGCATTGGCAAATGAGGAATGGCCAACCGGTGTCAACTACGTAACCGAGGAAAAGGTGCAACTGGTAAGCAGAGAAAGGAAAAGTGATAGGTCAAAGTTCTTACCTGTTCACAACATGAGGATCTCAACCGATCAAGTGAAGACTTTGGTATAATAAGAAGAACTGGGGAAGTCATAGTCGACTATCTGTTTAAACCAACTCTTTGACCGGGATTTACTGCAACCGGAATTTACTGCACTAAATCCGGAAGACTTTGAGTTGACATGGTGATCAGTTCGAGGCACGTTTAAAGGTTTTAAAGCTGAAGTCTGTGGCTTTAAAACATGGAGTTATCTCATACAAAGGAAAGGTGATTGACACGCATCTATTGGCAGATAAAGCAAGGGCATGCATCAGATGTTTCCTCAATGAACTAATACTCCACTGGGTGATGAATCCAAAGATGATCTGTAATTAGGTCATGCATGAGTAGCGCAATTAGGGCAAGGACTCTATATATTCTTAGGCCTGTTAAGAATATAGGTTGCCCTCATTTCGCCAAGAGAAAAGAGTGAACCTGTATGTTGAAGAAGCTAAGGTGATTAGAAAAGAGAAGAAAAGAGGGAAGAGTGTGCAAAGAAGCACTACTAAAAAGGAGAACATACCAACAGCAACTGGTGATGTTTTGTTGATGTCAGTTTTGTACCACTACATAATATATAGCAATTGAATATTTGATATAGAATACCAAACAATCAACCCTCTCTTGAAAAGTATATACTCATGAAGAACATGAGAAAACTCCAAGGTTCCTTACACCCGTGGATACTAACTCAGTTATATTAATGTGATTTGCTAGTTAATCACGTAGGCGGGCTTACGTTGTTCGTTCAAGGGTGTCAAATTCTTGTTATGACGATGATAGGATCTAGCTTTGCAATGTATACTCAAATTTATATCACTTCCAACTTTGCTCTTCAAAACTCTAACTACTAAGCTACTTGCTGCTTTACTACTACTCCTATGGAATGGAAAGATTGGCAAATGGATGGGAATCAACCTAATGAAAGCTTGCCAGCGGCGTTACCTCCATAGATGCAATGGTTCAAGGGGAATGAGACTAGATTACCACACAAGGCTCCTTAACAGGCAGCTAAGATGCTAGTGGCCTAGTATATAGATCCCTATCAAACATTTACCAATATCACCATACAACTAGCCCTCTACTTCTATTCTTACTTAACCACTTCTTGAAATGAAATCTACTTTAACAACTCAATGAAATCTAACTTTAACTATTGGAAGTAGAAACCATGCAATAACACCAAGTGTTCTTAATCACCATGCAAGACACAGCAATGACAAGAGAAGCAATTTTGGTATTATATTAACAACAATTTTTTTCAACCCTTTACAAATGAGAGTACATGGCCTTATATAGAGGCTCAAAATTACAACCAACGGGAGAGATTAAGAGGCAAAATCAACGATCCAGATTAAATCCCAAAAACCCTAATTAGGGTTGCCACCCCATTGGCCAATGAGAAGACGCCACCTCATCAATAGACCAATGAAAAAAAAGAAAAGTGACAACCAATGAGAAGGCGCCAAAATGGTAGCCAATTAGAATCAGATACCTATCCTACCCAAGAAGAAAGGAGAATTTGCCACTTGGGCTTACATCAAATGATCTTCTAATACAATTCTATCCTTTTCTTTCATCTTTTTAGCATAAGCAATGAATTTGGTTAACATGGTGTTGACTTTCTCCATGGGAGGGCAAGGTGTATGCCTCATCCTGAGCTCAGCTGCGTCCATCATGTTCTTTGCTGCTTGTAGTGTCTTCTCACTCTCCTTCTCATCATCCCTTGCAAACTCAATAAGGGCCTTGAGAGAGGCAAGGATGCCCAACGGTTTCTGCCTGGTGGCAACCTTCCCTAACTCATCCAATCTCAATCCAAACTCTGTCTCATTAAAATTCTCCTCTTTGATTTCTTCAAAATCAAATGCAATCGTCGCATCGCTCAACATGTTTGAAATGAAAGTGTCGATGCTTGGACTGTATTGTGCAATCTCATCCTGTATCTCTTTGAGTACCCTCGATCTGGTAGTCAAGGTAACATACCAAGACTCAATAATACTCTTTCCTCCTTCGTTGACCAACTTGGCCCTCACCAAGGATCCCTTTGATAACTTTATGGTCGCCTGTAGCCTGAGAATGGCTAAGTCGCGGATTGGAAGGAAATCCTTCCACTCCCCTTCAAATGCTCTGAATTTGTCCCTAAGAGACACAAATGACCTGAATGTCGAGATAAAGGCAGGCAAGAACTTTCGCCCTTCTTGAATTGTATCACTGATCCAATTTTTAGTTTCGTGTTCTCGAGCTAATATTTCTTCCAGAGTGCTCCCACTATTTTGTGGAAGGGCTGCTTGATGCAACTGTTGGATAGGCTGACACACTCCATGATAGCTATCTCTCCAATACTTATTTTCGTTTTCCAACTCCAGAATCTTTTCGTTTGCCTTTCTCAACCTTTCTCTGATTGAAGCTATGCCTTCCTGAACCTCCAAACACTCCATGTCATTTGTGATTCTTCCCATGTCATGCTCTACTATCTCATAATCCTGGGCCACAATCTTGTCTACTGCCTTGCTAACCTTTGGTACCATGATCTGAATCTTTCGGTGACCATCCTCATCATCCCTGATTACCTTTGCCACTGTTCCTGCAATTTGTTTCTGTCCGACATCATTTTCCTTTTCCATTAACCCTTGAATATCCTCAACTGTCCAGATGGCCACAACTTTGCCCCTTGGCATAAGCATCTGTCTCAACCATAGTGGTGCAATGCATCTCCCCAAGTCTGGATTTGGTTCGGCTAACAAAGCATCACCAACGGCCTTAGGCGCTTGGCTTCCTTCCTCAGCTGATAGAGCCTCGATGTCAACAAGCTTATCTCCTTCATCACTGACTGTCATATCTGTTAGAAAGTAAAGACCACCAAGATAACTGAGAGGGGGGGGTGAATCAGTTATCTGATAATTAAACCATTTATCAACTTCAATATCAGCTTCAACAACTTTAAACCATATAATCAATGCAGTAACCAACCATAGAAAGATAATCATACACAATGACACAATAACACAAGATATGTTAACTAGGGAACCTCTTGATCAAAGAGTAAACCCCGGTGGGAATGATGCCCACAAAATGATGTACTAATATGAAAGTTCCTTGTGAAAGGATGGACCTTGTTAGGAGTCTTATGAAATACATTCAGTACATATGAATCTCTGTTAGGAGATTTTGAATCCCTGTTAAAAGATTCTAACCCTGTTAGGAGTTATGGAAGACAGAAGGACCCACTGCCCAAACAGCTTCAAGGCAAGATCTCTGAACTCACTGTCCAACAGATCTTAGGATTATTCAACAGAATAATATGAAATATGTTACCTTCTTCACACTGTGCCCAAACCACACTCTCTGCTACACAAGATCACAATTCCAGATCTCTGTACTTCGCAAGTCTTCCTTCATCACTGAATTAGCTCTATTCTTCACCTCATGCATATATTTGCATCACAACTTTCACAATTTCATATCACAACTATTACAATCCTATCATAACAAGGAAAACATTCCTTCCTTTATACCACACTCAAATAATTACAAATGAGTTGGCATCTAAATACAAAATAATAATTTCAACACGCTACATCAAAATTACATAAAAACTGTCGGCTTCCAGATACAATAACTTTCCAATCGTGTGACCCCGAAGTTTGCGCTGTGAACCACGTCACCACCAATGAGTCTCAAACTTCCCTTTAACTGCGTAGAATCAGATTCCATCCCGGTTAGGAGATATCCTCTGATTACCAAAAACTGCTACTCAGGAACACTGCCATAATACTGCTTCCACCAAAATGCTTATAACTTTCATGAATAAATGAATTTCTTTTTACACTCTTAACCATAGGCTAATAACACACCAAAGAACATACCATCAACTGCGCATAACTCAATTTGCAATATAACATTTGCGCAAAACAAAATTGTGCTTGCTTCTCTGCTAAACTCCAGAATATCACTGTGTTGACATCAATGACAATCATAGTCATGAATGCAACAACCATTGCTACAGAATGACTGCCGAAGGCTTCAGCATTCATTCCTAACAATATCCTCCTCAACTTGGTTCTTCGAAAGAGGAGTGTACCCTGTACTGTTACTATAACCACTTGATTGTGAACCAGAGCTCACCTCTACCGCTGCCCTTTGCTCACTTGTACCAACCTCTTGGCTCCTAGCCTCAACTATGCTCTCTCTTGATGGCACTGTACTCTGTTTCTTTGCTGGAGGCTCTTGATGTTCTTTATCTTTCTCAACCTCCAAACTCCTTTTCTTGCTCTTAATTGCTTGCTACTAGCTACTCCGCCCACCTTGCTGTCCGATTGACTCCGCTGGAATCTCCTCTTCTGGCTTCATCTTCTCATAGGTAAGGTGTACCTTCCGACTTTGTAATTGCCTAAACTTCCTATTGTACCACCACTCAGTGTGTAGCTCAACTGTTTTTTTTACTGCATGTAAGGAAAGATCCCGAGGATCATCCCAATCCACTGGATTCAACTTCGTTCCCTCTACTGTACTGTAATCTTCTCTTAGCACATCTTCATCCTCTTCCATTTGGTTCGGAATATCAAGATTTCTCCATCTGATGGCCCTCATCATGCCCACCGATAACCTTGAGAAAGCCAACTTCCTCACATGAAAGTCATCCTGCGCATTGGCCCAAAAATCCTCCGAAGTAGTAATATGCTTGAATGGATCCCCATGAGATGCCTTGATTAGACCATTAGGATCAAATCCTTGCCTTGCCCTATACCATCCTAGATGATATTGTTCTAACTCTTTCTCCGCAACTGCAAAGCCGACAGGATTGGGAGAGATATCATTGCCTATCATGAGTGAGAAGGTAACCCCTGTCTCACCCTTGAGCTTCATAATTTTGTCATATTGCTCAAGTTGCTTAGCCAACTCCATCAAAACTATCGTATTGGGTGGGTACCTTGGAAGCCTCTTGGGACAAGCCGTGCATCCAGCTACTCTGATATAAGTGAATTGCGGAAATTGGACGAACCAACTCCCAAACTTCTTGACTTTTGTTTCTGCTTCCGATGAGAGGCTCCTTGCGGGTGTCCCTTGCAATACCCTTACTGTCCTCATGGCAAAGGCATCATAAAATATCTTGTAGTCCTTGGTGTTGTGCAAATGAAGTTGTGGATAGCACTCATGCACCAAGCATTGTCTGGGCCCATTACCAATCACCCCTCTAGTCTTAAGTCCAGGATGTTCATACAATCTTGCAATCAAATAGAAAAGGTAGGAGCCCATATAGAATTGTTTTTGATTTTGTACTGTCCTAAGTTGCAACTCTAAATTTTCACTTATAATTCTAGCCCAATCAAACTTTCTTTTTCCATTTTCAATTCCTTCAATAAAATAGTACATCCAAGTTTCAAACTGCATACCTTGAGCGAAGCCCATGACTCGGTTGAGAAGCACAATAAGATCGCCATACTCTGATTTGAAATCTGACATGGTGAGCCTCGATGACTTGGTGACTCCCTTCTTGCCTTTGTGTAACCAATTCTACTTTAGTAGGGCGAGGTAGGCATCTTGATTGTCTTGAAAGAATCTGGTGGCTTGATCTATAAACATTGCTATCATGCCCTTCTGCTGGGGTATATTGAACACTTCCTCTATCACTTGCCCGCTGATGTTAGCCAACACCCTCTCTCCTTCATCAAAGATGGACTTGGTCACAATATCTAGCCGAGATGCACACTCCATCACCAACTCCGGACAAGGCAAGGTAGGAGGGAAGGCGGCAGCTTGCACAATTCCACACTTGTAGATCTTTTTTGCCATAGAGGACTGGCCCCCTTTCAACCTATCTCTCAGCTGTATCATGTCCACTGTACCGATGTTGGTGTCACCGACTTGCTTCAATTTTGAGAAGAAGGTGGTCTTGGGCATCATGTCTTCCTTGGCTTTCTTGGTATTCATTCCCTTTGGGTTCTTGCTTGCACTAGCATCCGCCATCCTAGCCCTTATTTCTGCCCCTTCTTTCTACAGTGAAGTGGGACTACACTTATCTCTGCCCCTCCAATCTTAGGGATGGACTAGCATATTTCTGCCTCTCCAATGCCTATCACACTACACTTATCTCTACCTCTCCCCCTCTGAATGGGACTACCACTTATTTCTGTCTCTTCGAAAACTTATGAAATGGACTACACTTACATCTCCCAACTTCGTTCCTAGGGGTGGGACTACCACTTATATCTCCTTTCTCCAAATTCTAAACGGAAACTACACTTATATCTCCCAACTTCAAACCTTAGATGAGATGATGAAGTGATGGATGGATGATGCAAGCAAGAAATGGAGGAAAGAACCAAATAAGAACAAGGAAGAATTCTGCTTTATCAACCAGCCTTTACTCAACATCGAAAAATCTTCTGATGCAGAGGTGGTATGGTGGTCTTCATTCTGCAAATGATGAGGGACTTCATGAATATTCTTCACACACAACAAATAGATCTCCACAAGGATCATATATGTTGATCCACTACAACCTCCAGCAATCAGAGTGCACAAATGGTTTGTAGTGCCACCACCCACTCTACATCACTGAAAACATCTCATATCCCTCAACACCAATCTCCTACAACTAGGATCAATGCCTATGGATCCACCACTTATCTTCTCACAAAGAGGAAGTACCTACTCACTCCCCACACAAAACTAATGTATTTACCATACCAATCTACTATGCATCCCCACACAATACCTAATCCCTTCACAAAACTTCCCCGACACATTCATGAAGGAAATTCCTCACAAACTGCCCTGTCACTGCCCCTTGCATAGACCCGTAAACAGTGACTTATAACTTTTGAAAGAACTATTATTTGCAAAATCTCTCTAGTGAGGATGTATGTAATTTGGTTCTCTCTAACATATCTCAAATTCAGAATGATCCAACGGTTGAGTTTGGAGATACAGCCCCCGTACTGGGACTGTTTTTTTCTGAGACAGTCTTTCAACTTTCTTCAACATTGTTTGATCCTTTATTCATTCTCCCATCCATCCCTGAAAACAAAAACTCAATGGAACATATAATACATATAATAACTCCTATCTACTTCCCATATCCACCATGGAAGTGAGGAATATAAACAAGACACCATTGTCTTCAAAAACAATTGACTGTTATGCTAGATCATTGTTTAGGAACAGTCACATTTAGCAGGGTTTAAACACCTTTAAAACTTTGTAAAACTTATTCAAAACACACAAGGAATGCCTAATATTCATAGCCTATTCCTTTTCAACCCCTCTTTGCATTGGAAGAAGATTTAAGAACACAAAAATCAGGACTGTGTCCTCACGGCAGAGACAGGCTATTACAAAATGAATTTACATTGTATTAAATAAAACAAGTTTTACATTGTTCTTTTCATTCCCTCACGCCTACCTATCTCTCCCTAACTCCTCTTCTTTAAAACTCACAATAAAACATGGATAAATAACCACCAAGAACCGGTTGGCCTCCTAACTTCCTTCCCTCAACTGACAGAGTCAGTTATGACTGTTAAAAATATTAGTTTATGTTTTCAATTTGACAACAAAGTTGTCAATTCGAAAACTCTTCATCATTTTGGTTTTGATATTCATTCTCCAATGTCTTTTAGGCTTCTTTCTTTATTCTAAAGCCCTTAGATCCTCCCTTAAGCCCTTAAACCCACATATGAGCCTTTATAGTTTTTGTTTTGCCATTTTAGGCCATTTTACATATTTGGCACTTTGAGTGCATCACTTCACAACTAATGGCACTATTGGACCTATTACAACCATTATTGACCTTAGAGGTCATTAAATCATTACCTCTACCTAGGATCTTCAAGTTACACCTAGGTGCACTTTACCCTCGCAAATGCCATTAAGGCTTACATAGCTTGATCCTTCACAAGGATTATCAATTATTACAAAACATCATTAAATGACCATTATTGGTCTATTACAATATCAAATGACCTCTCAAGGTCATGTTTTCCATAAAATACATCCAAGGCCTTCCAGTGACCCTGGTGTACGCCTTAGGTCTATCTGTGACTTTGGTGCTCCTGCACCATCTTCCTTTACAACCAACAAACTTTATCCAAAGAAGAAAAGAAATACTTTAAATTTTGCTGACAAGATCAGATTTGAAGCCCCTACCAATGATTTTTGCAAGTCTGTCCTTCCAACAGCAGTCCTCTCTAAAAAAAAACAGTTCCAAGATAGCAACTAGGGCAAAAAATTGCAGCCTCCCTCTAACAAATAGTAGCTTGCCCAGAATTTTCGCAAGTGCTTAACATGCAGCCTCTTTAAAAAAAAAAATCGCTGGTCTGGCCCTCTTCTAATTTGCAGCACCCTCCTTAATAAATTCGCTGCCTTCCTTCCAGATTTTGCAACTCTTACTTTAGCAAATTTGCTGTCTCGTTGAATAATTTCGCTCTTGCTGCTCCTCAAATTTGCTGCCAAGAGAAATGAGAAGTGATGAGTGAAATGAGGAGGGGAGAGCCTTCATTATATACCAATTTTTTTGCTTGAAAAAAGCAGGGCCGACTTTGTAGGAGAGAAAAAAAATAAATTAAAATTGCCAAATTAAACATGAATTAAATGAAATAAAATGCACAGCTCTAGGGGATTTAATTTTAATTTAAAATTGGGCCAGCCTAGTGCAAAATAATGGATTTAAATTAGCGAAATCCAAAATTATCATAAGCCCTAAAATTGAAATTTTGAAAAAAGGTCATTTAGGCCTCCAATATAGCTTTAAACCTTCCCCATTGTGGACCCAATAACTTGCCTTGAATTTCACACCTCTTAGGCCTTAAAATACATTGAATTTAACACACAAAGGTGTCCAAATTAAATTTCTAAAATTACAAACACTTAGCCCAAAAATATGATTTTAATGCATTTAATCATGACAACCAAAATTAATTTTTATTATTTTGCAACCCAAAAAATCATTTTGCAATTTAATTTCCATTTGGCAATTTAATCTTTTTTATTTTTGCAATTCATTATCTTTAATTGGCAATTTAATTCAAATTTCATTTAATTTCCATTTTCACCATCAGAAATCCACAAGATTTTCGCAAAAAAAATCCAATTTCACAATTAAATTTTGAAAACGTTCAAGTTTTTCAATTTCATCAATTTTAAAAAATTCATCTAAGTCAAAAATATGCAATTTTATCCCGCCAGATATTAAAATAAAATTTTCTCATCGAATTTCATTTGGCTTGGAGACAAAATCAACTGTTTAAGAAAATCAATATTTCGCACAAGGTGAAAACAAGCTATACCCTCCCAGGCGCCTCAAAACATCAAATGTGTAAAATTTTCATTCCAAAACCTCTGGATTGCCCAAAAATTCGCTAAGGCATCTAAATACCCCGATCAAGGAAAATTGTCAAGGTTTGCCAAAAAAAAGGGGGTCCCCAAATTCTTTGGGGCAATGGTGTGAAAACCTCACAACATGTTTCTCAGTTGAGCATAACAGAGATCTTATCAGGCTATGCAAAGCTATTTGTAAAAAGTCAATCCTTCTATTGTTTTTCAACAATTACAATAGTTAAATCCCAGTATTTTGGGTGAACTTTATTAGGTCCCTTGTACTAAATCCCTTAACCGGGTGACATCTTTTGAGGTGTTCTAAGTTTTCTAACCAGACAGGCACTAACCGGCCTTATTGTATCAAATCCCTTAACCGGGCCGCATCTAATAGTACGTTGTAATCCTTTAACAAGGAAGGCTCCTAATAGGGCGTACTCTAGAAGAGTGCAGAATTTGTGAGGTCTCCTCATACTGTGGTTTTCACCTGATTTGGGTTTCCACATGATAAATCTGGGGTCACTCTGTGATTAATTGTTTGATGTTACTTTTATCCTTGAATTTGTTTTGCTGAAAGTTATAAGTTCACTTCATAAGAGTTATTAGATAAGTTTTATAGTTGCTAATTCACCCCTCCCCTCTTAGCACCAGTTGGGACTAGTAATTGGTATTAGAGCTGTCAGGTTTCTTTTCCTTACTGTTTAACCGCATAAAGAAAAAATCAAGATGATGAGAAAGGAAGGACCAAAGTTTTCAAAGGAAAACTTTACTCTCTAGTGCAGCAGAATGAAGTTGTACATGAAGACCACAGGAGATCAATATTGGACTCATGTAACCACTAATTATAGTGAGCCTGCTGGTACCCTAACACCTGATAAATTGAAGATCAAGAATGAGCGCACGGCTATCATGGATATGATAGCCAACACACTACCAGATCATGTCTATGCTGAGATTGAAAATTTAGAGAGTGCTCACAAGATGTGGGCTAAGCTGTAGTTAGTATATGGAGGCGACCCAAACATACAAAGAGCTAAGGTTGAAAGCCTCAGAGGAAAGTACGATGACATGAGGATGAATGAAGGAGAAGATATTGAACAATACAGCAACCGGATCAATGAAGTGATCAACTCCATCAAAAGTGCTAGATGAAAGCTCAGTGAAGAGGAGATGGTTAGCAAAATACTGATAAAGCTCAGACCTCAGTATGCCATCAAAATGTCTGCTATTCAAGAGCACAGATCAGTGACCACAGATTAAGTCCCCCTAGACTCTCTAATCGGTAAGTTGACTGCATTTAAATTGAGTAATTTTGATAATAGCTTACCTTTTCAGGAAGAAACTTTTAAGTCTTCTGTCAATATCTCTTCCACCAAAAAGGGAAGAGAAACCGGTAACTGCTCTACCAGTAAGACTGGCAATCTTGTTGAGAATCTGCTCTCAGAAGAGATGGAGCAAGATGAGTTTGAAGCACTCATCGCTAGGAGATTTCCCAGAGGAAAAGGGAAGTATAAAGGGAAGCTTCCTCTGAAATGTTTCTCTTGCAATAAGATAGGACAGATTGTTGCAAGATGTCCGGATAATGATAACAAAGACAAAAGCAACCGGTTCAAGAGTAAAGCAAAGGAGTGCTACCTTGCAGGAGTCATAGACAATGAATTTGAAGACTTTGAAGATCCAGAAATTACATTTGTTGCAATAACAGAACAAAGCCCAATGGTAAGTGAAATGTCACTTATCTCAAGATCTCATCAACATGATTGGATCATTGACAGGGGATGCACTCACCATATGACCGGTGATAAGAACAAGTTTATTGGCTTGATGCTCAATGATGGTGGATCAGTAACCTTTGGAAATAATGCTCTCTGTGCTATCAAAGGTAAATGTTCTATTGCACTCAACAATGATGCTGTCTATGAAGATGTGTATTGGGTAGGACTCAAGTACAATTTAATGAGTGTTGCACAACTGAACAACAAAGGATTCCTGTTGGAATTCGGACAAGGTTCTTGTGTAGTTAAGAATCAATCCGGAGCTCATGTTGCAACTGGTAGACAGAGCAAAGAGAATCTGTTCTACCTAGACTTAGTGGAAGGAGCCTATCTTATAGCATCAGTCAAAGGAGAATCAAGCAAAATCTATCTTATATCCAAAGAAGACAATGGCTGGTTGTGGCACAAGAGGCTCTGCCACATAAACTTTGACATTATTGTCAAAGTGAGCAAAAAGAAATTAGTTAGAGAACTTCCTAAGATTACAAAACCCATCAGAGGTGTTTGTAAAAATTGTCTGTTAGGAAAACTAACAGGAACAAGTTTCAACAGTAAATCTTTCTCTGCTGAAAATGTTCTAGATCTTGTGCACACAGATTTGTGTGGACGGATGAGAACAAAGAGCTACTACGGAGACTGATACTTCATGCTCTTTGTAGATGACTACTCAAGAATGATGTGGACACTCTTTCTCAGAGAGAAATTAGAGGCATTTCACATGTTTAAAATCTACAAGGCTAGAGTGGAGAAGGAGACTGGTAAAAGCTTGAAGTGTTTGAGATCAGAAAAAAGAGGCGAATACACTTCTCAAGAGCTCACTCACTACTGTGAGGAACATGGCATAAAGAGGTAGCTATCTGCACCTAGGAGTCTTCAACAAAATGGAGTAGCAGAAAGAAGAAACATGACGTTGATTGACTGTGCAAGAACCCTGTGGATTCAGAAGGATCTTCCTCATCACTTCTGGAGAGAAGCTATCAACACTGCTGTCTACACACTAAACGGAGTTCAAGTCAAAAAAGGAACTGGTAAGACCCCATATGAACTATGGTTCAATCATACTCCTAGTGTAGGATACTTCAGAATTTTTGGTAGTGATTGTTACATTAAAAGAAATATTTACTCTGGGAAGTTTGAGGCCAAAAGTGACGAAGGAATATTTTTGGGTTACTCTACCAAAAGTAAAGCCTACCGGTGTTTGAACAAGAGAACGGGAAAAATAATTGAAAGCATCAATGCAAAAGTTGATGAACATTCAGAACCAACTAAGCAGATCGGTCACAATGAATATGATAGCCTGCAAGGTTAAAATGAAGGAAATCTTCTTGAGTTCAACGAAGTAACAACCGAAGATGAAAGAGAAGACATTGTAAATAGGCATCTGGAGCGGGAGGCTGTACCTGAAGTTGACAGACCAACACAAGATGATGAACAAGAATTTGTTCATGACCATGATGAAGAAATTGCTCAATCGGAAGAACCTGACTGGGAACAGAGACCGGTTGTCCCAAGGTATGTCACATATCACTTAACTAATAATGTAATTGATGACAAACATGCAAATGTCTTGACTAGGAAAAAGGCCAGAGAGATTATTTGTTTGTTTTCCTGTATTGAGCCCAAAACTACCAGGGAAGCTCTGGAAGATTAAAATTGGGTCAAGACCATGGAAGAAGTGATTGAGAAAATAGAAAAGAATGATACATGGGTGCTTGTGCCTAGACCACAGGACAAGAATGTCATTGGGACAAAGTGGGTCTACAGGAACAAGTTGAATGAAGAAGGGAAAGTCATAAGAAGTAAAGCAAGACTGGTCTGCAAAGGGTATGGCCAGGAAGCAGGACTGGACTATGGAGAAATTTTCGCACCTGTGGCCAGATTGGAAGGAGTAAAAATTCTTCTTGCCTATGCTTCTCAGAAGAAATTCAAAGTATACCAGATGGATGTAAAGTCTGCATTCCTGAATGGAATATTGGAGGAGGAAGTTTACATTGAACAACCGAAAGGTTTCACATCCACACATAAAGGTGATATGGTTTGTAAACTGAAAAAGGCTCTTTATGGGCTAAAACAAGCTCCAAGGGCTTTGTATGAAAGGCTGCATTCATACCTCCTGACTATAGGATTCACAAGAACCGGGGATACCAGCAACATGTATCCCAAGACTGGAAAAGATGGTAACCTGATTGCTAAAATCTTTGTGGATGACATCATCTTTGGAGGAGATGACAGGATGAGCAAAGCCTTTGCTGAAGAAATGAAGAAAGAATTTGAAATGTCGATGATAGGAGCAATAACATTCTTCATTGGACTATAGGTCGATCAACTAAAAGAAGGTTTTTTTTGTTAATACCAACCGGTTACTGAGACGGGGGGGTGAATCAGTAAGAACTATTTTCTTCTTCTATTCTTTATCTTGTTTAACACTTCTTTAAATGTAAGTAAAGTGAGAATCAAACAATCATAACTGTAAAAGTACACATATCAACACAAGATATATACGTGGAAACCCTCGGTTAGAAGGAAAAAACCACGATGAGACAGAGCTCACAACTTCACTACTGCAGAATGAAGGCGCCCTGTTAGGAGCTTACAAAGCACTGGTTAAGGTGCTACCCGGTTAAGGGATTTTACAAAAGATCGATTAAGATCTAAACCCTGTCAAAAGCTGCCTAGTTACAAGACTTTGAACATCAACAAAGATGTTACCCTGTTAGGGGATTTTTACAATGAACCGATTAGGTCCACCCTGATAAATGGATTTCAATTCGCTTTTACTACTAATAAAAGCAATGATCTGTTATGACACCGAATGTCTGATTAGATCATACGTCTTTGCCAGTTTGCATGGCTGTTGATCTCTACTACCTCTGTGTCTGTCGCTCTTCTCTCAGAAGATGTCTTTCCTCTGCTCTATGCAATCACCAATAATCAACAACAACTATCTTGCCTCCTATGACCTATATTTGTACAAGAATTCATTGTAACGAAACCCTTAACTCATAGAACCGCCAGGCTGTAAACTCATCGAAAAGTCATGCAACTAGCAAAAAGCTATGCGTTATGATCTGGAGTTTACCTTGCAAAACATCCGTAGAAATAAAGCTAACTCTTGTTAAAAAGATAACTCCACTTCAGAGCGGTGGATGTCCTGTAAAATCCGGTGTTAACTCAAACTGCTCCGCATAATCCGGTGCAGATCTTTAGGCAGTTTTAGACCGGTGTAACCTTATACCCGGTTCAACTTTGTATGCACACTGAGACCGGTACTGTGTACTTAGATCGGTCTATCGGTGTGTTCACTTTTCTTTAACTACCGGTGCATAAGCACTGTTCCTTGTCTACCGGTGTCTTCTAAGTAATGTGAGTGATCGGTGAGCCCTTACCGGTGCATGGTGTTTGTGAATGAACACTAATGACAACTTAAATTGCTAACATTTTTATCTCTCAGTCCAAGTAAGTAAAAGAAATTCTTAAGACTTTTGGACTTAAAGAATCCAAACCGGTTGGTACTCCAATGATAACTAACCTCAAGTTATCAAATGAAGATGATGCAAAAGAAGTGAATGAAACACTGTATCGGTCCATGATAGGGAAATTACAGTATGCAGTACATAGTAGACGGGACATTGCACATGCTGTTGGCATAGTTGCAAGATTCTCTACAAACCCCAAAGAGACACATCTGATAGCAATGAAGAGAATTTTTTGATATCTAAAGGGTATTGAGGAGTATGGCTTGTGGGTTCCTCACAAGGGAGGCTTCCAAGTAAAGGTTTACACAAATGCAGACTGGGTTGACAATATTGATGACAGAAAGAGCACAAGTGGTGGTGCATTCTTTCTCGGTGGAAGGATTGTGTCTTGGACAAGTAAGAAACAAAACTGCATCTTATAGTCTACAGCAGAAGCTGAATACGTGGCTGCAACAATCAATTGCACACAGGTAATTTGGATCAAACAACTACTGGAAGGAATCCGAGAACAAACACCTGAACCAATTGCAATCTATTGTGATAGCACTAGTGCAATCAACATATCCAAGAACCCTGTCATGCACTCCAAGACAAAGCACATTGCCATTAAGTATCATTACTTGAGAGAGCTAGTACAAAACAAAGGGGTAAGATTGGAGTATGTACCCACAAAAGAACAAATTGCTGATATCTTCACAAAGCCACTACCAAAGAAAATTTTGAGTATCTCGAAGGTAAACTAGGGGTGATACCCCTTCCTGATCATCAGTAAACTAGCAAAGGTGATCATCAGGTCATTATGCTTCAACAGAGGGTTTCACCTCATCTTTTATGGACTGAAGAAAAGGACTGCTGCTCAAATGGGGAGCAGATTTGATAAAGGTAGTCTTTTTGACTATCCTTTGGCATTATTGTCAAAAAGGGGAGAGTTTGGCAATACAATAAACCGGTAGATGACAGGCCGATAGTGATAGCACACAGAAGATTGGAAGATTGTTGGCACAAGGACAGGTGACATGATTGCCTATTAAGGTTTTGCCATCAATGCCAAAGGGGGAGATTGTTGACATTAAGAGATGGTAACTGGTAAGCCTGCTACCGGTACATGGCAATTAAGTATTGTCACTGATTGGCAAAAGAGGAAAGAGGAAAGATGTGTTCGACAATCTCAATCTAAGATCTAAGGATCTAAGGAGAACACCAGAGGTGGTTCTGTTTGTAAAGAGACTGGTTTGGCAACCGATGATACTATGCAAGAAGGACAAGACTATATCTGCTTGTCAAGAGAAACCGGTCACTAAGCCAAGTGCATCGACAACCGAGGAACAACCAACCGGTGTCAACTACGCAATCGAGGAAACGGTGCAACCGGTAAGCAGAGGAAGGAAAAGTGACAGGTCAAAGTTCTTACCTGTTCACAACATGAGGATCTCAACCGATCAAGTGAAGACTTCGGTATAATAAGAAGAACCGGGGAAGTCATAGTCAACTATCTGTTTAAACCAACTCTTTGACCGAGATTTACTGCAATCGGGATTTACTGCACTAAATCTGGAAGACTTTGAGTTAACATGGTGATCAGTTTGAGGCGTGTTTAAAGGTTTTGAAGCCGAAGTTTGTGGCTTTAAAACATGGAGTTATCTCATACAAAAAAAAGGTGATTGACATGCATCTATTGTTTTCTTTGTAAGGAAGATAAAGTAAGGGCATGCATTGGATGTTTCCTCAGTGAACTAATACTCCACTGGGTGATGAATCCGAAGATGATCTGTAATTAGGTCGTACATGAGTAGCGCAATTAGGGCAAGGACTCTATATATTCTTAGGCTTGTTAAGAATATAGGTTGCCCTCATTCTGCCAAGAGAAAAGAGTGAACCTGTACGCTAAAAGAAGCTAAGGTGAATAGAAAAGAGAAGAAAAGAGAGAAGAGTGTGCAAAGAAGCACTACAGTAAAAGAGAACATACCAGCGGCGACTGGTGATGTTTCTCAGTTGAGCATAACAGAGATCTTATCAGGCTATGCAAAGGCATTTGTAAAAGGTCAATCCTTCTATTGTTTTTTAACAATTAGAATAGTTAAATTCCAGTATTTTGGGTGGACTTTAACAGGTCCCTTGTACTAAATCCCTTAACCGGGTGACATCTTTTCAGGTGTTCTAAGTCCTCTAACCAGGTAGGCACTTACCGGCCTTATTGTATCAAATCCCTTAACCAGGTCGCATCTAATAGTCCATTGTAATCCTTTAATAGGGAAGGCTCCAAACAAGGCGTACTCCAGAAGAGTGCAGAATTTGTGAGGTCTCCTCACACTGTAGATTTCACTCGATTTGGGTTTCCACGTGATAAATCCGGTGTCACTCTATGATAAATTGCTTGATGTTACTTTTATGCTTGATTTTGTTTGGCTGAAAGTTATAAGTTCACTTCATAAGAGTTATTAGATAAGTTTTATAGGTGCTGATTCACCCCTCCCCTCTTAGCACCGGTTGGGATTGTCACTGTGCACATACCATAGTGATGGATATTACTCTGAGTTTATGGTGAATATCATGTGAAGTGATATTCATGGACATGCCATAACTCCTGATGTCACGATGAGGTGATATCTTTCTCTCACACAATAAGTGGATCTATTGTGTTCTCAACAAGAATAGAAAGTCTCCTTTCTAGCTAAGAGGGAGTGTGAAAGATATGTAGCTTCGGTTGGATTACTCTGACTGATATAATCAAATTTATAAGTGGCCTATCGACCTTGAACATTTGATCTCTATCCTTCACCTACTGGAGATTTGATTATCAGTAAATGATATTATATTATGATTATGTTTATCTCATAATCATAATATAATATTATTACTATATCGTTGCTGAGTATAATTATTTATTAGTAATAATAAACATCACTAATTATATGAATATTCATAATAGCTATATTATTGAGTATACATATAATTATTTATGTTTAATAATTATATTGTTCCAAACTATCGATGTGTATCGATAATGAAAATGTACAACAAATAGTATCGTTATCGCTAAACGATAACCCTTGTTGTCATCGCTAAACATTGTTACTAATGAGCCGCCTCACATAGAGGCACGACTCTACATGAAACCATGTGGTTTCACGTAGAGCCGCGACTCTACATGAGACGGCATGCTTCCCAGTATATGCATGTTTCACAGTATGTGTATTGATACCGCCCCATCTTATTGGCAATACTTTGAATCATAATTGCCGACAAGTGACAACAGAGAATACATACCGTGTATTAATAATTGTAGATCGATACTAAATATCTCAGCGATACTTTGTGTGGTGAACGAAGCAACAATTACCTTCAGATCAATCGAACTATGTAGAGTTCGATATTTGATAATAATATATCTGCATAACATTAGAAAATATAAAATTAAAATTCCTTAACATATAAATCTGATTCACTTTAACAGAATATTGCAAAGGGTTGTCATCATTTAAAAATTCTCAATTAAATAAATAAAAGAAGAGTCCTCCAAATTCGGTTGAAATCCCTCCAGGGTCTTGCATGGCGAATTTGGAGCGAAGTAACCATTCTTATGATGAATTTCTAGCGAATCTGAACCGCATCCGAATCCCTGGCAAACTGACTTTTGAATTTGGGGTGTGTTGAGCGAATGTGGTAATGTAGCTTTAAACATTAGAGGTTTAAAAATAAAATAATTTTTTTCTTTAAATATAAATGAAACCTATTAATATATATTTAATTGTTTATTCTTTACTAAATTGTTAATATTTAAGTTTTAATATTATTCTGATTTATATTTACTTATTTTTATTATACTTCAAAAATTTTGATTAAGATTTTTGTTTTTAATTTTTGACTCCAGGAATACTACAGTGCTCTGGGTAAACATTTTATATGACCAGTCACGGTAGCACGACACACCCTTCTGGACAAAGTCTTTTGGGGGGAGATTAGACCTTGTGACGTTGTGCTTAATTAAAATTTAAAAATTATATTTGAAAGTATATGTTTTAAATTTATGTTTAAATTATTTTTTTTTGTTTAGTTCTCTATATTTAAATTTTGAAATTTTAATACACTTAGCATTTTACATGTATATTTTTAATTATATTTAAATTTTTCTTTATTTTATTTTTATTTATATTGATGACATTATTTTTTATTTAATTTTTGGTCTTGATTTGTATACTGTAAAATGTTAAATCAGTCTCAAATTATTTATGTAACAAAATACTGAAAATATTCTCTAATAGAAAATTGTGTTAAATAGGTTGTAAAAAATGGCCATATCCGTATCCAACACCATATTTCTATCTGTATTTGTATTTGTGTCCATGCAACTTTGATATATATATATATATATATATAGAGAGAGAGAGAGAGAGAGAGAGAGAGAGAGAGAGAGATTTATATAATGAGGGCTGGTGAGGGAGTGTTTCTTAAGTTAGGCCTTATTGTTTAAGACCATGGCTTCACATCCTCAGTGAATAATAAAGCCTTTTAGGTTATTGTTTCACCTTTCTATGGGAATCTTGGTGACAATGGCTTATTTTTTGCTAGGAATTACTGGTTCAATTAATTAAATAATTACTTGAGTTATTAGTGAGGTAGATTTAATTAATAGTAATTATTTAATCCTATTTGTAGGTGATTGTTTTTTATATTGAACCTCTATTTGTAAAACTCTATTGAGTACTTGACTATGGGTATTGTTCATAACCATATCCAACGTTTGACACCTATTCATGTTAGCATAAGATATTTTGAATGACATAGTACAAGATTGTTAATTGGATAGGTTAATAAAGCCTATTAGGTTATTGTATCACCTTTCTATGGGAATCTTGGCGACAATGCTGATTTTTGCTAAGAACTACTATGTTGGTTCAATTAATTAAATTATTACTGGAGTTATTAATGATATAGAATTAAATAATAATAATTTTTAAGTCCTATTTGTAAGTGATTGTTAATTGTATGATTATAACTATGAAATTATCGTATGTAGATAGAATGTAACCATAAATTTTGGGGAGATGAAGCTTAAATATTGGTTTTGTTGAAATGTGCATCCTATAAAATAGGATCCCCTCAAAGACTATAAATACATTTATTTTATCAATAGTGTTAAAAAACTGTATTGAGGACTTGAATGTGGGTATCACTCATTCTTAAATACTAACCAAATCCAACGTTTTAGTACAAGACTGTTAATTTGATAGGTTATTTTCGTTTTTTCTGTATTTTATAGGTAGACGATTTTTTATTCTAACTTGACTTTATGAGTGCTTCTTACATGCATAACCTGACCACAACATTAAAGTCTCATCATTTATTACGTTGTGTCAAATGATCAAAATTATTTGTGTATTGTAAGATGTAAATGGTATGGTGGGAATTGTGCAAGTATTTCCTCTTGGTGTTGTTTTCTTGTGAATGGATTTGATATAGGTGTTTTAGTGGGCAATAAATTTTGTCAAGGATAAAATCATCCTGTTATGTGTGTCTGTTCCAGATAATATTTTTGGAGACAATCTGCAATGATGAGGCTATTCTTGAGCGTAACATTCTTCTAAAAATCCAACAAAGCCCTGACTATGCAAATGTGTAAGTTGGAACCACATATTTTTGGGCTGTTTTTCTAGAGCCTTACAGTGAGTTATGTTGCATTGAAATTTGCTTTATCCACATCTTCTTCCATTGTCATTGGATTACCATAATTTTGAAATTTGGTAAGGCATTCCTTGCAGGACGGACTTTGAAGCAGGTGTACAAGATTTTAAAACCCGGCTAACTAATTATGAGAAGGTTTACTTCTGAATACTATAATTGAGAACTCTTTTACAAGCCTTAATGTCATTATGATCCTAGCACCTGCCAAAGTTCTCAAAGAAGTATTTCTTTTCCTCTGAATATCAGGTTTATGAACCAGTTGAAGAGGGCTCTTACATAAAAATGATTGATATGGTCAGTGGCCAAGGAGGACAGATACAGGTACATGCACCTCTTAACCTCATAGATCTCTTTATAGATCTTAAACTCTTTATGTTGATTACAACTTGTAGCCTTTAATAAGACAAGACTGATACATAAGAAGTGAGATAAATGGGTGGGTACCATATAGAGCTGTGGCCTTGTTTCAAGGTATTCTACTTTGATAGGAAGAAAAGTAGGTGCTATACCAAGAATGGGATGAGCCATATGGTATTTAGCGTCAAAATTTCCTGGTCCCATGGTTACAGAGTTCGTTGAGTCCTAAGGTGCGGGCAGGCTAAATGAGGTGTGCAGATCTCCATGCTAAGAATGTCACAAGTTCTACCATATTTAACATCAAAATTTCTTGGTACCATAGCTATAGGACTTGTTGAATCTAGAGGAGACATATGACAAATGATGCCTGCAGACTTGTTCATGAATGTCACAGAGTTTCTGACAAACTTGCTGAGTCTGGTAGATTTGTCAGGATTCACGAGTCCTAATGGTCAGGCTTAGCTGGCCAATATGCCCAAAAAATTCTTCCTGAAAAAACAAGTAACCATCTTAGGGCACTCAAGGGGACTCTTTTTGCAACTAATATCTGTTTCATTCTCATTCAGTTAGGGATTAATACTGCTTTGTTGTCTCAATGACTGCGTTTTCTTAAAGATTTGAAGCTTGAATCAAAATGATAAAATTATGAAAATTGACATGTGCTATGCAAATCTCTATAGCCTCAAAGGCATTGATTTGGGTGCAGTGGCAGGGGACCCTCAATGCTGCCTCGTATTGCCATAGTGAGTGCTTTAGCAGCACTAAACCGAAATCCTGTGAGGGGTGCTGTCCCTTGACCTTGCTAGTGGCTGCCACGTGCAGACTCTTATTCTCTGTTTACCAACCAAAAGATAAATATTGTTCTGGGCTGCAAAAGATGGAAATTTAATGGTTTTTCCTTTGATTGGCTGGAAATGATAAAATGTTTTTAACCAGTTTTCATGCATTTTTAAATTTCTCAAGTTTGTAATTGAATTACAATTATACTTCCAATAATCAAAGTTACTAGTTGATAAAAGTTGACACTATGTGATAATCAAAGTTGTTTATGTGATACTATGTGACATTCTAATCTTAATTCACTCTTCTAGGCTGCATATACACACATACGCACACACACACATATATATACATATACATATAATTTTTACATTGTTTTTATACTAACGAACCGAAATGAACCCAAAATTCCATTTCAAAATTTTGCTGTACTGGCGACCTGGGTTCTTGAACCTGAATCAAAACCCAAATCCGAACCAGCAACTTAGGCTGCAACAATATGGAGGACCCATTTGAGACATGAATGTAGGACACCATAGAGCTAGTGATGCTAGGCTGAGTGATACAGATCCTCTTAGTCTCAACCATCATGATTCCATGTTACGATTCTTGTTTTTGATATCATGGGTATTGTAATCCATGAGTTTGTATATAGAAAAATCTTGTTTCTTAAAGCTCAAATTTTCTTTTGTGCTTCATTTGTTAAATTTTGTACTTGTATATATGATTGAAGTAGCTTGTAATTGATTTGTTTTATTTGTCATTAAAATTGATTTAGCAAAGGACACATAGAAAACATGTAATTTCTTAAAAATTCTCTAGTTTTCATGGTTGCCCAATTTGCTGTGTTTGGGTACTAAGTTTGAGTCCAAGTCCAAAATCAGTCTGCTGAGTCTATCTCAAGTCTGAGTTTGGCAACCATGCTTGGTATAAATTCTACCTATAGTACGGAAGGAAGGAGTTTATAAATCCTTCTAATACCTTAGGCCAGTTGTTATCCAACTTGATGAGGATAATTACTGCCCATAATTATTTCCTGGACATAATACTGAGGTTATCAGTATATGGGCCCTGCTATTATTGCTTTTGATGATAACAAAATGCTTGTGTTGAGACATGCTTGATTCTAACAAAGCTTTAAGATTTGGTTATAACATATACATCACCAAGTTCTTAAGAAATGAATTTAACGCATTTTGATAACTTGGGATTTTTGTATCTAACATGACTAAAATATATTAAACAAGGTCATATTCCAACAGCATGCTCAACTATTTCCATGCCCATTACATGAAACAAAATACCGTGATATTTAGTTTCTTGCATCAACTTTTAGAATTGTGATATTATGCTTCATACGAAAGTCAAGTGTGAAACAAAATAGTATGGTATCATGCTTTGTATTCCAACAGTATGGTGAATGGTTATCAGGTGTAGTAGTCACAATGGTAAGGGTGAAGCAGAATACTGTGATATTATTTATACTTCTCGCATTATTCTTAAGTTATAAGTTATAACACATGAAAAAGATGATCCGGTTGAGCATTCAGATCCCTACCATTCAATATTGTGGTGAAAAATGTTAATCATGCAGAACTTTTTAAATGTGAAAAACACACAATAAAAAAACATATGTAAATTGTTATTATTTTTGAAAGCATGTTGACTTGCATGGGAATGCTATCAAAAAAATAATGTAATGTTTCTAATGGTCGTCTTTAGTGAGTTTAGTTTTATTAGTTAGTTTCTATTTTTTGTATTCAATTAACGATTCTTTCATTTGAAAACATTGCCTTGTACTTTTCTATTTAAGGAGACTTCGTCTCCATTTGTTTAATATCAAACTATCAAGTTTTATAACATGGTATTAGAGCAGTTCTGGGTCTCACTCCCTCACGAAAGGCCTAGGGTTCTGTGGGTTGCATGTACTTGCATGTGTTTTTTTCCGCATGAAGTGTTTTCTTGTTTTACCATGTGATGAAGTTTGGCCATTTTCTGGGGTATTTTACCACGTGAAGTTTGGTGTTTAGCCACATGAAGGCTTTTGTGATGGGTTGTTTTGTTTGTTGCAGCCGCGACTTGTGTTATGTAGTGCAAGGGTTTTTTGATTTTTTTCCACAAAAATCATGGTGGTGGGTTTTCTGATTTTTTCCACAAAAAATTATGGTAGTGGATTTTTTGACTTTTTTCCACAAAAATTCATGGTGATGGGTTTTCTATTTTATTGTCCTAAAAAAAAATTAGTGGGTTTTCATAATATTTTCCCTTAAAAAATTCCAGGTGGGTTTTCACAAATTTTTTCCTCCAAAATTCTAGGAGGGTTTTATAATTTGTCCATAAAAAAGTTATTGTGGGTTTTGTGCGATTTTTTGCCTCAAAAATCATTTTGGATAGGGGTTTTATTGTTTTTCCTAAAAACGAAGTTTTGTATGTTGATTCATGTCTCAAATTTTGTGCCAGTTACTCGCTGATGTTCCAGTGTCTAGTTTTGATCAATTATTTTTTCTCAAAAATTGTGTTTGTTGATCTTATCCTCAAAAACCATGCCTAGTGTTGTTGGTGTCAGGGTTTTTCAATTTTTTTAGAAAAAAATCATTGGAGGGTTTTGTCGAAATTTTCCACAAAAATTGTGGTTTCTTGCAACTGTTCTAGATCACACCTAGAGTTGCTAGGGCAATGGTCTGCACATAAGGGTTGACCAATTTTTCCTAAAAATCATGGTTTTGTTTCATCTTGGTGTCTCTGGCTATAGGGAGTGATACCTTTGTTTCCCAACATTAGGTTGGGTGGTTTATGGTTATCTTCGTCATTTCCAGAAGTTCTGCAGATTCAGGGAGGGTCTCAGCAATAGGGTCATGTCCTAGAGTGTTCTGATGAGATGAGGCAAACCCTCTATGCATCTGTGACCAAAAGACTTGCATATTGTCTTCTATAGGGTAGTTAGTATGATGGCCATTAAGGGGAGGGTATTAAAATAATAATATAATGTTTCTAACAGTTATCTTTAGTGAGTTGAGTTCTATTATTTAGTTTCTATTTTCATATTCAGTTGATGATTGCTTCATTTAGAAACATTGTCTTGTATTTTTCTATTTAAGGAGACTTAATCTCCATTGTTTAATATCAAACTATCACCAATGTAACATTCTCATAGACACTCTATATTATATCAAACACTAGTGTTGCAACATAAATGTTGCAGATGCAAACAACACTTTTATGGTCACATGTAGGGTGAGATTCATCCCTTGGTGTTTTACTTAGCACAAACCAGCTAGGTCAATCAAGATAAGTCAACATTTGCCTTGCAATATTGCACTTAAGAAAAGGATTTTTTTACCATATTGAGACATGTGCAGCTTATCCAATAGGCATTTTCATCATACCGAGGCACACATTAAGTCACATGGACTAATCCCTTGGTCAAGCTATTGTGGTTAGGCTTTCCAAGTTAGGACTAGGTGCATGCAACCATGCCACCATTTGAGTTGTGACAAAGTCTAAGTTTGTTAGTGCACTAGTACCTAAAAGTCTGTCCAATACATTCTCAAGAATAAGAGGGCTGCATTATTGTTATCCTCATTGGACAAAATGGGGTTACTTTCAATGACTAGCACAATGGTGTCAAACAACTTTACTTCATTGGTAGATTGCTTCAAGAAGTCACCTGATCATGTGGTCATGTAGGTGATGTTGTAGATATATGCGGCCTCCCATGCTATGACACATCAAAATTATTAGGGTATAGAGTAGGGTTGACTTCTTGACTTAGCTCCTCTATGGCCTATGCATTAGCATGAGACAATACAACTATCTTTGCATGGCTCTGAGATAAGTTTTCAACCTAGAATAACATTTCATTCTTGTTTATGTTTTAATTTTCCCTTTTCAAAACAACTCAAACTGGAACAATGCGAGGAAATCTTCTCTTCAAATTTGTAGGGGAATTGCCTTGATCTAATCTTCTCCTTAAATATAAAACAAATAAATTAGATTGTTACTTATACACACTTTAAAATTTAGCTTTTGGGGATTTTGCATGTAAATAATGATAAAATAATGTTTAGTGTTAGAAGATTTGCAATCCATCAATTAAAGAGGATGTTGCTTCTGGATTTGACTTTGAATGATTTTTAGCATCAACGTTTTTTATCACACCCTGTGATCCATCATCAGGATAAAGAGTCAAAAGAATCATGTTGCTGATGATGGATCACGGAGTGTGATCCAAAACGTTGATGCTAAAAATCATACACAATCAAATCCGGAAGCAACATCCTCTTTAAAATAATGTTTTTAAAGCTTTTGTAAGTCAGCCCTTATCTCTATCTACCACAGAAGAAACAAAACACTTAATCTGGTTGGCTCCCATTTTGCTACAAGTCTGCTTTCTTCTTTTCATAAACCACTGTGATAAGATGGTTCCATTGTTTTAAGTGATTTCTTTTGCTTTAATTTTGCTTTTGGTGGCAATCGTATACTTGGACAACTTGAACTTCTTAGTTGCACTATTTAGGTGGCAATGCCACCAAAAAAATGCATGTTTCCTTATGTTTTTGAGTTATTTCTGATTGGTGCGGTTTCATGATATGATTTCTAGCTAATTTGCAATTTTTTGGTGGATGTGCTAATTGAAAGCTTTGACCACTTTTATGTTTTTTTGAAGTTATTCTCTAGTCATGCTCTTATGGCTGTCTTGGCAATTTGGGGTATGTTTTGATTTTTCGACAGTCTTTATTATTATGCCGATAAGTGTGATGAATTTCACACCACATACCTATATCTTTTGGTTCTTGTTTTGGCATCTTTGTTGGATATTGGTGATATGTGGCAAATATTTTGCGATGGTCTATTTTGTTGGGTTCTTACCAATGTTTTTCCCCTTTTGTTTCATCTTCTCGTCAATCTTTGTTGCATATTTGTAGGCAGTTCCAAGTGATCCAATATCCAAGAAGGCTAGTTTGTTTTTTAATATACTATTGTAGCCCACTATAGTATTTTAGAATCCAATATTTTTCAGAAATTTGGATGCAAGCATTATTGCCAAAGCGTGAAATTTATTGGTGTAATCCTACACTAGTTGGGCTCTCTTTTGTCATAACAGTTGTCACTCCATGTATTTTTCCTCATACGCATCTTCAAGAAAATTTTCTTCTTTAATAAATTCTACCAAATCCCCCCATGTAGGGTCTACATCTATTTCTTCTTCTTCACTTATTGCAGAACCACTCTTCTTTGATGCAAGTTTTCCTTCCCATGATTGCTTCACATGTGCCTTAGCTTTGAGGAGGGAAAATGTTATCTTCTCAGAATTGGAAAAGGTATTCACAAAGAAACATCTATCCAATCTTGTTAACCAGTCATCTACCGCATATGCATCAAAATTTGGAATATCAAAATTTACCTATACCTTGAAAGGAGTGTTGCTATTGAACGATTTTTCTTCTACACTCAATTGCCGAGTATTTCAAAGAATTTGAGAGAATTGACTCATCATCTCTCCCTCTATTTTGTCAAGGCTTCTTCCACCATGGCTTTTTAAGGGTTTGCATTTGCCATCTTTAATTGGCTTCACTTCCTAAGGAGATAAATTGACAGGTTGTTTGTCTACAATCCCAAACTCTAATAACCAGACCAGGTGCGGTGTGACATACAAGAGTGTACCTACTCTGATACCAATGATTTGAATTTAGTAGAGAATTTGTTAAACAATAAAGGTATACATAAACCTGTAAGTATTTTGAAAAATTTGGACAATAGAAAAACTCGAAACAAGAGTTGTATGCATTAAAAGTCACCGTTAACTGATCCAAAATAGGTTGTAAACACATATTTCGAATCCCAATAGTCTTAGGATTTCAACCAATTCGAACCGAAGAGTTTTAGAGAATAAAATAATAAACAAAATTACAAATATTCAGAAAATAAAATTGGGTACCCCAACTTGGCAGGGTCATAACTTTCTCCTCAGAGCTTGAAATTCAAAATTGTTTGCATCACTGGAAAGGTATTGAAGAGTTCTAATTTCAATTCCTTAAAACGATGAACTAAGGACACTTCTGACTCCAAATTTCACTCTAAAGGCCTCTGAAAATACTGATTAGTAAAATGTAGAAAATGCCAAGAAATTATATTTTTTGTTTTTCCCATCCTTGTTTGCTTTGCTAGATCTTGATGGTTCTTGATTGCCTCAAACGACTCCCGATTACCCTTGGACTGCTTGGTCTTCTGGACCACCCATAGATTGCTCTTCTAAACCGCCTCCAGATAGCTCCTAATCACTCATAGACAGCTCTGAATCACAATCGGATCATTCTGGATCATTTTATGATAGTGAGTGTAAGTATGCAACATGTATATGCCTTAGTCCCTACCAAATTGATTCTTGTATGCTTATGACTTGGATTTGTGAATTAATTCTCAAAACATGCAAGCTCCTTATGATAAATTTGTTTCAAATACGAGGGTTTAACAAAACAAAAATATAAAATGGTTGACTTAAGATTTATCATTTAAATATAAATTCTAGGGTACTAGGAGAAATTGAACTGATTGGTGCCTATTTAAGGTGATAGAGTCAATACGACATACACATTGATTCATAATGTTTAGTATGCTCCAACGGTCGATCTAGAATTAGCAACTTGTAAGTATTTGATGTGCAAAGGGCTAACACTGCAATACTACTTCAAGATCCTTTTGGTAACAACAATATCCTTTATTATCTTCAATGAAAGAAATTGCAATGTTTCTTGAATAAAGGCTACCTAAGACAATAACACAAGTGCAACAAATGTGCACTGACGAACATTAGAATACTTGATTATTTTTCATAGATGAATACTAAATCACAAACTAGAGACGACACACATTGACAACATGCATTCATATATGCTCATATTAGACTATGTATAAGTATTATAGAAAATTGCAGTCATTGATTGTACCTTTTTTCCAATGCCCTAAAAAATAGTGTTAAATGCCCTTTTGTAAACAAGAGAACCCAAATTCAGATTGTTGTGAGGAGTTGTCTATAGATTTAACAAATAACACTAGGTATGCAAACTGGGTGTTCTTTGTCATTACAGGTTATAGTTTAAATTTGGAAACTTAGAGATTGTTTTGTTAATTCACTCATGTAGGCACCAATCCCAAGTTACAATGTGAACTCATGTGTTGCTTACCTCAATTTGCAGTTCTCAACTGTTATCAACACTTGTTGGTGGCAAAAGACAGCCTTGAATAATTTTCTAGAAATTCGTTCCCTTATATAGAATTGTGTAAATGTAGGGATTATTTGCCACTGGGAAAATCCAAGGGTATGGATATATCCCGAATGGGTGGATATTTTGTAGTGGAGGAATTGGGTTCCGCCAATTTATGTGTTTTTTGTTTTCTCGTATTTACTATGTTGTTGGTATTCTGGTTATATTCTTGTTTACTCTAAGTATTGAACACATACCCCAAAGGAGTAAACATTATGGTGTCATTGCTTGATCAAACTTGGAGATTTGAAGGAAGGAAAACATGCGGTATGGCAGAATAATGGGCTGTACATTTAACCAACAAGTACTAGTTACTGACAGTGATCTTGAGGAGAACAAAGAAGAGACCCTAGAAGATCAATTGGAGGACTTAGTGCATGTGTTGGAAGTTTTGGTCGATCAATATGTGCAACGAGAGGCTCAGCAGAGAGTGTTGATACAAATAGACATCGTATGAGGAAAGGAACTCTAGGGAGGAGTGTGACACAATTAGATGTCGTACCTCCTGCAATTCTGTCAATTAATGCCCCTTCTGCCAACAAAGATAGAAGAATACGTATTAGGAGAGAGAAAGAAGAAGAGAGAGAAGAAGTATCAATGAGAAGATCTCTTCGAATCAGGGAGCAGAGTGAACGTTGATGATGGTTATAGAGAATTGTCGAGGAGTCTCAAAGCCCACCACAAGGCCGAAGTGTCAACTCACCACAAAACAAAATCCAAAGTTTTAGTTGAAGCCAATGTTGAGAGAGGTAGGAGCCCACCAGCAAGGAAGGCAGGACACAATTTACGTTCCATGAGTGGGAGGAGATTGCTAGGAACCTACCACTCTCCAACAAGGGAGAAGAGGATCTTGCCAACTAGGCAAATAATTTGTCCGTGCAAGCAGTGATAGATGAGGAAGACTCAGAGTCCAACTCCACAGAGTGACACGTTAGTGCACTCTACATGCGATGAGGAAAATGTAGAGAGAAACCTTGAGAGTGAGGTAGTTGAATTATTCATGAGCACTTTGTTTGGTATCAAGAATTTATTCATATCGGAGGAGCCAAGAATAGTTGGGCCGGAACCAAAGACTTCGAGGAGAAGCAAGTACCAACACAAGGGAGGTGACCAAGGTGTGGAGGATGCAGGTGGACGTGTCAAGATTTCCCATGTGGCCGAGAGTGCAAGTGAGGCACAGGAACACAAAGAAAGAGCCACTCCATTTTGGTCCAACACACAATGTTGACTAAGGCAGAAAGATGGTGAACACCCTGGAGAAACAAAAGCTCCCTAAGTTCACAGAGGATGGATCAAAAGATCTTGCGTGCCATTGCAAGACTTGTGTGACCATATGGGAGGCCAATGGCGAGGATCATCACGCTATTGGTTGAAGGCATTCTCTGCCACCCTATGGGGAATTACCATTGATTGGTACATAGACTTATCGAGAGAAGACAAAACAACATGGAATGACCTGAAGAGAGCATTTGAAGAAGAATTTAAAATGCTACAAGATGACAACGATATAGTGGCAGAAATCTAGAACATGAGTCAAGGAAAGAATGATAATGTATGGGCCTAGAATCTTAGGCTGAGAGAATTGCTCGGTAAGTTGGAAAACCAACTATCTAATGGGTTGAAAAAGAGTTGGTTTATCAAAGAGTTGATTCCTTCTCTGTGCAAGAAAATAATAGTGGTACCCCCCTCTTCATATGCTAACGCCTACAACCGGAAATGGAGATTGAAAGTGAAAACAAGATGTCTCGAGGGAAGAAAAAGGCTAGCGATGACAACAGTATGGATGAAAGCACTAACAGAGAATCCAAGACCGTATAGACCCTCAGAAGAGACATGATGCGGATGATGAAGCAACTGAGAGTTGAGGAAGAAAAGAAAGGTACCAAGGATGGAAAGGAGTTGTGGTGCATGGATTGCAAGGTTAAAGGCCACACAAAGGTGAATTTCCCAAAGGAGTCCTTTAGCAACATTTGTCAAGTACTAGGACACTCCATCAAGGAGTGCCCATACAACTTAAAGGCCCCCAAAGCACACAAGTGCTCTTCACTCAAGGAGAGTAGGCAACTCCGCCAACCACACTACCAAGGCTAGCTACAAACTCTAATGCCTCACTGGGTGGATATTGAACAATGAGTGAGGGAATAACAACAAAAATAGTAATATACCCAGACGCTGGATCCAGTATGATGCAAAGGGGAGACCCATGATCTGATCCAATGCCAGATATGGGACGAGTGGGGCCACTTCGCGCAGGATTGTTAGAGCGGGAAGGGTAGTGGTGTTGATATTGTGGCGACTGATCATGTAGTGGATGTTGATATTGTGACGATCTCTCATGTAGTTACTGGAGGTGAGGGGTGGTAGCCTCGAACCTCTGGTCACCGTGCAGCGGCGAAAATTTTGTGCTTTTTCGGGAAGAATATTTTGCTTTTTCGGGAAAAAGGAATACCGACATTGTAAAACCCTAAAATGGTCGATTTTAGAGGTTGCCCTAAAACGTTGTTATAAGCGGCTGAGATGCATAACGCATTGTAATGTTGGTGTATGTTTTTGTTGCACAATAAGAAAGTTGGACGGCTTTGTAGGTGGACGTAGCCCAGGTTTTGGGTGAACCACGTTAAACTGCGTGTTATCTGTTTTGTGATTGTTTTCTTCTTCAGTTTTCTGCATATAACTGTTAATTTTATGTTGTTCTTGATCTATCAATCCCTAGCAATTGGTATTAGAGCAAGGTTTTGTGCTGTAGATTGGCAGGACTTTCAGATTTGAGTGGGAGCAATGGAGGATTCCAAATTCAAGGTCGAAAAATTCAACGGCCAGAATTTTCAGTTATGGAAAATGCAGATGGAGGATTATCTGTATTTGAAAGATCTGTGGCGGCCATTAGAGGGAAAGACAAAGAAACTGGCCACACATTCAGAGGAAGATTGGGATATTTTGGATAGAAAGGCACTGGGATCTATTCATTTGTGCCTTGCACCATCTGTAACATTCAACATATCTAAGGCAAAAATGACCGTAGATTTGATGCAGACATTGGCTCAGTTATATGAGAAACCCTCAGCTTCGAATAAGGTATTTCTTATGAAGTGTTTATTTAATATGAAAATGGGTGAGGGAGGATCTGTAGCGAATCATTTAAATGAGTTTAATACAATTACCAGTCAACTATCATCGGTAAATATTTCCTTTGATGACGAGGTTAGGGCTCTCGTAATATTATGTTCTTTGCCAGAAAGCTGGAATAGCTTGGTTATGGCTGTAAGTAACACTGTCTCTAGTTGAAATACTTTGAAATTTGATGATGTTGTTGGTGTTATCCTAAGCGAGGAAATGCGACAGAAAAGCACAGGTGAAACTTCAACCTCATCAGGTTCCGCTCTAAATGTAGAGAACAGAGGAAGAGCAAGGGAAAGAGGAAAAGGCCCTTCGAATGATAAGTCACGAGGGAAGTCAAAGAAAGGGCGCTCTCAATCTAAAGGAAAGAAAGATTGCTGGTACTGTGGAAAGCCTGGTCACCTGAAGAAAGACTGTTGGGCTCGGAAAAATAAACAAGGAGACGAAAATGAAGATGACAACAAGGAAGCTAATGTTGCAAGTAATACTTTACAAGATGCTTTTGTCATGTCCCCTTTCTAGAGACATGTTCGTTCATGACGGGTTTGCCTATCATCGACTCTCGTAGGCAAATAGTTTGGAGAGAGAGTCATTGTGTGGATCATTTGATTGCTTATTGCTGACAGAGCCTATGTCCAGAAGCGAGCCTACATCCAGTTCGAGCCTACATTCAGTCTAGTTGGGCCTACATTCGGTCATGAGACATCCTGGCCTACATTGTTATATTTTTGAGTTGAGAAATGTACTTTATTATTATAATGTTATTTTATTATAAAGTACATTATAATTAGATGTTTCTAGAAGTTCTAGTAACTTCTCAAGAAAAAGAATAAATAAGGGGCTTGGGCTATCATTTCCACATGCTTGGATTTGGGATTTCTTCTACTTCTTCATTGTGAAGCAATTTGTAGCCTTGTGGTCTGCAAATACTATTCAATCTTTGGGAACGAATCACTCCCCTAGATTGGCATAACTGAGGTAGTGAAATATCTACTGAAGGGTTGCAAGTTTGGAAGTGGTATTCAGCCATTTCAAGTTGAGCTTATTTGGAATCCTCAGATTTACCTGAGGGTTTGAGTTTTGGCTGCAAGAGGAAAAAAGCAGTCCGAAAAAGCAGATTCGAAAAAGCAATCCGAAAAAGCAGATCCGAAAAAGCAGATCCGAAAAAGCAATCCGAAAAAGCAGATCCGAAAAAGATGTCCAAAAAAGCAGATCTGAAAAAGCAAATCCGAAAAAGTAGTCCGAAAAAGCAGTCCGAAAAATTATTGCAGCCATCTACAATCAGGTTCCTCATTTCTCATTTGGCATTTGGCATATTTTCTGAGAAATGTATGTTTTCAGCTGAGTACAAAATATAGCTTCAACACTTTACTATTTTACATTGTACTTGTCTTTGTTTGCCATTTGGCATTATTGGTAACAAAGGAAGGCTAGGATTTTGCAAGTGAAAGGGCATTGTAATTTTCAGTCTATCTATATTGCAAACCTAGGGTTTGATGATCATATCATTGACTGAAAAATGTATGGCATTGTTGCAAATTGTTGATATATGAATGGCATATGGTTTTGAGCAATTTCCTACATCATTGATAGTGTTTTAGATGGTATTTGGTTGCTATCTATTATTCTGAAATTTTGGGACAGCGAACTCATATATTGCAAAATAATTTCCTATATTCAGTATTTTTCTTTCAGCAGTGTATTCAGTGCATGCCAACTGTTTGACGAATTTTCTCAGTTCACTATTAGTGATTTTTAGTGGCCTTTATAGTAAGGGTCATTACAGCTTTAATCTTATGTTTGGATAATGTTAATGATTCCTGGGTAATAGATTTTGGGGCTTCATTCCATGCTACACCCCATAGAAAATATTTTTAAGATTATGTTCAAGGTGATTTTGGACAGGTATATTTGGGTGATGATGAGCCCTGTCCTATTGTCGGAATGGGAAAGATAAAGATTAAGTTGCTGAACGGAAATGACTGGATGTTGCAGGAGGTAAGGCATGTTCCTAATTTAAGAAGAAATTTAATTTCTGTAGGACAACTGGGTAGTGAAGGATGCACAGTCATGTTTATAGACAATGTCTGGAAGGTCACTAAAGGTTCATTAGTAGTAGCTAAAGGTGCAAAGGTAGGCACATTATATCTGTGTACTGGTAACACTTATTCTACCTTAGCTGCTACTAATAATGTTAATGCAGGGAATGATACTATAGATGTTGCAAGAACAGATTCACAAATGTGGCACCATAGGCTTGGGCACATGAGTGAGAAAGGGATGAAAATCCTTCACTCTAAAAATCTATTGCCAGGACTGAAAAATATTGATTTAGAGTTTTGTGAAAATTGTGTTTATGGTAAACAAAAAAGGGTCAGATTTCTGAGAGTTGGGAAAGAAAAGAAGAGTGAGAAGCTGGAGCTAGTGCATTCAGATGTATGGGGACCGGCTCAGGTATCATCTCTTGGTGGCTCTCATTATTATGTTATTTTTATAGATGATTCAACCAGGAAAACATGGGTATATTTCCTGAAACAAAAATCTGATGTTTTTGAAACATTTAAGAAATGGAAAGCTTTGGTTGAGAATGAGACAGGAAAGAAGTTGAAGTGTCTTAGATCCAATAATGGAGGTGAGTATTGCAGCATAGCCTTTGAAGATTACTGTTCTATCAATGGAATTCGAAGGCAGAAGACGGTTCCAGGAACCCCACAAGAAAATGGTGTGTCAGAAAGAATGAATAGGACAATCATGGAACGTGCAAGGAGCATGAGATTGCATGCTGGACTGCCCCTTCATTTCTGGGCAGATGCTGTAAACATTGCTGTCTATTTGATAAATAGAGGACCCTCAACCCCTTTGGATGGTGGTATTACAGAGGAAGCATGGATTGGTAAAAAGGTAAATTATTCGTTTCTAAAAACTTTTGGTTGTGAAGCCTTTGTCCATGTTGATAAAGAAAATAGAACCAAGCTTGATGCTAAATCTCTAAAATGCACCTTCACTGGATATGGAGTAGATGACTATGGTTATCGATTATGGGATTTTCAAAATCATAAAATAATTAGTAGAGATGTAATGTTCAATGAGAAGGTCATGTATAAAGAACAGTTGCAGGAAAAGAAGCATGAACAGGTCAATCAAGAATATGTGGTGTTGGATGACTCTTGAAAATGAAATGCCATTGGTACCTGATGCTCAGCAACAACAGGTTTATTTCACAAACTCCTGTAAGTGTTAGACATTCTACAAGGTCAAGTAAACCTCCTGAAAGGTTTTCTCCTTTGTATTCAATTTTATTGACTGATTCTGGTGAACCAGAAGAATATGAAGAAGCAATGCAGGTAGATGCCAAACAACAGTGGAAGTTGGGCATGAAAGAGGAGATGGACTCCTTGTTGAAAAATAAGACTTGGGACTTAGTCCCTTTACGTGAAGGAAAAAGAGCCTTGCCTAATAAATGGGTTTATAGGTTTAAGGAGGAAGATGGAGGAAAGAAAAGGTATAAGGCTAGACTTGTGGTAAAAGGTTTTGCACAAAAAAAGGGCATAGATTTCGATGAAATATTCTCTCCTGTTGTAAAAATGACTTCAATTAGAACTGTACTAAGTCTTGTGGCTGCAGATAACTTGCATCTTGAACAACTAGATGTCAAAACGGCTTTTCTCCATGGAGATTTGGAGGAGGAAATTTACATGCAGCAACCAGAGGGATATGAGGTCAAGGGTAAGAGAATTTGGTGTGTAGGTTAAGGAAGAGTCTGTATGGCCTAAAGCAGGCACCCCGTCAATGGTATTTAAAATTTGATAGTTTCATGGCTGAACAAGGTTACCATAGATGTCATTCTGATCACTGTGTATATTTTAAGAGATTGGATAATGGGAGTTACATTATCTTGTTACTCTATGTTGATGACATGCTTGTTGCTGGGTCTAATATGCAACATATAAATGAACTTAAATAGAAATTAGTAAGGTCATTTGCTATGAAGGATTTGGGTGCTGCTAAGCAAATCCTTGGTATGAGGATTACACGGGACAGGAAAAACAGAACCTTGAATTCGTCCCAAAGTGAGTATATAAAGGTGTTGAAAAGATTTAATATGCAGGATGCAAAAGCAGTCAGTACACCTTTGGCTAGTCATTTCAAATTGACTAAGGTAATGTGCCCAAAGGCACAGGAAGAGGTAGATAAAATGTCTAACATCCCTTATTCATCAGCTGTTGGAAGTCTGATGTATGCAATGGTATGCACACGATGAGATATTGCTCATGCAGTGGGAGTTGTCAGCAGGTATATGAGCAATCCGGGTATGGAACATTGGCATGTTGTCAAATGGATTCTTCGATATTTGAAAGGTACTACTACAAAGGCATTATGTTTCACAGGATCCAGTTCTGCTCTGAGTGGATTTGTTGACTTTGATCTAGCAGGAGATATTGATACAAGGAGTACTACAGGGTATGTTTTCATTGTAGGGGGTACTGCAGTCAGTTGGATTTCTAGATTGCAGAAGGTTAATGCACTTTCAACCACTAAAGTTGAGTATGTAGTTGCTACGGAAGCTAGCAAGGAGATGATTTGGTTGCAATGTTTTCTGGAGGAATTGGGTCAGAAGCAGGAAGATTGCCCATTGTACAGTGATAGCTAGAGTGCCATTCATCTTGCAAAGAATTATGCTTTTCATTCAAGGACAAAGCACATACAGCTCAGGTACCATTTTTTAAGGTCTATTTTGGAGGATGGCCAATTACGGCTTGAGAAGATTCACACAAGTGACAATCTTGCAGACATGTTCACGAAGACAGTCCCCAAGGAGAAGCTGGTTTCTTGCTTAGCTTCTATTGGGCTTCTTGACTGATGATCATGGAGTTAATGCACAGCTAAGTCTTTTATCCAGTGGGAGTTGCACATACTACTTTGTCGTCTGGATTCAGCCTCCAAGTGGGAGAGTGTTCTGGTGTGGAGCCTAATCAGTCTCCAAGTGGGAGATTGTTGATATTGTGGCGATTGATCATGTAGTGGGTGTTGATACTATGACGACCTCTCATGTAGTTACCGAAGGTGAGGGGCGGTAGCCCCGAACCTTCGGTCGTCACGCAACGATGAAATTTTTTTGTGCTTTTTTGGGAAGAATATTTTGCTTTTTTGGGAAAAAGGAATACCGACATTGTAAAACCCTAAAATGGTCGATTTTAGAGGTTGCCCTAAAACGTTGTTATAAGCGGCTGAGATGCATAACGCATTGTAATGTTGGTGTATGTTTTTGCTAGATAATAAGAAAGTTGGACAGCTGTGTAGGTGGACGTAGCCCAGGTTTTGGGTGAACCACGTTAAATTTGTGTGTTATCTGTTTTGTGATTGTTTTCTTCTATTTTCTGCATATAACTGTTAATTTTATATTGTTCTGGATCTGTCAATCCCTAACAAGTGGAAGTTTGTTGTGCAAATGGTGTGGTCTAGGAAACTATGAGGACACCGACTATCCAAAGAAAAAAGGGGTAAACATGTTGGACATAAAAAAATCGGAGGAGGTACTGGCGATCACCAGGCTTCAAGCCAAGCAGACGACATACCCTGATCCCCGTATGGAGAAGGAAAGGTTGAGGAAAGCCAAGGCCGATATTGAACTGGCGATGGAGGAGGAACGAAGAACTTTGCATGCTTCTTCCAGTACTCCCTTATGGTTGGAGTTCGAAAAGAACATCATGAGACATATGTTGCAAGCTACGGTACCCGTATGGGTATTGGACCTTTTGGAGAGCATGCCACAATTGAAGGTGGCCATTACCAACTTAGTTGGTAATTGAGCAAGCAACTAGGACAATGGCAAGCCAACAGAGGAACAAAAAGATAGTCTCACCATTGACCCAATGTTGCTAGTGGTAGGCATTGGGAGGAAGCCGATTGTGGTAGAGATGGAAATAATGAGACGAAAACTAACAAGTACTATTGTTGATGAAAGCTCTGGTATAAATGTATTTTCGGGCTATCTATGAATGTGAATTCCATCTTGAAGTAAATAAACTTGTCTTGACTCTTCATTGTCTTGACAATGAAGGGTCAGTCTCTTACAAAAAATATCGATCTGTCTATGAATGTGAATTCCATCTTGAAGTAAATAAACTTGTGTTGACAATGAAGGGTCAGTCTCTTACAAAAAAATGCCGTTACAAAGTGAGACAACTTTCTGTGTTGATTCGGCTTCAATAAAATATTATTTGAAATGAAGCATCACACCACTTGAGTTGGCCCTATAATTTATTTATTTATTTCAAATTTAGGAGGGAAAGAGAACTCCTGCCACTGTAACATCAACATTGATAACTTCACTCGTGTGCTTACATATTATTAATATTTAATTGTATTGCTCAGCCATGTTCAAGGACTTGAAGTGATAGGTTGCTCCAAGAGAAAACACATTAGTCCACCATAAAAGGTAATGTAGAGAGCCAACGTAGCCATTAGAAATTTTGATAGATTCAATTCCCTATAGTATTTTATGACCCTTGTTTGGGTATTTGATTGCTATTATTATCATTATATATGATTTGATATCCATTCTTAAATATTTTAAATCCTACAAGCCTAATAGCATAATGCAGATTCAATGTTCTTCTCCAATTAAAATATCAAATATGATTTCTAATCTTGAACTACCCCATTCTTATAAGCCTAGGATTCTACTATAATTTGTCCAAATAAATATCAAATGGTTTTTCCATAAAATTCTCTTTCTTATAGGATAACAAGCCTATTGTAGGATTGGGGGGCATTATTCCAGCAAACTATAAAAGCATTGTAGCTTCATAAAGTTAGAAATTGCCTATTTTGCTTCTCTACTTTATGGATCTGCACTCATTTTGGTGTTAAATTCTGTTGAACCTTTTATGACTCATTTTGCCTATTTCCTATCCTAAATTTGTCACTGATATGTTTTACACATGCATTTGAACATTATCAAACCTATAAAACTTATCCCTGAAATCTGAGGTAAAATTAGAAAAAACATGTGTGTTGAAACGTTGGTGTCTCAAACACATGTCAAGATAAACTGCTGATGTTTGGGCTTTATTGGTAATCCGAGGATTTTAGCTATGGATTTTCATCTAATTCTAAGCCATCCAAAAATGATTTTAATAGTATTTGATGCCAAATGTGAATAAAAGATCTCATGCTAAGTTTCAATATCTCCATTATTAATCCTCTCCTCCATGGCCGAAATCTGAAGGTTTGTCATTGTTGAAGCTTTTTTTGTGATCTCCATACTTACCCTTTAAGATCCGCATATTGCTCCTACTCCTAGGGCTTTCCAATCCCAATTCCTTTCATCAAATTCTCTATTGTTGTTGAATCTTCTCTCATAACCCTTGTTGAAGATCCAATACCTCTCGATTATTTCTCCCAAGCATATGAACGACATTATCATCTCCCATCTTGTCCTCCATTGTACAAGCGCACACCATCAAGGCAACAAAGATCCTCCTAGGGTGGTGATTGCAAAACATTGCACACACCACAAACACCCCACATAGGAAGTGCACACTTTGATTCTTACCAAGGCTATGCTCAAGGTTGGAAGATACAACCTAGGGGACTAATTGAGGCAGTCTCATAAACAACCACAACATTTCCTCTCCCCCCCTCAAGATGTGTAGAGATTCAAAGATCAATAATGAGAGATCAAGAGCATTTTGAAAGGTGACACTGATAGATAGGAAGCAAGATACAGAGGTGTACAGGCCCGAAAATTCTTGGAGTTCCACTTGTACTGTCTCCTTTTTGAAATAGGATTTAATAATAAATAATAATAATAAAATTTAAATATAAAAATAAATAAATAAATAATAATAAAATATAACATAATATAATTAGTAATTACAAGTTAATTAAGTTTAATGAAAGGTCAAGAGATATGCAATGAAAAGTTGTGACTCTCAACATAAGGTGTAAAAAGGAGAGTTCATTTGAAAGGGGACATGGAGGAAGGAAGAAAGAGGGGAGTTTAGGAATCAAAGAAGGATTAATGGAAGAAGAAAAGAATGTTAAGAAAATAAGAAAGGGACTCTTTCAAAGGGTAACAATGATGAAGGGTTCTAACTTTTTCAAAGGGTTGTAGTTATGAAGGGTCGTTTGTAATGCTCCCTTCTTTCCTGTCAAGTATTGTCTTGCTTTACGACAATCCTCAATCGATGAACTTGTGCATGAGTTAGAAAATCCCCATACAAAACATATATAAAAACATAAATGGAAATATAAGACTATCTAGATTCTTTCACATAATAAGGGTAAGAGGAAGGGGGGTTCTTGTCTTTGAGCCATTTCTACACCAAGTCCAAGAGAATTTAATGTCCCATTTTTGGAATGATATGGTTTATGATTGGATTAGCCTATTATTGTCCCTCGTAGGCTAAGCCTGATGGTTACAGGTTCCCAGTTGGCCATGCAGGAGGCTTACTCCCATTTCAAAGGCCAGAAGTGTTCAAGATTGCTCTTCGTTTGGTTCAGTTTGGCACACTTACTATTTATAGTAAGTGACTATTTCATGAAAAGTCGGGATTACTAATTATAGCAGGGCACCTGAATGGGCTATGTTTGTAGTGTTGATCTCTGGCACCATTGGGTTGATCAAATATTCAGGGACTAACTATTTATAGTAAGTCACCTTGTTAGTAGAGTTCAATATTTCTATATTTAGTAAGGCACCTGGACATGTGATTTTAGTGTTGATCCTTGATTTCAGTCGGCATGGAGAAATAAGGTTTAATGCGCAAGTTATATCATTTAATTATTATTAAAGGTGACTTTACTAATAATTATTCATAAAAGGCATAATATAAAGTTTTATGTGCACTTTATGTCCAATGGGGCCATGACCCTCTATTAAGTGACTTAAAGTACAATTAATAAATTATGTTTGGGAGCCCATTTATTGATACACTGTATAAAGTCAAAAAGTAAATATAAAGTATGTTTTAAAATGATTAGAAGACTTTGAAGTTTGTGCTTGTGCTCTTCTCATGGAGAAGTAGAAACTAGGGTTTTCTGGTATTGGCATTGGAGAATGGGGATTATTTATTGTTTTAGCATTCTGAGGTTGTGAAAGACCAGCTGAAGTTTGCCTGTAAGATTGGCTTTATCTAGAAGTCAACATTGTGTGTCATTGGAGATTATATCAAAGGTTTTGAAGAATATTTAATTGCTGATCAGAAGTTTGAGGATTAATTTTTGGAGAGAACTTGTTGCTGGTTGTATGCCATTCTTCTTCAGCACGTGGGATTTATACTATGCATACTGGGAGCTGAAAGTTGTTCTTTTTTGGGGCAGCTAAGGGTCTGATATAAGTTTGCTACATTTGCTTGTTGAAGAATTCATCTGCTGTTGATATTCATCCTTTCAGAGGGTTTCGAGGCATGTGTTACTTGTGAGTTCATTAATTGTAACTCTTAGATTTTCTAGGTATTGGTTTTTTTAGATAAGAGGGGTTTATTAATGAGCTGGGTTGTTATTATATTGTGAAACTTTTGAGTATTCAAGCTGGTATAAAAATCTAGAATTTTCAGCTATGTAGTTTCAATGAAATTTCAATTTTGAGTTGGAAAAATTATTATTGCAATATTTTTATTTGCTGCATTATATTGTCATATCAAACATTGCAAATATACAACATTCATTCATCAAAACAAACACAAACAAGGCAGGAAATTTGTATTTACAAGAATCCGCTTTGAGAGGGTTTTTACAAAGAAGCAAGTCTGTGCAACTCTCTAGCTCAACTTGGTGGCTCCTGACTACCTCTCCCATTCTCAATTCCCTCCTAATCCTTGGGAAGAGACCATAAATGGGTTAGTTGGCTCCTTAGGTAAGTTCCCCCTGGGGTTCTAGCCGCCTTTATTGTCGTCCTAGAAAGGTCCTCATAGCCATTATGTTCAGAGCCTTATTACACTGCATCTTTTCTTTGGCCTTATGGATACTTGATACTTTCGGTATATCCATTCTATCCTTATATACATATATCATTTATATTATAACAAATGTATACTAACCTTGAGAGATGTGTGATCTCTGATTTAATTGCGTGCAAGGAATATAATTAGCAACACTTTATTGAGAATGTCCAGAGATGGTTCTGGTTATGGAATAATAATCGCAAATTAACATGTTCTTGCTGTTTCTCGATCTACTCTGTAATTCCTCTTCGCTGATCTGATATTAGTACCTTATTCGTTGATTTTGATAGGACTCCTATTCAATGATGATCCCCAAAATGCATAATGAGGAAATAAGTTATGATCTGATTATGATAGTCACGGAATTAATATCGGATATAGCAATGTCTTGCTGTTTGCTCTATCTGATCCCCAACTATTCGCTGCTTTGATCTTCCAGTCTTATTTGCTGATGATGAACGAATGATTGAGAATGCCTATTTATGCCTTGCACTTGAAAGGATAAGTCACATTACCTAAGGATGTGTCTAATGTTCATTCATTTCACCCTAACTGATTGCACTATTTCATTATTATAATTATTGATTATATCAATCATACCCCTTCAGCAAATGGTTGATCTGCCTTCTATACCAATCGTGGTCTTTAACAAATCGCTGGTTATACCTGTGTCCTTTTCACTGATCGGTTGGATTAACATTAATATCGCTGTAAATATCATTGTTTAATAAATGTTAGTATCACAATATCACTGTTTAATTAATGTTAATGTCACTGTTAATACTAATTGATTCTTCTTGGCAATATTAATATCACTATAACGATGCATATTTTTATGATCGATATGTTATCATTTTGTCTGATCGATGGACTTGTTATGGAGTTCGGTTTGCATATTGACTTTCATTCTTGAAATATCGTACTCACTGCTGATCCTTATTCATCAATGGCTTCTGGATATAATCGCTGGTGCAAGATGTGGTTTGTCTCAAACCAATGATAATCTTTCAATCATTTACTCAATACCCTCCTAGAAGTTGAACTCCACTTAATCAAGGACCATCACATTGTCACTCTTCAAAAGGGTGGTAATTATAAAAGGTTGTGCCCCTTTCAAAGAGGGTGGTAATTGTGAAGGGTTGCGACTCTTCCAAAGGGTAGTAATTGTGAATGGTTGTGACCATTGCAAAGGACAGCCATGATGAATAGGTATGACTCTCCCCCACATTGGAAGATATTAAGGGGGGAAGGTTTCAATTGAGGAGGATAACCAAGTGAGGAAACAAAAAAACAATAGTCTTATTATTATTCAGCGAAGGAGGCGTTTTTGGAATATTATAATTCGACATTGAGCAAAGAAAGGAAGACCAAGAGCAACAGAATATGAAGAATAACTCAGACCTATACTAGGTATACAAATTACAATGTTATGTTGCATCATATGATGAAGAGTTTAGAAGAAGACCTAGAGCAACAAAGAATCAGACTCTAAAATTTCACGTGGGAGGAAATCTTATTAAAACCAGACCTGAGTGTAAACTATAGCAGGCTTTTGAAGCAGACTTACGAGCAGATATATATGACAAACTTAGGAGCAGATATATATGATAGACTTATGAGCAGATACATATGACAGACCTATGACCATAATTCATGGATTATGGCAGTAATCAAGTCATAGTTACATCTATACAATTGTGAATACCACACACATACAATAATCAACTGTATTAGGCAAGGAAAGGAAGTGCGAGGGGGAACAGTGAGGCCTTACTAGGAATGGACAGGATTATCTCATCTTAGTCCTAGGTTAGGGTTATATCTCTAACAATTTTGTGTTCCTTGTTTCATTTGGATTTGTGAATTTAGGGCAAAGTATATGGTGATCCCAGAAGGGGACAATACACCACCATAGACAGACAGTAACATTGGAACTTTAAAATTGACCTATGGGAGAGTTTGCAAAGTTGTTTGTGCTCTTGACTTTTAGGAGATTTGCAGAAGCATTCATCACTAATGCTTGCATCCTAATTTTGTGTCTATAGAAGACGAGCTCTCATTCTTGAAATATCATACTCACTGCTGATCCTTATTCATCAATGGCTTGTGGATATAATTGCTGGTGCAAGATGTGGTTTGTCTCAAATCATTGATAATCTTTCAATCATTTAGTCAATGCCCTCCTAGAAGTTGAACTCAACTTAATCAAGGGCCATCACATCATCACTCTTCAAAAGGGTGTTAATTATAAAAGGTTGTGTCCCTTTCAAAGAGGGTGCTAATTGTGAAGGGTTGTGACTCTTCCAAAGGGTAGTAATTGTGAAAGGTTGTGAACATTGCAAAGGACAGCCATGATGAGCTCTCATACCCAATGTTAGTGTCCTTTACAGGTGTCTAAGAAGGACAAGAACATGCAACTTCAGTGCTAGTGACCTACAAGGGAGTTTAGATTCACAGGTTACTTATAGGAGCATTTACCACCTGGTCTAGTGTCTTGGTAAGCTAGAATCAGGTGAATATATCTAGGATCCGTTCACCCGCTGTCCAAACCATTTCCAGCATCAAATTCTACACCAAATATGTTTTTATACCCCTAAACTTAATTTTATTTTTAATCATAATCTAGTTCTATTTTTTATATCCTACTTCTTGCATTTAATCTATTTGAGTATGGAAATCCAATAGTTTACAGTCAGTTGTAATTATTGTTAAATTTTAGTTTATGATCAGATTTAAACTAGATTAGGTCAAAGGAAGAAAGTGTAATCCTAGGATGTGGATTGTTTAACTTGTACAACATGAAATAATGTAAGTTTTCCATTTTCTCTCTCGAGTATATATGCAACATCATAGTGTTGGAGTTGAGAATTCCTGTTTGGAGATGCTATCTAATTATAAACCTTGGGAAAATTTGCACTTCTTTTTGCTATTAAATTTTAAAATTCCAAGTTGTATCAATATGCAAATGATCATGGGTGAAAACAGTTTTACTCATATGGTTGGTTTACCTTGAATTGATGTTTGAAGGGATGGGACTAATGGTAAATGACCTATTATCAAAGCTACGTTATGGATATTTTGTGTTTCAACTAGATGACTAGATGGTATATGCAAAATTGGAAGCTTAATCAAAGGAAGCCTTTTAGTTTGTTCTTCTCATTCAATAACCTACATTCATGCAAATAATTGATGAAATGAAACCCCAATTAATGGAAAAAACTTGTAATTATAAGAATATAACATCTTGTATTTTACTTTTGTATGATTGCTTTTAAGATGTCCAATCCCACAAAGGTTATTGTTCATCCATGGAATTTGAAACAATTCATTATTTACTTTATTTTTTCTATGATTTGATTAAAGATATCTTTGCCTGGCAGGTAAATAATATAAGTGGATATCTTCCTGGGCGAATAGTCTTTTTCCTGGTATGCTTAAATAATACACGCTCTTTTGTTTTATCATCAAGAATTGATTTTTCATTCCCATTAATTCTTCTTTTGTTCCCTTTTATAGAAGGCCATGAAAATTTGAAGATTCATAGAATAGCACTAGGATCCATGATTGGGATAGATATTTCATTTCTAATTTAGTAATGCAGATCTTACCATGTTATGAATTTGATTTAATTAAATTAGATTACCATTCTTCAGAAATTATTATTTTAAGAACGAAATCATTTTTAGAATTGTGATGCAAGCATTGAAATTTATGTGAAGAAAAAATGAAATTTCAAATTGAGCAAGTAAAAAACTGTAACATGTATAGAAAGAGAGAATCAACACAAGAATTTATCTTGGAAAAACCTAGTGTGGTAAAACTCTAAAAGGGTAGTATTGTGAATCCTTGTATCCACCATCATGCAAGATTAACAAGCCAGTTGCTTATGTTGAGGTTTCAAGAACACTGGAGCTTTTAAAGCATTTATAAGAATACTCTACAGTCTATCTATATAAAACTTGCTCAAACAGTTTCTTCACTCTACAAGATCAATATATGACCTCTAGGAGTATATTTGTACAAGCAAATGAACAACTGAAACACCCACACTTCAACTTCTATTTTGGGATATCAAACTTTGGTTTTTGTGTTATTTGGGGGCAGCGTTTAGTCTTTGACAGTGGTGAATTCTGTGTTTTTCTTCTTGCATAAAGGCATTTGCAGGCTCTGAGTATGCTTGCACATTTGGGACTAGAGATACAATATGTCATTGTACACTACTTTTACTTCTGTGAGTTCCACGGTATTTGGATAATCCATAAGCTTCCTGGTGCTTGTATTACATTTTATTGTTCTTTTCACCTTTGGTTTGTGCAATTTTCAACATTGAATAAGTAGAAAATGTCCAACATATTTTTTTGTGTCAAGTTCTAGACATGGACTATGAATATAGGATTCCAAACCATTTGTTAGTTGTTGTTGAATTACAATTTTATGAACAAAACAAACCCTTTGATTATGCTGGATATATTGTAGAAAGAAAACACAAATCCTTGGTTGATACCAAGAGGGATGCCAACAAGGTGCACTTCAAGTTCTACTCTCGTTTGTTGCATCTCATTCTTTATTCTTCTATGAAAATTTGGAAACCACGACTCATGATTGAGCCAGATAAGAAGTTCAAAGTGTACAAGTCCGGGAATGAACTTACATATGGGATAAACATTGTGAAACAACAGATTATGCAATCTTTGAAGAATATTTTGTCAAGCAAGTGTTGAGTCAGCTAGGTGGGCCTATGGACTGGAGATTGTTTGTGAAAGTTAAAAGGTTTCTCAGGCATAAGAACCTTGTGCCTGAGAAAGGGATTACTATTAATTAGGGTGACTGGTTTCTGTACAAAACACCTCATATTTGAATCTTTGGTTCGCACCCCATGTTCTACCAAAATCTATTCCAGACAGAATTGCATTTTTAGAGATTATTTGGCAGATGAATGAATCTGATAAGACTCACTTGAGGATCTTCAAGAAAAGCTCTTTTGTGCCTTCATTGCTTTTCTTTTCAAATTTCCAAGTATGAGTCAAAGGAGGCCTTGAATTGATAATAAATTTCTTAAGCCATATAGAATGAAGGTGGATCCACCTCAGACCATTTGATTTTGGGTGCTTTAACTATGAAGTCAGGACGTCATACAAAATGTTTGGCTTTTTCCCTCCAATTTGATGAAATAGAGGACCTTATCAGAAATTGTCACACACAATTGGAAGTGACAATAATAAGGGAGAATGGGGCCAAGGTCAAAATAATTGAGGCAAAGAAAAGGGGAGAAGACCCTACATATACATTATCGTGGGATGAAGTTCATGATCCTCTCAGAATAAAAATGATACTGAGTGCCTACAAACATGATCTGGAGAAAATTGAGATGCCAAAGCTTGTGCCAAGCACTCCTGCTGCACTCCCTGTTTCATTAGCTCCACCTGCATCAACACTATCATCATCAATACTATCTTCATCTGACCTCAGTGCCAGCACCAATCGCAAAGATTCTGAGGCCTGTTACTCCGATTCACCAATTGTTGCCAATCCCAAGGGGGAAACTTCTCCTACTGATCTATAATTAACTAGTGTTCAAACTACTCTGCTCATCTTTCCCCCTTGGGCTTGGCAACAAATTAGAATCATACTTGGGACTTGCAGAAAAGGCATGGCAATACTGTAATGCAACAAAAGGGATATACAAAGATCATGCTAGGAATGAGATTCACTTGAAATGTGTGGAATGCCACCTAAGGTTAGTTATCGATGCTTTGAACATTTTTCGTGTTAAGTGTTGATATTGACACATTTCAAGTTATATGTGATCTTTTCAATAGATACAAGCATCTTCTCTATTTGCTTGATGTTCATGCAGCTTATAGTCAAATTATCATAAGCAGTTGACAGAGTTTAAGGGAATGACTATCGACCACATTCCCGTACTTTTCAGAGAGAATGGATAATTAAAGGATAGTGCAGAGTGGAAGGCTGGTTTTATGAATATCCTGTCTTATGTTTGCAGATATTCACGCTGATGAGAATACAAATGTTAAAAAATTGAGTTCATATCTAGATAAATTCTCCCAATTGGAGCATTGGATGGTTATAATTGCATCTGTTTCAAATAAGTTTCTAGGAGATGAATATAACAAGCTCTTGGACTAGGCCAACCGTGTTGTAATGGGTGGTATTTTTGAACTATATAGGATGAAGAAAATGCAAAATTTGTTTTGCATGTCAATCAGTCATCTTCTAAGACAACTTTTGGCCATATCATCCATTCATGTCTGTTGTTTTTGGAATGAAATGAAATGAAAATGCATTTGATCTGCATTTCAATTTGTCATCAGAAAGAGCCTCCACGCCACATCACCAATTTTTGCAGTCACGTGCTCAATACAATTACAACAGCTTTGTGTCAGTTACAATCAATTTAGAAGGTGGGGCATCTCCCTTGAGTTTTAAGCACATCACCAACAGTGACTGCAGCTTCAATATTCTTTTGGTTGAGGGATATTTTGTTTTTGTCATGTACTGCCTCAAAGATGCCTTTTGGAATATTCTTTTGTTTAAGGCAGTTGTCAAATGTAAATGTGGCACATGTACATGGATTGCTTGAAGTTTGTTGCTCCATTATTTCTATAAAAGGGGATTCAAATCCATTTTACAAGGATTCTAGTCTTTTCAAATTTTGAGAAGTTTGTCGAGTTAGGTCTTGTCCTATAAAGTGTCTTTTCAGATTTTATAGAAGTGATAGTCTATAAAAATACACTTGTACATCAAATCTTTTGATCAGCATGAACAACCAAATATACAAATTATGTTGTAGTTGTCTCCTAATATTGTATTCAAACTCTTTTGATATTAATGAACAAACTTTGTTGATTTAATTTGTGTTATTTGCGTAGTGTATGTCTTATTCTCTACATTTTTTCAAGGGAATTTTTTTTTTAGATTGCAGGAATCAGGTATAGCACCCCTTATAAACTACAATGCATCAGGTAAACTTTTAATGTGACTGGTGATGTTGGTGCGACACATCCTCCGGTACCAGGTGGGCTGGGGAGACTAGACCTCATGACCTTGTGAAAGATTTGAAGCTCTCACCAATCAAGCTAGACCCCCAACCCAAGGGAAAGATTAAAATAACTTTGACTAAGATTTGAAGATTTAGATTAAATGCAAGGATCTAAAAGAACTGCAACTAGGCATAAATTGGGGATATTAATGCAAGGCATTAAAATTGAGGATCCTATGATAAAAATTAATTTGTCATAATTGTATTGTTTGATTTCTAAAATTGATTCTGTAACCTAAGATAGGCACCAATCAGGAATTCTTGCCTCCATCAGTTAGAATCATGCTAAGAATTGAACAGATCATCCTCCCTTTCAATTCTTTCTTTGTTAGAAGCATGAATATATGCTCTCGGGACTAGCAATGTGTAGCATCGAAGAATGGAGCCAAACTTGTGTTTTTTATAGTGTCTTGGTCTAATTGAGTGAGAGTATGTCTATTTCATAATACCCATGTTGTCATATGATTTCTTTATAAGGTATTGTCATACAATCACCTTCTTAGTCTTGCAAAACTAGAAGTGCAGAGGAATCCAACTTCTATGTTGATTCTTCTTTATTGGCTATTGCCTCGAGATCTTTAAGAATAGGAAATCGGAAAATCCTAAGAGGATTTCAAGCAATTAGTTGGAACAAACAACAAAATCACCCTTGACTATTATCTCTATTTTCTTCTATTTTCACGCCATCCAATTCCTAGAAAATGAACCGAAAAATCTACCATTTAATAACAATAGCTCAAAACCATAATCTAGAACAATGTAGTTGTATCAAATCAATGGCATAGAATCACTCCGCCTAAAATGTGTGCCTTAGATTGAAGGACAAACATTTGAAGTGTTGTGGGTATATGGGAGAACCCTTTGCATTAATTGGGGTAGGTGGGCTAGTGAAAGTAGTGCCATTATATTTGGTGCTCAAAACCCTTTGATTTTTTTTTAAAACTTGAAACCAATTCTTGTTACATGACATGCCCTATTTAGTGTATATTGGGATCATGAGGTAGGTTATGAACTACCTTCAAATCTTTGACATAGTCCACAAGTTTCACTTTGACTCCTTGTCGAGCTATTTATCAGTCAACACTTGGGCATGGTTCTTGAACCACTCCAAAGTGTCAATGTAAACCATACAAAATATCTTCTTGCTTAGATATTGGCATTTGAATGGTTGTATTTTTGGGCATGATTCAAAACTATGTTGGACCCTAGAGGTTGTTACAAAACCACCAAAAACCTCCAATGACATAACATTTCTTCATGTTGGGACCTAACATGGGAAACAAATCCATGTCAGCACTTGGGCATGGTTCTTGAACCATGGAGAATTGCTTACAAGCACACCACTCACCCTTTTCTTCCTCTGCTAGAGATTTCACATGAAAATGTAACCATGTCAGTATGTGGGGATGGTTTTAAAATCACCCCACATAGTTGATGCCTTCAATCACCACTTCATTCTTCCGCTCTAACTTGTCAGTAGCTCATGGAAACAACTAAATTGATTTGGAAGCCTTGAGCATCTAGCGAACCATCTCAAACTTTTTGCCACAAGATAAACATTTCCTTTTCACATGCTTGTGGAAAAACATCTGGTTTGCGAACCACATCAAATTGCTAATGAATATTGGCAATGTTGGCCTCTTTGCAAGTTGGTGCTTGTGCAGGGTTTTCAAACTACCCCAAGGTCTAAATGAGCACTACACAAAAATAAGTCCCTTTTCTTCATCTATTGGAGATTTGAATAGAGTATAGAACCATGTTGGGGCGTGTGGATGTTTGAGTAAAAAACAGTGAGGAATGATCAAGACCGTAGATAAAACACTTCGCAAAAACTCACTGAGTCAATAAAAGCTCACAAGTCTTTTTTTCTCTCGAGTATTTGTGCCAAAAACTCACAAAAAAAACTCACCAAGTTTTTGTGAAAAACTCGCCAACTTTCTAGTGAGTTTTCACAAAAACTTGGTTTTTATGTGGCAAAAAATCAGCTGCATAAACAACTTGTGCAGCTTTCCCTTGCTACCCCTCAAGCTCATTGGGATCTCCACTCCCAAACCCCCACTAGTTATTGAGATCTCTTATCATATAAGAAATTTGATTACAAGGTGTCTAGGAGTGGAGGCCAAAGTTGAGAACTTAGACAATTAATTAATTTTATCTCTATCATAATATCATTGATCAATGATGAAATATCATACTATTAGTATCAAAGATTCAAATGCTATCATTAGAAATTCATAATCTCTCCCAAAATTTTCACTGGGACAGGAAATAGGAAGATGCAAAATGTTACAATATGCAATTTATGAATTATGCTGCATTGTGATGTTGTTCAAAGGCAATCATCATAAAATCAAAATAGTTGTCATCTAACTATTATATTAAGATTCTACATGAGGATGTGATTTTGTACTCAATTTGCATTCAAATCAATCAAATTTGATAGAAAACATTGGATACATCTATGCAAACAAAAGTGTTCCTAATGAAATTTAAACAATCTTTTAAGTTGTCGTGTTCTTGTTGAATTTTTGTTGAGTTTTTGCTCAAGTTGTATATTTTGGGCTTGCCAAGTTTTTGCTGAGTCCGAGTTTTCCAACTATGATCTAGACTACATGAACTAATTTAAATCAATCCCTTTCAATCAAACACTAGAACACAAAAATCCAACCAATGAGGTGGATGGGTTTTTTTTCCTTTGTTGTAATTGTGAGGGTTGATTGATGATGCGATAGACTAGATTGATGATGCGATGGACTAGGCTAACAATGATTAAATTGACTAAATTTAACAAAATTTAGTCATATAAGAAATTGGATTACGAGGGGTCTAGGAGTGGAGACCAAAATTGAGAACTTAGACAATTAATTAATTTTATCGCTATCATAATGTCATTGATGAATGATGAAATATCATACTTTAGTATCAAAGATTCAAATGCTATCATTAGAAATTCAGGATCTCCGCCCAGTCTCCGCCTCCCTTGAATGTCTCTCTTCCCTTTGTGGATGGCATCTCCCAAAAAATTGCCAAAATCTTAACCAGAAAGGGCCTCCGTGTTACCTTCAAACCCCTTTTGAATTTAAGAAATCGTGTTCCCTCGCTCAAGGACTTCAAAGACTCACTTCTAGACTTGGGAGTCTATAAGATTGTGTGCTCTTGTGGCATCCCCTATATAGGGGAATCGGGTCGCCCTTTCCTCACTAGAATCCGCGAGCATAGTGCCGATATAAAGCACGATAGGGTCCACAAGTCTGCTTTAGCGGAGCACTCTTCTTCCACCAAACATCATATCTGCTTGGAGAGCACCCAAATCCTTTCCAAGGAGGATAACTACTTCAAGAGGAAGCTTAAGGAGGCCATTGTTATTAACCACCATCCCATTAACCTTAACCGTGATGATGGGTGGTCCATTAACCTTTCCTGGCAACCTCTGTTAGGCACGCTCGACAACCTCCTACACCCTTGATTCTTTCCTAGTCCCCTCTCTTGTGCTTGCTCCTTGTTTGGCTAGTTGGGTCCCCCTTTCTTTGCTTGCTTTTGTTTTTCGGACGGGCCCTATTTGTTCTTCTTTGTGGGTTTCTTGTTTTTTCTTGCTTGCTCTCTCCGTTGTCTGTCTTAGTAGGGTTTATATGGGTAGTGTGTCTTCCCCTTGGTGGGTTTCAACTCCTTCTCAGGTTCATTCTTGTGCTTGCCAAAGCTTTGGTTCGTGTTGGTGTTGGTCCTTGTGTCTTTTGCTTTTCATAGGTTGGTCCTCATGCTTTTTGCTTTTTATAGGTTGGTTGGTTTCGTGTCCCCCCTTCTTTGCTCATTATGTATTTTTTGTCTTATAGATTTTTTGTAAACTTTTCTTATTTAGATATGTATGAATAAATATGCACATATATGAATAAGATTTATTATGAAAAGATATATATGACAATAAAATAAAATATGCATAGAGGTAAATATATATATATTTCACCTCTATGCTTATTTTGTATTTTTATGGTCATGCATGTCTTTATATAATAAATCTAATAATAATAAATCTTATTCATATATATATATATCTTATTATAATAAATCTAATTTTAATTAAATCTTAATTATATAATAAATATATATATTTATTGTCATACGTTTTTATAATAAATAAATCTTAAACATATATGTGTATTTTGTATTTTTATTATCATATATGTTTTTAATAAACTTTATTCATACATGTGTTAGGATATATATATATATATATATATATCCTAACACATGTATGAATAAAGTTTATTATTATTATGTAAAAACATATATGACAATAAAAATACAAAATACACATATAGGTTTAAGATCTATTTATTATAAAAAGTCACATATGACAATAAAATACAATATATGCATAGAGGTTTTTTACAATGAGGTGATAATATATATATATATATATATATATATCACCTCCTTGCGTTTTTGTTTTGTCTTTTATGTCTTTATATAATTAACCCCCCGTTTTTTAAATTTATTTTTTTCATACTTGTTCATTCTACAATTAACTTAATCCATTAAAATGAATTTATTTGTCTCGAGGTTTTTTTTCTTTTTTTCTCTTGTTTTTGTAGCTTTTTTCAGGTTTTCTTTTTTTATCTCTACATAGTTTTCCATGTCTTTTCCTTCCCTTATATCTTGAGACAGGCTTGGTCCGCATCTTCATTCTTACCATTCTTGCACTCTCTATTCCTGATGATGGATCATGAAGTGTGATCCGAAACGTTGATGCTAAAAACAAACACAATCGAATCCAGAAACGCAATTGTATTCAGAATCTGTACCAAAGTTTTCACTAGGGAAGGGAATAGGAAGATGCAAAATGTTGCAATATGCAATTTATGAATGATGCTGAATTAAGATGTTGTTCAAAGGCAATCATCATAAAATCAAAATAGTTGCCATCTAACTATTATAATAGGATTCCACATGAGGATGTGATTTTGTACTCAATTTGCATTCAAATCAATCAAATTTAATAGAAAACACTTTTTGTACTAATTTATGGAATCATTGGATACATCTATGCAAGCAAAAGTGTTCCTAATGAAATTTAAACAATTTTTTAAGTTGCCGAGTTTTTGCTGAATTTTTGTTGAGTTTATGTCAAGCTGTATATTTTGGGCTTGCCAAGTTTTTGCCAAGTCTGAGTTTTCCAACTATGATCTAGACTACCTGAACTAATTTACATCAATCCCTTTCAATCAAATGCTGGAACACAAAAATCCAACCAAAGAGGTGGATGATTTTTTGTTCCTTCGTTGTAATTATGAGGGTTGATTGACTAGATTGATGATGTGACGGACTAGGCTAACAATGATTAAATTGACTAAAATTAATAAAATGCAAATATTACAGAATAGACAAACAAAAACAAAAGGAAAATTTGAAAAGGCAACACAAAGAAGAATTTGGTAGTGAAGATTGGGGCAAACTATTTATGATGCTAGTGTGTTGTGATGCAGCTTAAGTGGGTTGAAAATTTGGGTTGTGTAAAATGATAATTGATTGATATTCAATATTAAGCAAAGGAGATGAATACTTCTTAATTAAGAAATTACAAGTTCTTTCCATAACAAAAATAATTGAAAACCAAAGATAGAATAGAAAGTTACTAAACTGACTTAACATCTTAAAGAGTAGAAAGTTACTAAAAACTAAGTGAACAACTTAAAGAAAAGAAAGTTATTAAAAATTAATTGACGGACTTAAAAGAGAGTTACTTACATGACCATTATACTAAATATTACAATATTACTTTGATATTGTGTAACTATAAAGATCAAACACAATTTGTGCACCAATGATGGAGACAAATCCAAAATCAATATGCAAATATGCCTAAATTTAGCGAAACCTAATCTATCCATGACAAGTGAGGAAAGGCAAGAGATATGTTTTTTAGATTCTCCAAAACGTTTGAGATGTTGAATCATCCTTCCATTGTAGCAACCTAGGCGCCTACAAAATGGAAAGTGGGAAAATGGTCGTTTTGCATAGGGGATTGCCTTGGTCAAACCTTGTGTTGGTGTTCTATCGTGCTTGCAATGAGTAGAGGCATAACGAATAATAATGAATATGATAAACACCACAAGGATAGATTTTTCTATACAGATCTAAAATCCTTAGTGGATTGATGCTGCCACACAAATCACACACAAGGTAAATAAATAGACTTCCTGAGATCTTGTAAATGTTAGCGCAGATAATAACAATAACCAGCATAAACAAAAAGTGCCATAGTATATTTGAGTGTAGCTTTGTTTTAGCAATGAAATTCATAAACTTCAAATTGCAGATTGTAGACTGTAGATTGTGCTTTATTGTATCTTTTCTTTCTATAGAGATTTCATTCAATGACACTAAGATTGGATCATAGTAGGAGAAATATATTCTGATAAACTCTCAAACTATCAAGAAAAAAATCCTAATTTTTAGTTGTAGGAGCCAATTAGTTTGAAACCCTAACGTAACTTTAATTCTCCAATATCTCCTTGAATCCTTGTCCACTTCCCTTCAAATTTATATTTTAGATGTCTCAATGTGACCTTGAAAAAAACTTTAAAAATTAGTAAACATTTCAATAAATTAGAGAGCTATTCACTTCCCAAAATGACCTTAAAATTTGAAAAATCCCTTGCCTTCACAATGTTGAAATCATGCTTTGATACCATTCATAAAGAAATAACTTTCCTAATAAAATAATATAATAGGAAATATGCATGCTATAAATACTTGTTAATAATATACCACTTCAAGGGGGCAACCTCCCAATTTGCTTCAAGGGCGATACTCAAATAGTCTTGAATAATAACTTAATACTCATCATGGTGATAATAATTTACCTATACCTTCAATATATACCATACTAATGGGTTGGATGCCACCTATCAGCCAACATAGATACTTAAATGAATCCTTTGAATAAGCTTGCATCAATTTTTTTCACTAGAAAGTGCCTTCTCATAGACTCCAATGAAGAGCACTATTCTTTATCCTCTGTTGCGTCAAACCAACCTACCATGGGGATGTGTCCCACTTTGTAAAGAGCCCTGTTCGCTCTATGCTAAAGAATTTATATTTTTTGTCTTTTTTGAAAGTTTTGCAATTTTTTGGTTTTTGAGATATAAGAAATGCAACTGAATTCTAAATTTTAAAAGCACAATTCCAATTCCATAATATTATTTGCAAACAATTCAATTTTGCAAATATACATATATAATGTTGTTTGATTATTAATAATTCCAATATCAAATGTGCACCTTAACATATATGCAAATCACTGCCACTAGGAAATTACACATCGCAGCCTTCTTGAAGAAAAACATAGCCTCTATTGGTGTTGACGCAGGCTCTGGAAGTCAACGCAGCTTCCAATGTAAAAATCTCAACCCATTAAAAGTTTAACGCTGCTCGATTCTGGAGATGGAAGCCTCCACAAATCTGATCACACCTCGTTGTAAACCAGATGCAGACCCTCAGCATGTAAACGTAGCAAATAGTGAACAATTTTAATATACAGCAGCACCAAAATTGTAACCAGCATAATCAAAATTAATTCTCTGATATTTAGAGCACAATTCACCACATCTTTTAGTGATTCAGAGTGCAGACAAAGAGGAATCAACCCTCACAAAACCCTTGTTGAAACCCTTCAGCAAATTCTCCATGAAATTAAAACATTAGCCAAGAATGAGTTTTTTTTGTACAAAGCATTGCTTTTATAATAAAAGATATCTTCTTCAAAACAGCAAAGGCAAAAAGCTTCTCTCACACACCTTTCACTTAAATGCCCTTTGCTTTATACTTAGGTAAATATTTGAATAACATAATTTATTAACTCCCTTTGTCTCCAGAAATGACCTTTTCATCAATATCATGATATATTCTGACACACAAAGTCATTGTTTCATGTGCCCAAGATTTTAAACATTTCAACCCAGATCCAACAAGCTATGTCACTAAGGTGACCAATATAGAATACTAGCAAAAATAACAAACTTAGCATATTTAATTAAATAATAATCATAATTCACCTGTCTTGCAAAAATAATTGAACAAGCATCAGATTCAAAATATGACAACACAAGCATGATCTTGATGGAGAAAGACGATGAATGAATATGACGGGGTGACTTACTAAAAATAGATGCTCCCTCCAAGATTCTTGGAGCCTAAATGGGAAGCCAAAAATAAAAACAGAGAGCATCATTCGACTACTCTAACTCATCTAAGCTCATCGGAACCATCCATTGACTTACTATAAATAGTAAGTCCCACCAAACGGAGCCATAACCCTCAACAAGGACCTCTAATCACTAGTATTAGCCTACAAGGACCTGTTGTGAGTTTTTCACACCATCACCCCAAAGAATTTGGGGACCCCCAATTTTCGAGCAGGCTTTGGCAATTTCCTAGATCCGGGAGTATTTGGATGCCTTAGCGAGATTTGGAGTGATCTAGAGGTTATGAAACCACAATTTTACACCTTGGACATTTTGAAGTGCCTGGGAGGGTATTGCTTGTTTTCACCTTGCACGAAACTTGGTTTTCCTAAACGATTGATTTTGTCTTTAGGCCAAATGAAATTCAATAAGAACATTTTTTTTCGATTGTTAGAATAATATCTGGCAGGACAAATTGGCAAATTTTGGAATTGGATTAATTTTGAAAATTGATGTAATTGAATAACTTTAACATTTTCAAAATATAATTGTGGATTTGAATATTTTGGGAAAGGCTTGTAAATTTTTGGTGGTGAAAATGGAAATTAAATGAGATTATTAAATTGCCAAATGGAAATTAAATTGCAAAATGATTTTTGGGTTGCAAAATAATAAAAAAAATTAATTGCTGAGTGGGATTTTCGAAATTTTAAATGGAAGAAAAGAGTAAATTGAAATTGGATTTTATTTCAATTTTAATTGGCTTAAAATTTTCGATTTTGGATGGTGTTGTCAAGATTAAATAGGTCAAAATCAATTTCCTCGGGGAAATTTCGAATTTACAACTGGCAGCCCCCTTTAATTTCGATTTTGGCTTGGCATAGGGCTTAACAAATTGAATTTTCATCCTCCAAGACAGCCCCAACTCTTTTCCCAGCCCACTTGCATTTTTTTTATTAATTAATTGGGCAATTTTGCAATAAATTTAATATCCCCTAGGGCTGTGCGATTTATTTCATTTAATTCATGTTTTGTTTTGGCAATTTTTTAATTTATTTTTTTCCCTCTTAGAAAGTCATCCCTACTTTTTGGGAGGCAAAAATTGGTATAAAGGAGGAGCTTCCCCCTCCTCATTTCGTCATCCTTTCATTCCTTGTCTTGGCAGGTTAGAGGGCGGCGAATTACTGGCGAAGGAGGAACGAAATCCCTCAAGACAAGGCTGCAAGTCTGGATAAAGCCAGTGAATTGTGCCCTAGCTACGAAAAATCAGAGGAGCAACGAAAATCTGTAGAAGGGCTGCAAGTTTGGAGGAAATGCTGCAAGTCTGGTAAAGAGCCAGCGAATTTATCAAGAAGAGAGGCCAGCGAATTCTTTAAGGCAGCGAAATTAGGCAGGGCAGTGAATTATCAAAGGAGCCTGCGAAATTGTTCAGGAAGGCAGCAAATCTGAAGGGCAAACTGCTATTTTGGTAAAGGCTACAAATGGTCTAGGCTGCGAAAATATCAAGATGTAGTGAATTATAGAAGAGGGCTACTAAATCTGGAGGCAACGAGTTTGTCAAGGAAGAGGGCTCTGATATTGTCAAAGAGCTGCTAAAATCAAGAGGATGTGGCTGCAAATTTCCAAATTTGGGGAGTTGCGAAATTATAGAGAAGGCTGTGATTTTTGGAGAAGAGCAAATTTGAAAAAGGGAGAGATTGTTGGTGTAGAGGAGGATCTTCATGCTTGAGGGTGAAGGCTGGTTGATAAGGCAGATTTCTTCCCTTGTTCTTGCTTGGTTCTTTCTCCATTTCTTGCTTGCATTTTTCATCCACCACTTCATCATTTCATCTAGGGTTTGAAGATGGGAGATATAAGTGTAGTTTTCATCCATAGGATTTGAAGAAAGGAGAAATAAGTGGTAGTCCCACCGCTAGGAAAGAAGCAGAGAGATAAGTGTAGTCCATCCCTAAGTATTTATAGAGGCAGAAATAAGTGGTAGTTCCATCCCTTGGTTTGGAGAGGCAGAGATAAGTGTAGTGTGATAGGAATTGAAGAGGCAAAAATAAATGGTAGTTCCATCCCTAGGATTGGAGGTGCAGAGATAAGTGTAGTTCGATCTCATTTTGTAGAAAAAAGAGGCAGAAATAAGGGTTAGGATGGCGGATGCTAGTGCAAGAAAGAACCAAAAGGGAATGTATACTAAGAAAGACAAGGAAGACATGACGCCTAAAACTTCCTCAAAATTGAAGCGAGTGGGTGACACCAACATTGGTACAGTGGACATGGTACAGTTCAAAATTGGTTGCAGGAAGGCAAGAAAGGAGTTATGAAGTCGTCAAGGCTCATCAGGTCGGACTTCAAATCAGAGTATGGCGACCTTATTGTGTTTCTCAACCGAGTCATGGGCTCCGCTCAAGGTACACAGTTTGATCCTTCGATGTATTATTTTATTGAAGGAATTGAGAATGGAAAAAGAAAGTTCGATTGGGCTAGGATCATTACCAAGAATTTAGAGTTGCAACTTAGGATAGTGCAAAATCAGAAGCAATTTTACATGGGGTCCTACCTCTTCTATTTGATCTCAAGGCTGTTGGTGATGCTTTGCTAATCGAACCAAATCCAGATTTGGGGAGATGCACTGCACCACTATGGTTGAGGCAGATGCTTATGCCAAGGGGCGAGGTTGTGGCAGTCCGAACAGTTGAAGACATTCAAGGTTAAGCCAAAGAGGAAAACATTAGTGAGGAAGCAAGTTTCATTGCAGATTGGAGAGATTTGAAGATATTTGAGGCTAGGCAAGGCTTGGCTATTCGTGCAAGCTAGTTTGGTTAGATTTGAGAAGGAGGTACGGCCAAGGCAGGTGCCCCTAGAACCCAAGAGTATTGAAGCAGAAGGGGGGTGCATGCAAACCAAATTCGAGTAGGAAGGTTAGAGAAGATCGAGAAGGTTAAGGAAGGCAAGGATGATGAAGGAGTAAAGCGAGACGAAAGGTTGAAAGAGGTCAAGTTCAATTTCAAGGTGGTGGGCAAGAGCAAGGCTCTCAAATTGCAAGAGGGTTCACATCCAGGCAAGCCACCGAGGCCAAGGCAAGATTACCCCAAGTGCATAGAGACCTCACCCTTTCAAGGTCAGGACATCAGGTACAAGCAAGTTCAGGTGGTGATGAGGAAGTTTCTAAGGACGAGCTCAAGCATCCAAGGCCTCACCTCATCTCAAGGATTAAATAAACTTATAAGATAAGGTTTATGAGGTGGCAATTTCATGTGCATGCAATCAAATCATGCCAAGTGTCCTATGCTCCCATTGGTTGACAGATTATTGTAATTTTCTCATTGGCCCACAAAGTTGGTGCCCTCATGTAATTGGTTGAAAGATGGTAACCCTAATTAGGGTTTGTAAGGTTTAATCTTGGCCCTTGATTTTGCCCCTTAATCTTGGCCACTCGTAATTTTGAGCCTCTATATAAGGTCATTTGTTCTCATTTGTAAAAGAGAGTTATGTTGGAGAATTGTTGCCAAAATACTATCAAAATTGTTCTCTATTCATTGTTGTGGTTTGCATGGTGGATATACATGATCATTTTGGTGTGTTGCATGGTTCTTCTTATCTCTCAAATTAAAGTAGGATTTCATTTCATGTTGTTAGAGTAGAAGTAGATGGCTAGTTGTATGGTGATGTTAGTGAATGTTTGATAGGGATCTATATACTAGGCCACTAGCATCCTAGCGGCTTGTTAGGAAGCCTTGTGTGGTAATCTAGTCCAATTGCTCCCAAGTTCTACTTGCATTTCATCTTTCCGCTTGTACTTCAAGTTTGGTTGGAAGATAAGTGTTAGTGTGAAAATTCTAAGAGTATCCCTTTGAATCATTGCACCAATGGAGGTAGCGCCGCAGGCAAGCTTTCATTTGGTTGGATCCCCGTCCATTTGCTAATTTCTTCATTCATAGGAGTAGTAGTAGAGTAGTAAGCAGTTAGTGGTAGGAGTAGTTGAAAGTGAAAGTGATCAAGGAGAAAAGAACATGTCAAGCAAGCGAAGGACCACCAAGTTATCTTTGAATGAACAATGTAAGCCCGCCTACGTGATTAACCAACAAATCACATTAATATAACTGAGTTAGTATCCACAAGTGTAAGGAACCTTGGAGTTTTCTCATGTTCTTCATGAGTATTTGCTTTTCAAGAGAGGGTTGAGTGTTTGGTATTCTATATCAAGTGTTCAATTGCTATATGTTATGTAGTGGTACAAAACTGACATCAACATTATTTGGTGCTAGAAGGAGGGCATGAATGAATTTCATTCTTGGATCAACTTGGAAATTCAGAGCAGAGATTGACGATGAATGAGCTTTCATGTTATATTTGAGATGTGAGAGATCTCTTCAAAAGCTCAAAAAATCCAAAAATTCCAAAAATTAGAAAAAAAAAAAAAAGGGAAAAGACTTCTCAATGAGTGGGCAGTGGTTTCATGGTCAAGGTATTCATCCAGTTGACATTGCTCGATTTCGGGAGACTTTGAATGCACAATTGTATCCATAGGATTTGTCTGAATTGGCATCAGCTTGCGAGTGCAGGATTCATGGGACGACCACACATGATGAGCTTAATTGTTTGACATTTCTGTCAAGAGTGGAGTTGGTATTGCAAAGGAAGATGTGCTTTTGGGATATCCTCAAACCAATTCCATCTACCAAACCAAATGATAGAGTCAACATGTTTGTGAATAGTTTCAAGGAAATGATCAAGAAGCGAATAAGTGAGGAGGAACTATATGTGTAATGTATGTTGCTCTCTGGTTGGTGTAGACTACACAATGTGAGACATTCAGAATATACTTGTCAACCATGTCGGGATATCATAAAGCAGGCCAAGAAAGAGATGGGGTGGTTTGACTGTGAGCAACCGAATACAGACGAAATTTGGAGTGCATGTCTTGAACAAATGAGTTTGGCATCGAAGGAAGGCACCAAGGATTACATTCATCAGTTAAGTTGTAAACCAAAAGATGAGCATATTGCATCCTCCTCTGACAAAGAAGAAAGCAAATTGCGAGAGTTTGGCGTGGTTGAACCTAATGACCAAGACATTCATGTGGAAGATGAGCCTTCACACATTACTCCTCAAGAGGAAGGTGTTAACAAAGAAATTAAGGAAGCAATTGAATTCATCCAAAGAAGAGGAAGCATATCAGACAAAGATCCACACCTTGAGGAGCTAGAAGATCATAACAAATTTGAAGAGGTGATCCTTGGTGAACTTTCCCTCATGCTACAAAGTCGAATTCTTGAGGATGAGTTGGAAGAAATCTCTAGCACCCTTCATGAAAGAAGCAATCAAGTGGACAAGTTGAGCAAGGAATTGCAAGTTACTACAAGTGAATCAAGATATGAGGAAAAGTTTGATAAAGCATTCCAGGACATCATTACCACCACATTCTTTGGGGGGATACTTGAAGATCCTATGGAAGAAATACAAAAGAAGTCATTTCCCAAAGCCTTTCAAGGTGATCAAGTTGTTGCAAGTGGCATGATTCACCATCAACTTCGACCTCCAGAAATCTTACCACTTGAAATGGAAGTTGATGGGCAACTCACAAAGATGTATGATGGTTCTCCTATCAGTCTTGAAGGTGCTATGTTTGGTGAGAGTCTATATAAAGAATTGCAAGATGTTCCTAAAGAGAGTTCAAATGGAAATTACATGCTAGATGATGAAGCTCCTAGTGGTGAGGATATGCAAGGATTGTTAAGTGGTGATCAAGTTGCTCCCATGGAAAAGGAAAACAAAGAACAGTTTGGGTTCATGCTACAGTTGGATATTGTGTTCGAGCAACTTGGAGAGGTGTTTGATGGGGAGAATATCAAGGAATCCTTTATTTTTGAGGATACATTTGAGGGGATTCACAAGGATGCATGGTTCATGTTTCACAGGGACAAGCCCCCAAAGACGATATTTCATCAGCTTGATTCCAAGATTGATCCTGCCTTGACTACCAATGAGTTCGGTGTAGATGTTAGAGGGAAGATTCATCACCAGTTGCGACCGCCTGAGGCTATGGATGATCAATTGAGGTTTGAACAATAGTTACCACATGAAGCACACCAGGTTGTTTCTTTCCCTGCTCTCAAGGATGAAAGGTATGAAAGCTTTTATTTTGATTATGGAAATTTTGGAAAAAAAACTTGTATTTGGATTCATCATGGACCTTATGAGTTGCCTCAATTGTTGATTTTTCATGATAATTTTCTTAAGTTTGAGTTGGAGGTAACAATTTTTTTTTCAGAGTACAAGGATGAGTTTGCAAGATTGAGAACGATCACCCAAACCTTGTTACTTTTGAACATCCCGAGAAACCATGTTAGATCCAATGTATATATTAGATTGGTTAGTGTTGTCCCTTTAGAGTCTTGTACATAGTTAGGGTAGGTTTTTCTTGGACCATTTGGTTCAGGAGAGTAGTTTAGTTTGCTTTCGTGTTTGGCTTAGATTAGGTTTCTTTTCAGTTGTTTAGAGTAGGTTTCTTTCCAATAGGTTAGAGTAAGTTTCCTTTCAGTTGGTTAGTTTAGGTGTTTGAAGGAGCTCGAGTTTAATTTGCATCAAGTCATTTGACTTGAGATCTTTTAGCTTCTCTCAGTCGGTTGGGTAGTTTTGGCTTTGGAGCTTTGCAAGTGCAAAGGGGGTCCATGTTATCACTCGTGGACGAGGTGTGTAGATTTTTACACTTTTGGTGTCAAAACCTAGAGTCTGTCTTGTTCATTTCTTGAATACATTTGACAAAGTTGAGGGGATTGAAGGTTGTGCCTGGTCGTTGGTCTATGGTAGGACTTGTACTAAATTTGGATCAAACTTGATAGTGGCTCTTGAGTTACCTTTGACATGGTTACAACATTTTACTCACACTTAATTGCGTCGAGTTCTTGGTGTTTTGAAGTGAAGTTGGACTTAGTGAAAATCATACACCAGCTTCAGCATCACTATGGTCTTCCAAACCCTCTGCGGACTTCATTGCCTGCAAGCCAAGCAAAAGATTGAAAGTGAGGAAAAAGAAATATCATGAGAAAAGAGAGAAAAAGAAAAAATGAGAATTAATGCAAAAGCAAAGGCAATATCAGAGTGAAAATCAAGATGAAAATTGGCTTTAAAGGGTGTGCAATCATCTCTACCGGTGCTACTAAGTGGTCACTAAAGGTATAGCCATGATTGTGGTGCCACAGAGATAACTCCGTCGGGGCTATGGACATCTGACTGGCAGCAGGGCTCTATCCAGGATGCTTTTGAAGTAAGGATATTATAATAGCTGAGTTCGATGGATCTGAGAGATTATCAAGTTCTTGTCAAGCGGGGAATAAATCATTTGCACACACATGAGTAACTTATGGTCAGGGTGCTAAGGTTCAACTTGAGAGTTCTTTCCCTTATTGAGTGCTTGTCCTTAAGTGGATTTTCGGATAGGTCATCCTGAGATTTTTGTTCTAAGTTATTTTATTCTTGAAATGTTCAGGAACATTTCTTTGGGTTGATGCTAGATGTTGTGAGGTTTTCACACCATCGCCTCAAAGAATTTGGGGACCCCCAATTTTCGAGCAGGCTTTGGCAATTTTCTAGATTCGGGAGTATTTGGATGCCTTAGTGAGATTTGGAGTGATCCAGAGGTTATGAAACAACAATTTTATACCTTGGACATTTTGAAGTGCCTGGGAGGGTATTGCTTGTTTTCACCTTGCACGAAACTTGGTTTTCTTAAATGGTCGATTTCGTCTTTAGGCCAAATGAAATTCAATAAGAACATTTTTTTTCGATTGTTAGAATAATATCTGGTAGGAAAAATTGGCAAAATTTGGACTTGGATGAATTTTGAAAATTGATGTAATTGAATAACTTTAACATTTTCAAAATATAATTGTGGATTTGAATATTTTGGGAAAGGCTTGTAAATTTTTGGTGGTGAAAATGGAAATTAAATGAGATTATTAAATTGCCAAATGGAAATTAAATTGCAAAATGATTTTTGGGTTGCAAAATAATAAAAAAATTTAATTACTAAGTGGGATTCTCGAAATTTTAAATGCAAGAAAAGAGTAAATTGAAATTGGATTTTATTTCAATTTTAATTGGCTTAAAATTTTCGATTTTGGATGGTGATGTCAAGATTAAATAGGTCAAAATCAATTTCCTTGGGGAAATTTCGAATTTACAACTGGCAGCCCCCTTTAATTTCGTTTTTGGCTTGGCATAGGGCTTAGAAAATTAAATTTTCATCCTCCAAGACAACCCCAACTCTTTTCCCAGCCCACATGCGTTTTGTTTTATTAATTAGTTGGGCAATTTTGAAATAAATTTTTTTATCCCCTAGGGCTATGCGATTTATTTCATTTAATTCATGTTTTGTTTTGGCAATTTTTTAATTTATTTTTTTTCCCTCCTAGAAAGTCGGCCCTACTTTTTTGTAGGCAAAAATTGGTATAAAGGAGGAGCTTCCCCCTCCTCATTTCATCATCCTTTCATTGTTTGTCTTGGCAGGTTAGAGGCCAGCGAATTTTTGGAGCAGGAGGAGCGAAATTCTTCAAGACAAGGCTCCAAATCTAGATAAAGCTAGCGAATTGTGCCCTAGCTGTGAAAAATCAAAGGAGCAGCGAAAATCTGTAGAAGGGCTGCAAGTCTGGAGGAAATGCTGCAAGTCTGGTAAAGAGCCAGCAAATTTATCAAGAAGAGAGGCCAGCGAATTCTTTAAGGCAACGAAATTAGGCAAGGTAGCGAATTATCAAAGGAGCTGGCGAAATTGTTCAGGAAGGCAGCAAATCTGAAGGGTAAATTGCTATTTTGGTAAAGGCTGCAAATTGTCTAGGCTGCAAAAATATCAAGATGCAGCGAATTATAGAAGAGGGCTGCTAAATTTGGAGGCAGGGAGTTTGTCAAGGAAGAGGGCTGTGATATTGTCAAAGAGCTGCTAAAATCAAGAGGATGTGGCTACAAATTTCCAGATTTGGGGAGTTGCGAAATTATAGAGAAGGCTGCGATTTTCGGAGAAGAGCAAATTTGAGGTAAGGAGCTGCGATTTTTTCTTTGTCTTGGCAGTGATTTTGTGGTAGAGTTACGATTTTTGGTAGAGTTGCCTTAGTTGGAAAAGGGAGAGATTGTTGGTGTAGAGGAGGATCTTCATGCTTGAGGGTGAAGGCTGGTTGATAACGCAGATTTTTTCCCTTGTTCTTGCTTGGTTCTTTCTCCATTTCTTGCTTGCATTTTTCATCCACCACTTCATCATTTCATCTAGGGTTTGAAGATGGGAGATATAAGTGTAGTTTTCATTCATAGGATTTGAAGAAAGGAGAAATAAGTGGTAGCCCCACCCCTAGGAACGAAGCGGAAAGATAAGTGTAGTCCATCCCTAAATATTCGAAGAAGCATAAATAAGTGGTAGTTCCATCCCTAGGTTTGGAGAGGCAGAGATAAGTGTAGTGTGATAGGAATTGAAGAGGCAAAAATAAGTAGTAGTTCCATCCCTAAGTTTGGTGGGGCAGAGATAAGTGTAGTTCCATCTCATTTTGTAGAAAGAAGAGGCAGAAATAAGGGTTAGGATGGTGGATGCTAGTGCAAGGAAGAACCAAAGGGGAATGTATACCAAGAAAGACAAGGAAGACATGATGCCTAAAACCTCCTCAAAATTGAAGCGAGTGGGTGACACCAACATTAGTATAGTGGACATGGTACAGTTGAGAATTGGTTGCAGGAAGGCAAGAAAGCAGTTCCGAAGTCGTCAAGGCTCACTAGGTCAGACTCCAAATCAGTGTCCAAATCAGAGTATGGCGACCTTATTGTATTTCTCAACCGAGTCATGGGGTCCGCTCAATGTACACAGTTTGATCCTCGGATGTATTATTTTATTGAAGGAATTGAGAATGGAAAAAGAAAGTTCGATTGGGCTAGGATCACTAGCAAGAATTTAGAGTTGCAACTTAGGATAGTGCAAAATCAGAAGCAATTCTACATGGGGTCCTACCTCTTCTATTTGATCGCAAGGTTGTTGGTGATGCTTTGTTAGTCGAACCAAATCCAGATTTGGGGAGATGCACTGCACCACTATGGTTGAGGTAGATGCTTATGCCAAGGGGTGAGGTTGTGGCAGTCTGAACAGTTGAAGACATTCAAGGTTTAGCCAAAGAGGAAAACTTTAGTGAGGAAGCAGGTTTCATTGCAGATTGGAGAGATTTGAAGATATTTGAGGCTAGGCAAGGCTTGGCTATTTGTGCAAGCTAGTTTGGTTAGATTTGAGAAGGAGGTGTGGCCAAGGCAGGTGCCCCCAGAACCCAAGAGTATTGAAGAAGAAGGGGGGTGCATGCAAACCAAATTCGAGTAGGAAGGTTAGAGAAGACTGGGAAGGTTAAGGAAGGAAAGGATCATGAAGGAGGAAAGCGAGACGAAAGGATGAAAGAGGTCAAGCTCGATTTCAAGGCGGTGGCCAAGAGCAAGGCTCTCAAATTGCAAGAGGGTTCACATCCAGGCAAGCCACCGAGGCCAAGTCAAGATTACCCCAAGTGCATAGAGACCTCACCCTTTCAAGGTCAGGACATCAGGTACAAGCAAGTTCAAGTGGTGATGAGGAAGTTTTTAAGGACGAGCTCAAGCATCCAAGGCCTCACCTCATGTCAAGGATTAAATAAACTTATAAAATAAGGTTGATGAGGTGGCAATTTAATGTGCATGCAATCAAATCATGCCAAGTGTCCTATGCTCCCATTGGTTGACAGATTATTGTAATTTTCTCATTGGCCCACAAAGTTGGTACCCTCATGAAATTGGTTGAAAGATGGAACCCTAATTAGGGTTTGTAAGGTTTGATCTTGGTCCTTAATCTTGGCCACTCGTAATTTTGAGCCTCTATATAAGGTCATTTGTTCTCATTTGTAAAAGAGAGTTATGTTGGAGAATTGTTGCCAAAGTACTATCAACATTGTTCTCTATTCATTGTTGTGGTTTGCATCGTGGATAGACATGATCATTTTGATGTATTGCATGGTTTTTCTCATCTCTCAAATTGATGTAGGATTTCATTTCATGTTGTTAGAGTAGAAGTAGATAGCTAGTTGTATGGTGATGTTAGTGAATGTTTGATAGGGATCTATGTACTAGGCCACTAGCATTCTAGCGGCTTTTTAGGAAGCCTTGTGTGGTAATCTAATCCAATCACTCCCAAGTTCTACTTGCATTTCATCTTTCCGCTTGTACTTCAAGTTTGGTTGGAAGATAAGTGTTAGTGTGAAAATTCTAAGAGTATCCCTTTGAATCATTGCACCAATGGAGGTAGCGCCGCAGGCAAGCTTTCATTTGGTTGGATCCCTGTCCATTTGCTAATTTCTTCATTCATAGGAGTAGTAGTAGAGTAGTAAGGAGTTAGTGGTAGGAGTAGTTGAAAGTGAAAGTGATCAAGGAGAAAAGAACAAGTCAAGCAAGTGAAGTACCACCAAGTTATCTTTGAATGAACAACGTAAGCCCGCCTACGTGATTAACCAGGAAATCACATTAATATAACTGAGTTAGTATCCACAAGTGTAAGGAACCTTGGAGTTTTCTCATGTTCTTCATGAGTATTTACTTTTCAAGAGAGGGTTGAGTGTTTGGTATTCTATATCGAGGATTCAATTGCTATATGTTATGTAGTCGTACAAAACTGACATCAACATGACCTAGTAATAGGCTATATCCATCCACTATCATTGTCATGTTAAAAAGATGACATTACAATCCTCCATCCCCAAGATTGCTTGTCCTCAAGCAATCATTGGAATCAAAGAAACACAATGATCCACTCAGATTCCAAGAATAAATATCTATAATGTCCCGGGCTTCACCTGCAAACTCCTGTGATGATAACACAATCCACAAAGCTATCTTGAACATATTGTCACCATACCAACAATGGTGACTCACCCAATCCGCTGTGCCAATCCTATCTCCACCTTAATCCCAATAGAGACGAAACCCACATCGATCCATAACAAGGAAAAATGGATATCTGATATCATCTGCTAGATGAAAACTCTCTGCACACTCTACCAATCTGCCTTGAGTATGAAGTCTCTTTGTGCAATAGGATCTCCCAAAAGCATATGTACCATAACCCAGATATCCATCCTCTGCAAAAACTTCATGGATATGCTAACTCTGCAAGTAGCATCCTACTAACATCCAACAACTAACCCTATCAACTGAAGAGGGTGTAAACCCATCCCATAAAGGATGGTATGAACCTCAAGCCAACCCACACCTGTGTGAAACCAAGTCCTCTACTTGTGGGTCAAAAGAGAAATAATGAGCACTCCTCACTTTGTAGTTGCGATGAAATGCTCCGATCTCCGTCAAAGTCTCACCATCATCAAACTGAGAACCAAGAGATGGCTCCAATCTCTATCTCCGAACAACTAGTTGGGCAAGATCCCGGGTAACCCTCTTAGCAAACCCAACCACAAATTCCCTATGGGGAAGCATTGTAGTCAAAGTCTACAATCTTTCCCACCAAAACCTAAATACCGTGAGAACCTTGGATCAGAGTACCCTTAGAAGCTCTGAATGGTCCCTCCTACAATTGCGGACTCTCAAGCAGATACTACATAAATGACTCTATGTAGTACAAATTATATGAAGAAGCATCAACCTTCTCCCTTGCAACCCACAGTTGATCCCTTTGAAACTATGGCACTACCAATTGTCTATCGCTATCAGCTATATGAGATGAAGTAATAGATTTGCTTCTGGCAGAAGGAAACAAATCCCCACGAAATCTTGTCTCCAAATCAAATGATACCCTACCCAACTCCTGTGAAGAAGAGGGAGTAGTCTCAGGAACTAGCACACAAGTCTCTGAAGAATCCATTACTACTACATCAGGATTCTCAATAACCTGTTCTGTATCATCTGTCATCGTGCTAACTACTGGAGGACCTGATATAAAAAGAAACTCTTTGTAGTCCTCCACTGAAATGCTCATCTCATTTGTAACTACTGCACTCATATCAAGGATGGATGTAACTGCACCCTCATCACATCCACCATCTCTATCCGTGGAAGTCAAATTTGGTCCTAACCGGTGCTGAGAGGGGAGGGGTGAATCAGCACCGACTAAAACTTGAAAACAATCTAATATAAGCTAACTATTACTGCATGCAGAACAGATCCTATAAAAGAAATAACTATCACAAGATCATAGCAGTAATAAAGACCAGATGTATCATGTGGAAACCCAAAACAGGAGAAAACCACAGTGTGAGTAGAACTCAAATTTTGCACTCTTATGAAGTGCGCCCTGTTAAAAGCCTTCCCTGTTAAAGGATTACAAATGCACTGTTAGATGCGACCCGGTTAACGGATTTAGGAAATAAGGCCTGTTAAAGCCTACCTTGTTAGAGGACTTTAAAACATCTACTAGATGTCACCCGGTTAAGGGATTTAATACAAGGGACATGTTAATGTCCACCCAAATACTGGGATTTTACTATTGCAATTGTCAGAGAGCAATAGAGGGTTTGATCTTTTGAGATGGCTTTATTGAGCCTGATAAGATCGTTGTTTCATCCACTAAGAGTCATCACCAGGCACCACAAGTATGCTTTCTTCAGGTTGTCGCGCTTTCTTGCACACTCTTCTCTTCTTTTTCTTTTCTTCTCCTTTTTCCCTTACCATAGTTATTCTCAGCGTACAGGTTCACTCTTTCTCTTCGGCAGAATGAAGGCAAATGATATTCTTCGCTGGCTGAAGAAAAAATAGACTTCCTTTTCCTTTCGTGCTTATTGCATGTTGCGGTATCCATGATGATCTTCTTTGGATCCATCATCCAGTCCAGTCTCAGTTATAAGAGGAAACATCAGATGCATGCCACACGTTTTTTCTCAACAAGAGATCCACCATGCAGTCGTGTTTCAGTTTTGTAAAGGAAACATGAGATGTGTGTCACATACTTTTCTTTACATGGGATTCCACCATGATTTAATGCCTTAAATTTCGGCATTAAATCCTTCAACTGTGCCTTGCACCGATTAGTTCCGTAAAGCAAAGTCCTACATGATTTGTGCAACAAAAATCGGTAGAAGAGTCACTTAAGTGTTTGTCAATTGTGACTTTCACCGGTTCACCAGTCTTAGTGATAACTCACTGATTAGAGATGATCGGTTTCCTCTCTTCCTTAAGCAGTGTACAGGTCTTTGTCTTCACCTGTCACTTTTCTTTTCTCTATCTATACCAGTTTTGTTTTGGTCATATACTTACTAGTCACTGCTCTGGTTAGTAACCTCACCAGTCACAGTACTTCGCTACACAGGACGCTACTCCAAGCAATAAGTGTATCTCTCCTCAATATGTGTCACCAGTTTCCTAAAAAGTTTCTCTTGTCAATTGTAACTGTTTACTATTATTGTCACATGTTCCCTATTTGAAAAATGTTAGCTAATGACATCAATGACAACACCAATTTACCATTTACCAGTTGTATCCTTACTGGTTAATGCCAACAGTCAACTGACCACCAACCACCACTATATGTAGCTGAACTAGATCCGGGGCTGGCGTAGACTGTACACGCTCCAACTCTACAGCCACCTCTCTCAATTGCAACTACGACTTCTGGAGAGCCAACTGGGTGCTCTCCAACACCTCAAAAATCACCTCAAACTCATGGGTGAGCTCAACCACTTCCTCTTTCCCTAACAATGCCTCATAACAAGAGCTACCCCACTCAAGAAGGTAATCCCTGTCAGCTACCAACTGTAAATAATTATGCTTCATGATGTTAATAGCCTCTCGAAGTGAATGAATCTCTACTAGGGAAAGGTAACTACCACCATGCTCATCTGACATAGGAGCACCCCAACCATATACAATCAACATTTGTCGGATAGCATCATATTGCTCAAGAGCTGAAGAAGTATCACTATCGCTCACCTTCAACTGATTGGTCACATGGTGTCTCTGCATGCCGTGGCTCTCATGTACGCTCCCTGAATCACTAACTGCACTGTGATAGGAAGTTGTATCCTCACTGGTCACCATATGATCACCAACATCATATGCGCTAACAACCTTGCACATGTCCATCAACAAGGTACAACTACTGGGTACCTCTACAATTATCTCATCTGAAGAAGTGGAAGCCATAGCTATATCAAACTCCTCTCATGCCTCTGCTTCCCCTCCACAATAAGTCCCTGTAAACCATTATCCTGGGACCTATCATCATCCCATGAAAACTCCGAGTCATCATTCAATATTTGACATGTTTGACTAGACTCACTGCAGCAATGAACATCCTTATACAAATCATCAGAGGTGCCCATAACACTAATATCCACATCGTCTAATTGAGACTCCTCTGCTATCTTCTGTTGCTGCATACATGACTCAATGTCAACATGTAGATCAACATCATTATGGCATGAATCTACATCGTGTAACTCCTCCTCAACACTCAAATCGTGAGTGTTATAACCAAGTGACTTGATGCCCTCGTCTTCTACACATGAGAAGACTGTTGTCCCCTGCATTGACCCAACACTATGACTACTGCCATAAAAATCAGAACTATCAATGCTCATATCCTCCTCACAGTCTTCAAAAACAACACTCTCATCAGGAAAGTCTAGACTAGCAGTGGTATCAACTGCATCTTCTGCACTCGCACTACCCGCAACATCATCAACATACTCACATAAGGGACTGCTGTCCTGAAAATCAGACCTTGTATTACCCATATTCCCACTACTACCAACTGATGTAAAACTACCATCAAAAATAGTTAGCATGTGCTCAACATTTTCCGAATCACTAACTCTAGAATCCTCAAACTCCTGGAACTCAGTGCTTCTATCCTCTAATGAAACAGGCACATCCACATGTCCTTGTGTAGAATCTCCAAGATCATAACTGTAGAGAGGATTAGTGGCTGCCCCACTAAGCACATGATCATCTTCACCATGATCATTAGCTGCTGAAAACTTATTGTGAAAACTCCTGGATATCTCACCTGTGAAAATCTCTTGTTTCTCTTGCTGCATTCTCCATGATGAAGACTTTTTGAAGAAGGAAACCATAAACCTAGCTGCCCTGTCAACAGTTGCCGGATCGGAAAGCCTTGCATTTAGCCTTTCTTGAGTTTGCCTCAGTTTCTCCATTTCATTTGCCAAAGCAACTGTTTGCTTCCTGAACTTAGACACACTGCTCAACTGGTTTCCATATTTACTAGATTTCCTATATTTGTCCATGATCAAAATAACCCACGAGAGTGTTGATCACTCACAAATCAAGCATGGGAATTCAAAATTTTCAACCCCGCAGAATGATAGGAAACCACTCTGATACCACTGTAAAGAGCCCTGTTGGCTCTATGCCGAAGAATTTATATTTTGCAATTTTTTGGTTTTTGAGATATAAGAAATGCAATTGAATTCTAAATTTTAAAGCGCAATTCCAATTCCATAATATTATTTGCAAACAATTCAATTTTACAAATATACATATATAATGTTGTTTGATTGTTAATAATTCCAATATCAAATGTGCACCTTAGCATATATGCAAATCACTGCCACCAAGAAATTACAAATCCCAGCCTTCCTAAAGAAAAATGTAGCCTCTACTAGTGTTGACGCAGGCTTTGGAAGTCAATGCAGCTTCCAATGTAAAAATTGCAGCCCATTAAAAGATTAACGTTGCTCAATTCTAGAGATGGCAGCCTCCACAAATCTGATCGCACCTCCTTATAAACTAGACGCAAGCCCTCAACATGTAAAAGCAGCAAATAGTGAACAATTTTCATATACAACATCACCAAAATTGTAACCAGCTAAATCAAAATTAATTCTTTGATATTTAGAGCACAATTCACCACATCTTTTAGTGATTCAGAGTGCAGACAGAGAGGAATCGGTCCTTACAAAAACCTTTGTTGAAACCCTTTAGCAAATTCTCCATGAAATTAAAACATTAGCCAAGAATGAAATTGCTTTTGCACAAAGTATTGCTTTTATAATAAAAGATATCTTCTTCAAGACACCAAAGGCAAAAAGATTCTCACACACTTTTCACTTAAATGCCCTTTGCTTTATACTTAGGTAAATATTTGAATAACATAATTTATTAATTGCCTTTGGCTCCAGAAACGACATTTTCATCAATATCATGATATTCTGACACACAAGGTCATTGTTTCATGTGCCCAAGATTTAAAACTTTTCAACCCAGTTCCAACGAGCTACGACACTAAGGTGACCAATATAGAATACTAGCAAAAATAGCAACCTTAGCGTATTTAATTAAATAATAATCATAATTCACCCATCTTGCGAAAATGACTGAAGAAGCATTGGAATCAAAATCTGATAGCATAGGCATAATCCTGATGGAGAAAGACGATGAATGAATTTGACGGGGTGACTTACTAAAAATAGATGCTCCCTAAGATTCATGGAACCCAAACCGGAAGCCAAAAATAAAAACAAAGAGCATCATTCAACTCCTCTAACTCATCTGAGCTCAGCAAAACCATCCATTGACTTACTATAAATAGTAAGCCCCACCAAACGGATTCATAACCCTCAACAAGGTCCTCGAATCACTAATCTTAGCCTACAAGGACCCAGTAATAGGCTAAATCCATCCACTATCATGGTCATGCTAAAAGGGCGACATTACACACTTGAAAACCCCATGTTTCCTAGATGAGGATGCCTTTGGGATGTGAGGGTGGCAAGTTGACCCTCTTCACTGCCACTCACAGACAAGAAATGTCCTTGAGACATTGAGGGTGCTGGGACATCTCCGGGGATGCCCAACTATACCTTGAGCATCCTAGGGATGTCGAGAAGTCTCTTGTACTGGGGACTAGAAAAAGTTTTTTTAAAAAAGTTTTTAAATCTTTTCCTGGTTTTAGTACCTAGCCAAACATTGAAGGTATGTGGGCCCCTTCTATGCCCTCTTTCCATTACTAAACACTCAAAAATCCTCTCATTTTGGCACTTTTGGATTTCTGATTTTTGCAATAGCTAGGTGAAGAGGAGAGAAAAGAGGTAGTGGAGTGAAGTAGGGGGACTAAGTTTTTGCAAATGCAAGGGGGGTGACAAGGAGAAATGAAATGAAGAGGAAGAGGTTTCTACACTAACTTGGAGGGATTTTCCAAGCACAAGGTAGGTTTCTATGATTGCTTTTTCTTTCATTTTTTTTGTGTTTTTGTAAGTTTCATATTCAAAATCTGATTTGAATCATTTGAAGTTGAATGTTGATGGCAAATTAATAATGAAGAATGAACGCTGAAATGAATACGTGAATATGCATTTGCAGCCTTTGGACATTTTGTCATCAACATTCAACATCAAGTGATTCATTTTTTTCATTAAACTAGGCTGAAAGTAGGCACTTTCAGAATTTATATTTTATTGCAGTGTCACAATGAGCTCTCATGTAATGAGTGAGGATGAGGTTGAGGGTCATAGTGAAACTGAGTGTGAATATGAACCTGAGGATGAGGGGGGTGATCATGGGTCTGGTCGTGTATCCCAAGCTAGTTCCATGGCAAGTGAACAGCTGGTACATAGTGCCCCTCCTTATTGTTGGCAGAGTATGCTAATGGTCCATTTGATCGTAAGTTTACTCTCAAACAGATTGCAACAAAAATGTCATGTCCGTCTATTTGAAGACCTTTAGGGCAATATCCTCGTCTTGTTTTGTAGAATCTCTTAAGACAAAATAACAATAATGAAATTCAATTAGAACTTTAATAAAAAGATGAGAACAATATAATATATGTATTAAATATTAATTAATATAATATTGAATTAGTACACGTTATAATACAATAATAATATTGATTATATAATAATCAAAATATAAAAGTTGATATATCGAGCATTAATTTATATATATATATATATATATCAATATATTGATGATATATAATAATAGCCTATTATTAACGATGTATATTAATAATATATTAATGTAACTATAATTAACAACATATAATAATAATATATGATTATTATCAATAGATAATAATAATATATTATTAACATATTAATAAATCATATGTTAATATTATGATTAAATAATATTAAAATATTAATAAATGAATATAATTATGATTATAATAATAAAAGAAAATAAGATAATCTATTTTGAATATAATTATATATTATTAAAATGATAATATAATATATAAATATAATAATGTACTTGAAATGATAATACAATAATGTTATATTAATGAAATCAATATAATGGTAATAATTAATCAATATAAAATTAATTTTATAATTAATTAATAATCGATCAACATAATATTACTTAATTAAAGTCATTAATGAATAATCTACTATTAATCAATATATGTAGAATAATCAATAATATTAATCAAGATTGGGCCAAGGACTATAAAAGATCCTTATAAGGTTATGAGCCCGACCTAGTAGACTTCCTTTTGGAGGGGTTAGTAGTTGGGGTAGATAGTTAATTAATTAGTTATTTATTCATATTTATTTGTCCATATTATTGTTGCTAACATCTTTCTTGCAAGTTCATTCTTAATGAAGCAAATTCAGAAATACTAGGGAATATTAAAGATAAATGATAATCAAAATATATATATATGATATATCAAGATATAAATTAACACGAAAATTAATCATAAATAAACAAATCTATTATTGATGAAATATAAGTATTTCATCTATGATTAAGAAAGGAGATACAAAAAATTAGTTCGCAAAAAAAGCTTAAATGTGAAATTTACGTAAGGTCCCGACAAGGGACATTACAAAAAATGCTACTGCCAGGCAGGTTGGGGTGTAGTGGTGGCACAAGGAAGTGAAAATGCAACTTCTGTGGTGTAGAATGGTATGACAACATTACTAGACTTAATGCACACCTTTTTATTCCAAGAAAATGTGTGGGAAGATGTGCTTTTATGGATGAAGGGAAGAACCTCGAATGTAGAGCTGAGATAAACAAGCCTGGGGTATTCTGGATGACACTTCAACTACAACTTTACCTACTACTTTTTCTAATAGGACACATTCAATAGAGCCAACTATAGAGATTTCGTCATACTTTGGGGACAAGAGTGATATTAGGTTCTTCAAGTGTTGTTGACCATGTAGGAGAGGGTAGGGCGAATCGAAAGTTGCAAAGTAATCTTATAGCTGATTTGTTTGATGTGAAGTTGAAGGATGAGACAGATGATGCACTTGGCAAGTTCTTCTTTGCCAATGACATCCCATTTCATTTAGCTTGATCTCTTTATTTTTAAGGAGATGATGTCAATGGTAGCAAGGGGAGGACCACCATATGTGCCACCGAGTGAGACTAAACTGAGGGCCACGATCTTGGATAAGAAAGATTCCAAGGTCAATGTGTTGATGGAGAAGATGAATGAATGTTGGGTGAAGGTTAGATATAGAATAGTCATGGATGAGTGGACAAACATTAGCCATCGTCCACTCATCAATATCATGGTTACTTGTACAAAGGGGCCTATATTTTTTAAGGCAATTGATTGTATAGGGCATGTTGGTCCCAACCGGTGCTGAGAGGGGAGGGGTGAATCAAGACCCACTAAAACTTAAGAACCAATCTGATATAATATAACTATAACTGTTAAACCAAATAAATTCATGTATAGAAATAGCTATCACAAAATCAAAGCAATAGACACCACCATATTTATCATGTGGAAACCCAAATCGGGAGAAAACCACGGTGTGAGGAAACCTCACAAATTTTGCACTCTTCTGAAGTGCGCCTTGTTAGGAGCCTTCCCTGTTAAAGGATTATAAACGCACTATTAGATGCGACCCGGTTAAAGGATTTAATAAATAAGGTTTGTTAAAGCCTGCCTTGTTAGAGGACTTAAAACATCTACACATATGTCACCCAGTTAAGGGATTTAATACAAGGGACCTATTAATGTCCACCCAAAATACTGAGATTTTTCTATTGCAATTGTTTGAGAGCAATAGAGGGTTTGATCTTCTTGAAATGGCTTTACTGAGCCTGATAAGATCGCTGTGCTTCTCACTTGAGAGTCATTACCAGTCACCACAAGTATGCTCTCCTTCGATTGTTGTGCTTCCTTGCACGCTTTTTTTCTTCTTCTATTCACCTTTTCGTAGCTTCTCTCACTGTACAGGTTCACTCTTTTTCTTTGGCAGAATGAAGGCAAACAATATTCTTCGCAGGCTAAAGAATATATAGTCTTCTTGCCCTTTCATCTTTTTACATGCTCGACCTCCACAAAGATCTCCTTTGGATCCATCACCCAGTTGAGTTTCAGTTCATTGCGGAAACATCAGATGCATGCCATGTTCTTTTTTTGCTTTATAATGGAAACAGAAGATGCGTGCCACAAGCTTTCTTTTACTTGAGATTTCTCCATGTTTTAATGCCATAATCTTCGACATGAAAACCTTCAATTGTGCCTTGCACCGATCTTCTTGATAACACAAAGTTTTCCGAATTTTGTACAACAAATCCAGGTCAAAGAGTCACACAAGTGTTTTTCGACTGTGACTTTCCCCGGTTCATCAGTCTCGATGATATCTCACTGGTCGGTTTATATCCTTAGGCAGTGTACAGGTTAAAGCCATCACCTATCACTCCTTCCTCTGTCTATATCAGTTTGGTTCTTCGGTTATACACTTTATCGGTCACTATTCTGAATGCTTGATTACCAGTGGCTCCTTCCTTGGTTACCGGTTGCTCTAATGATTAGTTAGAACTTTATCAGTCACAGAGACAGTACCTCTTCTTGCTCACTATGTCACCGGTCTCCTAACTAGTCTCTCTTGTACTTATTATTGATAACTATACCCGCTTGTTCATGACTGTGCAGACATCAATGACAACACGGCTTTTTCGTGTACTGGTTATATCCTTACCGATTAATGCCAACAATCTCCCCCTTTGGCATTGATGGCAAAATACACTTTATCGGTTACCGGCTTTATATCCTTCACCTTCACCGGTCATAATCTCCCCCTTTGACAATAATGTCAAAGGCTAGTCAAATGACTACCTTTTTGAAATCTGCTCCCCCTTCGAGCAGCGGTCCTTTATCACCAATCCTATTAAGATGAGGTTGAGTCCTCCATTGAAGCTCAATGGATTGATGAATACCTCTGTCCTATTATTGAAGATCAAGAAGGGGCACTACCCCTAATTTCCCTCTAAGATACTCAAAGGTACTCTTCGGTAAAGGCTTTGTGAATATGTCAGCAACCTGTTCTTTCGTGGGAACATATTCCAATTTCACTTCCTTATTTTGCTCCTGCTCTTTCAGATAGTGATACTTTATAGCAATGTGCTTTATTTTTGAGTGCATGACAAGATTCTTAGATATATTTATTGCACTTGTGCTGTCACAGTATATTGCAATTGGTTCAGGTACCTGTTCTTGGATTCCTTCCAATATCTGTTTTATCCAGATCACTTGTGTGCAATTAATTGTTGCAGCAACATACTCAGCTTCTGTTGTTGACTGTAAAATGTAGTTATGCTTCTTACTCATCCATGACACAATCCTCTCTCTAAGAAAGAATGCACCTCCACTTGTGCTCTTTCTGTCATCAATGTTACCAGCTCAATCTGCATCAATGAATGCTTTTATCTTGAAACCTCCTTTGTGAGGAAACCATAGACCATATTCCTCAGAGTATCCTTTAGGTATCTGAAGATTCTCTTCACTGCTATTAAATGTGTCTCTTTTGGATTGGTAGAGAATATGGCTACAATGCCTATTGCATGTGCAATATTAGGTCTATTGTGCACAACATACTACAACTTACCAATCATAGACCGATACAATGTCCCATTTACTTCTTTTGCATCATCCTCGTTTGATAACTTACAGTTAGTTATCATTGGTGTACCAACCGGTCTGGATTATTCTAGCCCAAAAGATTTAAGAATTTCCTTAACATACTTGGACTGAGAAATAAAAATACCTTCTTTTAGCTGATGGACTTGCAATCCAATGAAGAATTTTATAGCTCCAATCATGGACATTTCAAATTCTTTCTTCATCTCCTCAGCGAAGTCTTTGCTCATTTTGTCATCTCCTTCAAAGATGATGTCATCCACAAATATTTCAACAATCAGGTTCCCTTCTTTACTAGTCTTGAGATACATATTGTTGTTATCTCCTGTTCTTGTGAATCCTATGGTAAGGAGGTAAGAATGTAACCTTTAATACCAAGCCCTTGGGGCTTGTTTCAGCCCATAGAGTGCCTTCTTCAATTTACAAACCATACCACTTTTCTCTGTGGATGAGAAGCCTTCTGGCTGTTCTATGTATACTTCCTCCTCCAATATACCATTCAAAAATGTAGACTTTGGTATACTTTGAACCTTTTATGAGCAGCATAAGCAAGTAGGATTCTCACCCCTTCCAATCTTGCCACAGGTGCAAAGGTTTCTCCATAATCTAGTCCTGCCTCCTGTGCATATCCTTTGTAGACCAGTGTTGCCTTGTTCCTTACCACCTTTCCTTCTTCATTTAGCTTGTTTCTGTACACCCACTTGGTCCCTATGACATTCTTGTCCTGTGGTCTAGGAACAAGAGTCCATGTTTTATTCTTCTCAATTTGCTCAAGCTCCTCTTCCATTGCCTTGACCCAGTTATCATCTTCCAGAGCCTCTCTGGTAGTTTTGGGCTCTATACTAGAAAGTAAGCAGATACTTTCTCTAGCCTTTCTCTTGGTCAGAATATTAGCATGTTTGTCACCGTTAATGTTATCAGTGGAGTGATATGTGACATACCTTGGTAGAACCGGTCAGTGGTCCTGGTCTTCATTTTCCGGTTGAGCAACATTTCCAGCGAGTTTATGAACAATTTCCTGTTCATCATCTTCACTCGGTCCTATGTTCTGATCCCTTCCTAGCTCAAGCACATTACCCTGCTCCAAGGGTCTATTGTTTTTCTTCATTAGCAGCAATCATTTCACTGAATTCCAAATGATTATCGACACCATGATCCTGGTGAACGTCTGATTCATCATGACTGTTCTTTTCCCTCAATTTTGAATATTCATCTATCTTTACATTGACACTTTTTACTATTTTTCTTGTCCTCTTATTTAGATGCCGGTAAGCTTTACTTTTGGTAGAATAACCCAAAAATATGCCTGCATCACTCTTAGGCTCAAACTTGCCAGAGTACACATCTCTTTTGATGTAACAGTTGCTACCAAAAATTCTGAAGTAGCTTACACTTGAGGTATAACCAAACCACAGCTCGTAGGGAGTCTTACCGGTTCCTTTCTTAACTTGTACCTGGTTCAGTGTATACACAGCTGTGCTAATTGCTTCTCTCCAAAAGTGATGGGGAAGATCCTTCTGAATCATCAGAGTTCTAGCACAATCAATCAGAGTCTTGTTTCTTCTTTCAACAACTCCATTTTGTTGCGGAGTTCTTGGTGCAGACATCTTCCTTTTTATCCCTTGTTCCTCACAGTAGTGAGTGAACTCTTGAGAGGTGTACTCACCTTCTCTATCTGACCTCAGACATTTCAAGCTTTTACCGGTCTCCTTGTCCACTCAAGCTTTATAGATTTTGAACATGTTGAAGGCCTCTGATTTTTCTTTAAGGAAGAGTTTCCGCATCATCCTTGAAAAATCATCTACAAAGAGCATGAAATACCTGTCTCCATAGTAGCTCTTTGTCCTCATAGGTCGACACAAGTTTGTGTGATCAAGATCCAATACATTTTCAGCAAAAAAGGATTTATTGCTGAAGTTTGTTCATGTCAATTTTCCTAACTAACATTCTTTACACATACCTCTTTCCGGTTTTGTAATTTCAGGAAGCCCTCTAACTGACTTCTTCTTACTTACTTCGACAATGTTATCAAAGTTTATGTGGCAGAGCCTTTTATGCCACATCCAACTATTGTCCTTCTTTGTTATGAGACAGATATTATTTGTCTCCCCTTTTGCCGTAGCTATGAGGCAAGCCCCCTCGGTTGAATCTAGATAGAACAGGTTCCCTTTACTCTGTCTACCGGTGGCAACATCAGCTCCTAATTGATTCTTGACAATGCAAAAACCTTTCTCAAACTCCAACATGTATCCTTTGTTGTTTATTTGAGCTACACTCATTAGATTGTACTTGAGTCCTTCCACCCAGTACACGTCCTCGCATACAACTTCATTTCCAAGTGCTATTGAGCCTTTGCCTTTAATATAACAGGGAGCATCATTACCAAAAGTCACTGATCCACCATCATTAAGCTTCAGGCTGATGAACTTGTTCTTGTCACCAGTCGTGGTTGAGAGTCCCAATCGGTGCTAAGAGGGGAGGGGTGAATCAACACTTGTAAAAACGTTTTCTCGCTGAATCCAGTGAAATAAACTTACAACAGAAAAGGCAAATAGATTTAAGCAAATAATAACAATAAGTAAACAATCACAAAGTGACGCTAGATTTATCACGTGGAAACCCAGTTAGGGTAAAAACCACGGTGTGAGGAGACCTCACAAATTTTGTACTTTCCTGGAGTACACCCTGTTAAGAGCTTTCCCATTTAAAGGATAAAAGCGCACTTGCTAGATGCGACCCGGTCAAGGGATTTGTTACAATAAGGTCTGCTAGGACCTGCCTGGTTAAAGGACTTTTAAACACCTTGAGAGATGTCACTCGGTTAAGGGATTTCAATACAAGGGACCTATTAGAGTCCACCCAAATACTGGGATTTGTCTATTGAAGTTTGCTAGAAAACAATAGAAGTGTGATCTTTACAGATAGCTTTGCTTAGCCTGATAAGATCTCTATTTGCGCTCAACTAAGAATCAACACCGGTCACCACAGGTGTATTCTCATCTACTGTTGTGCTTTTTTGCACAATCTATTATCTCTCTTTCTTTACTTTCTTTTACCCTTGCTTCAGTAGCATATGGGTTCACTCTTTTTCTTGGCAGAGTGAAGGCAACTTTTCTTCACAACAACCATAAGAATATATACAGATTTGTTGCCCTAACTGCTCCTCAAATGCATGACCTAATCATGTGTTCTTACGAATACATCAGTCAATGGAGTATTGGTTCACTGAGCAAACATCTGATGCATGCTCTAGCTTTATCCGGTTCATGAAGAAAACAACAGTTGCGTTTCAAGCATTCTTCCTTCATAGGAGATAACACTTTGTTTTAAAGCCACTGAATTCGGCTTTAAATCCTTCAGTCGCACCTCAAGAAACCATTGGTTCCGGCTTCAAATCCTTTACCTGCGCCTCAAACTGATCACCAAGAGAACTCAAGATCACCCAGATTTATTGCAATAAATTTTGGTAGAAAGAGTTGGTTGGAACAGACAGTTGACGTTGACTTCCTTGGTCCATACCGGAGTCCTATAATAAATCGATTGAGTTCTTCATGTTGTAAACAGATAAGAGTCTTTGACCTGCTGCTGTCTCTTTCTTGGCTTACGGATTGCACGTCCTCGGTGTGCTTCCTTTTGCGCGGATTACCGGTTGCACTGTCTCGGTTGTGTTATGGACACTAGTTGGATATTGCTTTTAGCTGTATTTGTCTATACCGGTTGTAGTTCGGTCCTTGGTTGATACTGGAATACTCTCTTCCCTAATTGAGTGCATTGCCCAGTTACTGATTCTTAGTGTAGCAACCGGTTACAATGGATTACAGTTGTTCTTTTCTTGCCAAACCATCCTCTCTTGATGTAGATTTTTTTAGAGCTTCAGCTTGTATAGAGATGACAAATCTCTATCTCTTTTGCCAATCAATGACAATAGTTGGACCGGTAGAGAGTTTACCGATTACCATCATTTGATGCTAACAATCTCCCCCTTTGGCATTGATGGCAAAACTGTGAAGGGTATTTGGAGTCTTGCATTACTTCCTTGGTTTACCAATCGGTTTGATTGCCGATAGCCAATTGCCACAATCTCTCCCCCTTTTTGACAATAATGCCAAAAGGATAATCAGAAAGATTTGCATTCTCTACTCTGCTCCCCCTGTGAGCAGCAGTCCTTTTTATCAGTTCATGAGAGATAAGGTTACAGGTGTAACCTTCTGTTGAATCATAATGAACTGATGATTCCCAGTTGAGGATTACTGATGATCTGAGAGGGGTACAACCCCTAGTCTACCTCTGAGATACTCAAAAGTACTCTTTGGTAATGGCTTTGTAAATATATCAGCAATCTGTTCTTTGGTGGGAACATACTCCAATCTTACTTCTTTATCCTTTACTAGTTCCCTCGAGTAGTGATACTTGATGGCAATGTGCTTGGTCTTGGAGTGCATAACAAGATTTTTGGATATGTTGATGGCACTAGTACTCTGATAGTGAATTGCGATCGGTTCAGGTACCTATTCCTGAAAACCTTCCAGCAGTTGTTTGATCCAAATCACTTGTGTGCAGTTGATTGCAGCAGCAACATATTCAGCTTTAGCAGTGGACTGTGATATGCAGTTTTGCTTCTTACTTGTCCACGATACAATCCTCCCACCTAGAAAGAAGGCACCATCGCTTGTGCTCTTTCTGTCATCAATGTTGCCAGCCCAGTCTGCATCAGTGTAGACTTTTATTTGGAATCCTCCCCGGTGAGGAAACCACAAGCCATATTCCTCGGTTCCTTTTAGATATCTGAAGATTCTCTTTTCTGCCACCAGATGTGTTTCTTTGGGATTAGCTGAGAATCTTGCCATTATGCCAACTACATGAGCAATGTCCGGTCTGCTATAAACAGCATACTGCAATTTTCCTATCATGGACCAATACATTGTTTCATTTACGTCTTTGGCATCATCCTCTTTTGATAACTTGAGGTTCGTTATCATTGGAGTTCCAACCGGTTTGGATTCTTCTAGACCAAAAGTCTTAAGAGTTTCTTTTATGTACTTGGACTGAGAGATGAAGATACTTTCTTCGAGCTGATGGACCTGTAGTCCAATAAAGAATTTTATGGGCCGAATCATAGACATCTCAAATTCTTTCTTCATTTCTTCAGTGAAGGCTTTACTCATCTTGTCATCCCCTCCAAAAATGATGTCATCAACAAAGATTTCAGCAATTAGATTTTCATCTTTTCCAGTTTTGAGATACATATTGCTATTGTCACCGGTTCTTGTGAATCCAATGGTCAGAAGGTATGAATGCAACCTTTCATACCAAGCCCTTAGAGCTTGCTGAAGCCCATAGAGAGCCTTTTTTAGTTTGCAGACCATATCAGTCTTTCGAGCAGATATAAACCCTTCCGGTTGCTCAATGTAGACTTCCTCTTCCAATATTCCATTGAGGAATGTAGACTTCACATCCATCTGATAGACTTTAAACCTTTTGTGAGCTGCATAGGCAAGAAGAATTCTTACCCCTTCCAATCTAGCCACTAGTGAAAAAGTTTCTCCATAGTCTAGTCCAGCTTCCTAAGCATATCCTTTGCAAACCAATCTTGTTTTATTCTTGATGACTTTGCCGTCCTCATTCAGTTTGTTCCTGTAGACCCATTTTGTCCCAATGACATTTTTGTCCTGAGGTCTAGGCACAAGCTCCTATGTGTCATTCTTCTCTATTTGTTTGATTTCTTTATCCATGGCCTTGATCCAATACTTATCTTTCAGGGCTTCTCTGGTGGATTTGGTCTCAATACATGAAAGCAGACAGATGTTCTCTTTGGCTTTCTTCCTAGTCAAGACGTTCCCATGTTTGTCACCAATTATATTGTCAGTAGAATGATGTGACATACCTTGGAAGAACAGGTCTCTGTTCCCTATCTGGTTCTTCTGGTTGAGCATTGTCTTCATCATGGTTCGGGACATCAACTTGTTCGCCTTCCTGTATCAACCTGTTGGGTTCAAGTACATTTTCTTGCTCCAGATGTCTGTCCATGTGTATTTCTCCATCATCTTCAATCATATCTTGGTTGAATTCAAAGGCATTCCCTTCGTTTAGGCCTTGAAGACTGTTGTGATCATCATGATCGGTCTTCATTCCTTGTTCTAAAGATTCATCAACTTTTACATTGATGCTTTCAACTATCTTCCCTGTTTTTGTGTTCAGACACCGATAGACGTTACTTTTGGTAGATTAACCCAAGAATGTTCCCTCATCGCTCTTGGGATCAAACTTCCCAGAGTACATATCTCTTTTAACATAGCACTTACTACTGAAGATTTTGAAGTATCCTACACTGGGAGTATGTTTGAACCAAAGTTCATAAGGAGTCTTACCGGTTCCCCTTTTGACTTGAACTTGGTTGAGTGTGTAGACTGCAGTACTGACAGCTTCTCTTTAGAAGTATGAGGCAAATATTTTTGAATCAGCAATGTTCTAGCACAATCAATCAGAGTTCTGTTTCTTCTTTCTGCTACTCTATTTTGCTGAGGAGTCCTTGGTGCAGATAGCTGCCTTTTTATTCCATGTTCCTCACAATAATGAGTGAACTCTTGAGAGGTAAATTCACCTTCTCTGTCTAATCTCAGACACTTCAAGCTTTTACCAGTTTCTTTTTCCACTCTAGCTTTGTAGATTTTGAACATGTGGAAAGCTTCTGATTTCTCCTTAAGAAAAAGTGTCCACATCATTATTGAGAAGTCGTCCACAAAAAGCATAAAGTATCGGTCTCCATGGTAGCTCTTTGTTCTCATTGGTCCACACAGATCAGTGTGCACCAGATTTAGAACATTCTCAGCAGAGAAGGACTTACTGCTGAAGGATGTTCCGATCAACTTTCCCAACTGACAATCTTTACAAATGCCCTTGATGGGCTTTGTAATTTCAGGAAGTCCTCTTACCATTTTCTTTTTGCTCACTTTGACAATACTGTCAAAGTTTATGTGGTAGAGCCTCCTGTGCCATAACCAAATGTTGTCCTCTTTGGTCATAAGACAAATTTTGCTAGATTCTCCTTTGACCAAGGCTATGAGACAGCCTCCTTCCATTGAGTCAAGATAGAAAAGGTTACCTTTTCTCTGTCCACCGGTTGCGACATGAGTTCCAAATTGATTCTTCACTATACAGGAACCTTGTCCGAATTCCAGCAGGAATCCTTTGTTGTTCAGTTGTGCAACACTCATCAAGTTGTACTTGAGTCCTTCAACCTAGTACACATCTTCACAGACGGCATTGTTGCAAAGAGCGATAGAACCTTTACCTTTGATGCCACAGGGAGCATTGTTCCCAAAGGTAACTGATCCGTTGTCACTGAGCTCGAGGTTGATAAACTTGCTCTTGTCACCGGTCACGTGGTGAGTGCATCCACTGTCAATGATCCTGTCATCATACTGATGAAATCTTGATATGAGTGCAACTTCTATTACTAGGCTCTCCTTTATTGCAACAAATGCAATTTCTGGATCCTCCGAGTCTTCAGATTCGTTATTTGTGAGTCTTTCTGCAAGATAGCACTCCTTTTTTGCTTTATTCTTGAACTAGTCTCTTTTATCTTTATGTTCATTATCAAGACATCTTGCAGCAATATGACCTATTTTATTACAAGAGAAGCATTTCAAAGGGAGCTTTCCCTTGTACTTTCCTTTCCCTCTGGGGAATCTTCTTGCAATGAGTGCATCAAACTCTTCTTGCTCCATCTCTTCTGAGAGCAGATTCTTAGCAAGGTTGCCAATCTTTCCGGTTGAGTAGTTACCGGTTTCTCTTCCCCTTTTAGTGGAAGAGATATTGGCAGAGGATTTGAAAGCTGCTTCCTGAATAGATAAGCTATTATCAAAATTACTTAATTTAAAGGCAGCTAGCTTACCGATAAGAGAGTCTAGAGTGACTTGATCTTTGGTCACCGATCTGAGCTCTTGAATGATAGAGATCTCGATAGCATACTAAGGTCTGAGAGTTCTCAGTATTTTGCTGATTACTTCCTCTTCACTGAGCTTTCCTCCGGCACATCTGATGGAGTTGATCACTTCTTTGATCCGATTGTTGTATTGCTCTATGTCTTCTCCTTCATTCATCCTCATATTGTCATACTTTCCTTTGAGGCTTTCGACCTTGGCTCTTTGAACATTAGGATCCCCTCCATAGACTGTTTGCAGCTTGTCCCACATCTTGAAGGCAGATCCAAGGTGTTCAATCTCAGCATAGACATAATCAGGTAGCGTGCTGGCTATCATATCCATAGCAGTCATGTGCTCAGTCTTGATCTTTTCCTGATCAGGTGTTAGAGTGCCATTGAGCTCATAGTAATCAGTGGTAACGTGATTCCAGTACTGGTCACCGATGGTCTTCATATACAGCTTCATTCTGCTGCACCATAAGATGAAGTTTTCTTTTGAAAACTTTGGTCCTTCCTTCGTCATCATCTTGACTTTTTCCTTGTGCGGTTAAGCAGCAAAGAAAACAAGACTTGGCTCTGATACCAATTGACAGTCCCAACCGGTGCTGAGAGGGGAGGGGTGAATCAACACTTGTAAAAACTTTTTCTCACTGAATCCAATGAAGTAAACTTACAGCACAAAAGGAAAACAGATTTAAGCAAATAATAACAGTAAGTAAAAAATCACAAAGTGACACCAGATTTATCACGTGGAAACCCAGTTAGGGTAAAAACCACAGTGTGAGGAGACCTCACAAATTTTGTACTCTCCTGCAGTACACCCTATTAAGAGCTTTCCCGTTTAAAAGATAAAAAAACACTTGCTAAATGTGACCCGGTCAAGGGATTTGTTACAATAAGGTCTGCTAGGACCTGCCTAGTTAAAGGACTTTTAAACACCTTGAGAGATGTCACCCAGTTTAGGGATTTCGATACAAGGGACCTGTTAGAGTCCACCCAAATACTGAGATTTGTCTATTGAAGTTTGCTAGAAAACAATAGAAGTGTGATCTTTACAGATGGCTTTGCTTAGCCTCATAAGATCTCTATTTGCGCTCAACTGAGAATCAACACTGGTCACCGCAGGTGTATTCTCATCTACTATGTGCTATTTTGCACAATCTATTATCTCTCTTTCTTTACTTTCTTTTACCCTTGCTTCAGTAGCATATAGGTTCACTCTTTTTCTTGGTAGAATGAAGGCAACTTTTCTTCACAACAGACATAAGAATATATACAGATTTGTTGCCCTAACTGCTCCTCCAATGCATGACCTAATACTAAGTTCTTACGAATACATCACTCAGTGGAGTATTGGTTCACTGAGCAAACATCCGATGCATGCTTTAGCTTTATCCGCTTCATGAAGAAAACAGCAGTTGCGTGTCAGGCAACCTTTCTTCATAGGAGATAACACTTTGATTTAAAGCCATTGAATCCAACTTTAAATCTTTCGGTCGCGCCTCAAGAAACCATTGATTCCAACTTCAAATCCTTTACCTGCGCCTCAAACTGATCACCAAGACAACTCAAGATCACTCGGATTTACTGCAATAAATTTTGGTAGAAAGAGTTGGTTGGAACAGACAGTTGACTATGACTTCCTCGGTTCATACCAGAGTCCTATAATATATCGGTTGAGTTCTTCATGTTATAAACAGATAAGAGTCTCTAACTTGCTGTTGTCTCTTTTTTGGCTTACCGGTTGCACGTCCTCGGTGTGCTTCCTTTTGCACGGATTACCGGTTGCACTGTCCCAATTGTGTTATAGACACTAGCTGGATATTGCTTTTAGCTGTATTTGTCTATACCGGTTGCAGTTCGGTCCTTGGTTGATACTAGAATACTCTCTTCCTAATTGAGTGCATTGCCCAGTTACTCATGCTTAGTGTAGCGACCGGTTACAATGGATTACAGTTGTTCTTTTCTTGCCAAACCAACCTCTCTTGATGTAGATTTTCTTAGAGCTTCAGCCTGTATACAGATGACAAATCTCTATCTCTTTTGCCAATCAATGACAATACTTGGATGGTAGAGAGTTTACTGGTTACCATCATTTGATGCTAACAATGGTGAGTGCATCCACTATCAATGATCCAGTCATCACATTGATGAGATCTTGAGATAAGTGTCATTTCACTTATCACTGTGCTTTCTTCTTTTATTGCAACAAAGACAATTTCTTCATCTCCAAAATCTCTAGATTCATTTTCCGTGACACCTTCCTCGACAAGGAAGCACTCCTTTCCTTTGTTCTTGAATCAGTTGAACTTTTCTTTAATTTCATTTTCTAGACACCTTGCAGCAATGTGTCCTATCTTGTTGCAAGAAAAGCACTTTAATGGAAGTTTCCCTTTGTACTTCCTTTTTCCTCTTGAAAATCTCTTTGCAATGAGCGCTTCAAACTCATCCTGCTCTAGCTCTTGAGAGAGTAGATTTTCAACAAAATTTCCAGACATATCAATAGAACTATTACCGGTCTCTCTTCCTTTCTTGGTGGAAGCAATATTCACAGAGGACTGAAAAGAAGCCTCTAACATGGGTAAGTTGTTATCATAATTACTCAATTCAAGAGCACTCAACTTTTCGATTAGGGAGTCAAGAGTGACTTGAGACGCGCTCACTGATTTGAGCTCCTGTATGGCTGAGATCTTGATAGTGTATTGTGGCTTAGTATCTTGCTTACCACATCTTCCTCACGCATTGTTCCTCTAGCGCTTTTGATGGAGTTCATTACGTCTTTTATTCTATTGCTATAGTGCTCAATGTCTTCTCCTTCATTCATCCTCATGTCATCATATTTGCCTCTGAGGCTTTCTGCTTTTTCTCTTTGAACATGTGGGTCACCACCATACACAGTTTGTAGCTTAGCCCACATCTTCTAAGCGATAGTTTGATTTTCAATCTCTGCATAACATGATTTGGTAGTGTACTTGCTATCATATCCATTGCAGTTGTGTGTTCACTACTGATCTTTTGTTGATCAAGTGTCAAGGTACCGGTGGGTTCAGTGTAATTATTGATTACATGAGTCCAGTATTGATCTCTGGTGGTTTTCATGTACAGCTTCATTCTACTGCACCATATGGTGAAGTTTTCCTTAGAAAACTTGGGTCCTTCCTTTCTCATTAGATCTTTTCCCTGTTGCGGTTAAGCAGCTTAGAAAAGGAACTCGGCTTTGATACAAATTGTTGGTCCTAACCGGTGGTGAGAGGGGAGGGGTGAATCAACACCCACTAAAACTCAAGAACCAATCTGATATAATATAACTGTAACTGTTAAACCAAACAGATTCATGTACAAAAATAGCTATCACAAAATCAAAGAAATAGACAACACCAAATTTAACACATGGAAACCCAAATCGGGAGAAAATCACGGTGTGAACAAACCTCACAAATTTTGCACTCTTCTAAAGTGCGCCCTGTTAGGAGCCTTCCCTGTTAAAGGATTACAAATGCATTGTTAGATGCAACCCGGTAAAGGGATTTAATAAATAAGGTCTGTTAAAGCCTGCCTTGTTAGAAGACTTAAAACATCTACATAGATGTCACCCGGTTAAAGGATTTAATACAAGGGACCTGTTAATGTCCACCCAAAATACTGGGATTTTGCTATTGCAATTGTTAGAGAGAAATAAAAGGTTTGATTTTCTTGAAATGGCTTTACTGAGCCTGATAAGATCGTTGTGCTTCTCACTTGAGAGTCATTACCAATCACCATAGGTATGCTCTCCTTCGATTGTTGTGCTTCCTTGCACACTCTTCTTTTCTTCTTCTATTCACCATTTCGTAGCTTCTCTTAGCGTACAGGTTTACTCTTTTTCTTTGACAAAATGAAGGCAAACAATATTTTTCACAGGCTAAAGAATATATAGTCTTCTTGCCCTTTCAGCTTTTTACATGGGCGACCTCCACAAAGATTTCCTTTGGATCCATCACCCAGTTGAGTCTCAGTTCACTGCGGAAAATATCAGATGCATGTTATGTGTTTTTTCTTCTGTATAAAGGAAACAACAGATGCGTGCCACAAGCTTTCCTTTACTTGATATTTCTCTATGTTTTAATGCCATAATCTTTGGCATGAAAACCTTCAATTGCGCTTTGCACCGATCTTCTTGATAACACAAAGTTTTTTGTATTTTGTGCAACAAATCCCTGTCAAAGAGTCACACAAGTGTTTGTTGACTGTGACTTTCCCCACTTCATCAATCTCAATGATATCTCACTAATCAGTTTATATCCTTAGGCAGTGTACAGGTCAAAGCCATCACCTGTCACTCCTTCCTTTTTCTATATCGGTTTGGTTCTCCGATTATACACTTTATCGGTCACTGTTTTGAATGCTTGATTACTGATGGCTCCTTCCTTGGTTACCGGTTGCTCTAATGATCAGTTAGAGCTTTATCAATCACAGAGATAGTACCTCTTCTTGCTCACTGTGTCATTGGTCTCCTAACCAGTCTCTCTTGTACTTATTATTGTCAACTGTACCTGCTTTTTCATGACTGTGCAGACATCAATGACAACACCTCTTTGCCATGTACCAGTTATATCCTTATCGGTTAACGCCGACAGGGCATTGCAAAGATGTTGATTTTCAATTTTAAATCTTCAAGTCGGGCTATTGAGGATGTTGGGCCACAAAATGTGGTCCAAGGAGTCACAGATGGAGCACGTGTACAAAGCTGCATCGAAACTTATTGAGGCAACTTACAAACATATTTGGTGGAGTCCATGTTGTGTGATGCCATGAAAAATGCACTCAAGGATATGGGGAAGATTGAGTGGATTAGAATAGTGGTTAATGATGCTAGAGATGTGTAGATGTATAACTACAACCACCACACTTCACATGCACTCTTTAGGACCTCACTAAGGAGTTCTTGAAACCTTCTTGAGTTACAAGAGTTGTTGCAAGTCATGGTTATGACAACAAAATGGAATTGGTGGGCCAAGTCCAGGATACGATGATGAGTGATGTGTTTTGGAGTGATGCCAAATATATAGTTTCCATTGCTTCAACTTTCTAGGTCATCAGATATGGAAATGGGGATGCACCAACCCTTGGAGAGGTGTATGAGTGCATTGATTCTATGCTTGACTAGATGAGAGTTGTTGTATAATAGGACCCCACATTGCCTTTCTACACTAAGCTCATTCAACTAATCATTCAATGGAGATGGGGTAAGCTCAACACTCCCTTACACATGGTTACGTATGCATTGAATCCTAAGCGGTACAATACTAGGCCTAATAGAGTTACACCGATACAGGATGTTGAGGTGAAGACACGGTTCCTTATGTGCATTGAGAAGATGTGTGTACTATGATCCTTTTGATGCCAACCAGATTTGCACTGTGTGGACCAAATATCCCACTCTTAGGGGATATTCAGAGGCAGCCAAGATGGATATGGCAACTATAATATAAGAGGACCCATTTTCGTGATCGAATTGCCATGGACTAGAATGTAAGATCGCCATTGTAGCCATTCGATTGCTATCTTAGGTTTCTAGTTCTTCAACTACTGAGAGGAACTGGTCTACCTATAGCTTCATCCGCTCTCTTAAGAGGAACAAAGTTAGCTCTAGGAGAGCAGAGAAGTTTGTGCCGTACATAGTGTTTTGCATCTCATTGACTGCAAGACACGTGTGTACAAAGAGATTCTAGCAGCATGATGGGATGTAGAGCCAAAGGAGCCAGCATAGACTGATCAAGATGCTACAACATCATATGCAAGATTGGTTGGTGTTAGTTTGACTTAGCTTGACCATGAGGAGTCTAGTAGTTCTAGTGATGAGGAGTTTTACTTACAAGATGATTAGAGGCCTCCCTTCACTACATTTTTACTTATTTTGATATCATGCTACTCATTATAATTGTGTATAATAGAAATCTCCAATTTGACATTTTTATTTGTCAAATTTTATTTAGTATTCAAGCATTTAAAATTTGTGTTACTGTTTACTATTTACTATTTGTAATTTTTCTATGTTACTAATTTGGAAAAGTTTCATTTGAAATGTAATTCTTATACATCTTTTCAGAACTAGTTATTCAAGTACTATATGTTTATTAGTGCTCCCCTCCTCTCCCCCCCTCCCCCAACCGTTTCTAAAGGTTGTCCTCATCTTGAAGTTTTGTGGAGCATTGCATCAAACACTCTTGTTCTTGTCATGTATGAGCATTATAGAGATTTGTGAGCAGTTCCACGAAGATTGCTGGAAGAAATTGTGCGTCTCCATTACCACCCGCTTACACCTTTCCTCATGGTTTATGTTGGCAAATGTTTTGGCAAGCTATCAAACATATTTGTAGAGAGAATTCTGGCATACCCTTCTGAGGAATCTGATGCTTTCTCGGATTCTATAATTTACTGGAAGTTGCTGAGGATTGCCTCCCAATGTTTGTCAAATTTTGTGCTTACAAAGGTTGTTACAGATGAAGGCAGTAAGCACTTATCCACGTGGAAAGATATCACACATTCATGTGTGGGGTTTTTCTTGTCCAAGTCTAGTTTATATTCTAGTCTCGAGATTTTGATAGATGTGTTTGTTTCTAAAATTAGTTTCTCAATTCTATAGAGTAGTTTAATTTTCTGCATATATATATATATATGCACTCTTTACCCAAATGTATCATACTCAAAAATTTTCTTGCCGTACCAGCTTTACCAAAACCTCATACTTGTACCTGACCCCATACTAGGACTGGCAACTAAGCTAAAACCAATGAGAAAATAAAATGGGTACTCCAAATTTTGATATTGTTATGTTTATTAATTTCAATTTGTAACCTTATATTTTTTATTACATTTTATTAAATTGTTATGTTTATGATTACTTTTAATTGTACACTTATATATTTTTGAGAACAGTTTGATCCAATTAATCCTCCAAGGATGTCTAGTTGCTCCCTTTCTGCGTGCACCTAGGTTTGCATCGCCCCAAAAGGGCACTCAATGGAACATGAATGCAATGGTTGTACTACAGTTGTGGGTGCATCTATATGGCTACCCTAAGCTTTATGCTGACTGTCCCAACCGGTGCTGAGAGGGGAGAGGTGAATCAACACCTCTAAAACTTTTCTCTTTAAATCTGGTGAAGTATACTTATAACTGTAAGCCAAATAGATTCAAGCAATAATAACAGCAAGCAAACAATCACACAGTGACACCAGATTTATCACATGGAAACCCAATCAGGGTGAAAACCACGGTGTGAGGAGATCTCACAAATTCGGTACTCTTTTGGAGTACGCCTTGTTAGGAGCCTTCTCAGTTAAAAGATTACAACGCACTGTTAGATGCGACCCGGTTAAGGGATTTGTTACAATAAGGCCAGTTAGTGCCTGCCTAGTTAGAGGACTTAGAACACCTTGAAAGATGTCACCCGGTTAAGGGATTTGATACAAGGGATCTATTAGAGTCAACCCAAATACTGGGATTTAACTATTGTAATTGCTAGAAAACAAGAAAGATTGACCTTTTACAAATGGCTTTGCATAGCCTGATAAGATCTTTGTTTGTGCTCAACTGAGAAGCATCACTGGTCGCCGCGGGTGTGTTCTCCTCTACTGTTGTGCTTCTCTGCACACTCTTCTTTCTCTCTTCTTCTCTTCTCAATTTTCCCTAGCTTCTGTTAAGCTTTCAGGTTCACTCTTTTCTTCGACAGAATGAAGGCAAATCATATTCTCAACAGGCAGAAGAATATATAGAGTTCTTGCCCTAATTGCACTTCTCATGCATGACCTAACTTCAGATCCCTTTCGGATACATCACTCAATGGAGTACTAGTTTACTGAGGAAACATCCGATGCATGCATTTGTTTTATCTGCTTTATAAATAAAGCAATAGATTCGTGTCAAACACCTTTCCTTTAGAAGAGATAACTCTTCGTTTTAAAGCCACAGATTCCGACTTTAAAACCTCAAGACACGCCTCAATCTGATCACCATGTTAACTCAAAGTCTTCTGGATTTAGTACAGGAAATCCCAGTCAAAGAGTTGGTTGGAACAGATAATTGACTCTGACTTCCTTGGTTCATACCGGAGTCATTACTAGATCGGTTGAGATCTTCATGTAGTGAACAGGTAAGAGTCTTTGACTTGTCATTGTCCCTTCCTTTGCTTACCAGTCGCACATTCCTCGGTTGTGTTGTTGACACCCATTTGTACCTTTCTTTCAATTTGACCTTCAAGACTGTTATGATCATTATGACCGGTCTTCTTAATTGGTTCTAAAGATTCATCAACTTTTACATTGATGCTTTCAATTATTTTGCATGTTCTCTTGTTCAGACACCGGTAGGCCTTGCTTTTGGTAGAGTAACCAAAAAATGTTCCTTCATCGCTCTTGGGATCAAACTTCGTAGAGTACATATCTCTTTTGATGTAACATTTACTACCAAAGATTTTGAAGTAACCTACACTAGGAGTATGTTTGAACCATAGTTCATAAGGAGTCTTACCGGTTCCCCTTTTGACTTGAACTTGGTTTAGTGTGTAGACAGCAGTGCTGATGGCTTCTCTCCAGAAGTGATGAGGAAGATCCTTCTGAATCAACAGGGTTCTAACACAGTCGATCAAAGTCCTGTTTCTTCTTTCTGCTACTCCATTTTGATGAGGAGTCCTTGGTGCAAATAGTTGTTTCTTTATTCCATGTTCTTCACAATAGTGAGTGAACTCTTGAGAGATATATTCACCTCCTCTGTCTGACCTCAGACACTTTCAAGCTTTTCCTGGTCTCCTTTTCTACTCTAGTCTTGTAGATTTTAAACATGTGGAAGGCCTCTGATTTATCTCTAAGAGTGTCTACATCATTCTTGAGAAGTCATCTACAAAGAGCATGAAGTATCGGTCTCCATAATAGCTCTTTGTCTTCATCGGTCCACACAAATCTGTGTGCACAAGCTCTAGAACATTTTCAGCAGAGAATTATTTACTGTCTAAACTTGTTCCTGTCAGTTTTCCTAACTGACAATCTTTACAAACACCTCTGATGGGTTTTGTAATCTCAGGGAGTCCTCTAACCGATTTCTTTTTCCTCACCTTGACAATATTGTCAAAGTTTATGTGGCAGAGTCTCTTGTGTCATAACCAGCTATTGTCTTCTTTGAAAATAAGACAGATTTTGCTTGATTCTCCTTTGACTGAAGCTATGAGACAAGCTCCTTCCATTGAGTCTAGGTAGAACAGATTACCTTTGTTCTGTCTACTGGTTGCAACATGGGTTCCAAACTGATTCTTGACTATACAGGAACTTTATCTGAATTCCAACAAGAATCGTTTGTTATTCAATTGTGCAACACTCATTAAATTGCACTTGAGTCCTTCAACCCAATATACATGTTCACAGACAGCACTGTTGCAAAGTGCAATAGAGCCTTTTCCTTTAATGGCAGAGGGAGCATTATTTCCAAAGGTTACTGATCCACTGTCATTGAGCTCCAAGTTGATAAATTTGTTCTTATCACTGGTCATGTGGTGAGTGCAGCCACTGTCAATGATCCAATCATCATGCTGATGAGATCTTGATACAAGTGCTATTTCACTTACCACTGGGCTCTCCTCTTTTATTGCAACAAATGCAATTTCTGGATCCTCAAAGTCTTCAGATTCACTATTTGCGACTCCCTCTGCAAGATAGCATTCATTCTTTGCTTTTCTCTTGAACCGGTCTTTCTTACCTTTATTATCATTATCAGGATATCTTGCAACAATATGTCCTATCTTGTTGCAAGAGAAGCATTTCAAAGGAAACTTTCTTTCGTACTTCCCTTTCCCTCTAGGGAATCTCCTAGCGATGAGTGCTTCGAACTCATCTTGCTCCATCTCTTTTGAGAGCAGATTCTCAACAAGATTACCAATCTTACCGATAGAGAAGTTATCGGTTTCTCTTCCCCTTTTGGTAGAAAAGATATTGACAGAAGACTTAAATGCTGCTTCCTGAATGGGTAAGCTATTATCAAAATTACTTAATTCAAAATTAGCCAACTTACCGATTAGGGAGTTTAGGGTGACTTGATCTCTGGTCACCGATTTGAGCTCTTGAATAGCAGAGATCTTAATGGCATACTGAGGTCTGAGAGTTCTCAGTATTTTGCCAACCACCTCCTCTTCACCGAGCTTTCCTCTAGCGCTTTTGATGGAGTTGATCACTTCTTTGATCCGGTTGTTGTATTGCTCAATGTCTTCTCCTTCATTCATCCTCATGTCATCATACATTCCTCTGAGGCTTTCAACCTTGGCTCTTTGAACATTTGGATCTCCTCCATATACCACTTGCAACTTGGCCCACATCTTAAAAGCAGATTCTAGATGATCTATCTCAGCATAGACATGATCAGGTAGTGTGCTGGCTATCATATCCATAGCAGCCGTGTGCTCAGACTTGACCTTCTGTTCATCAGGTGTTAGGATCCCGGAGGGTTCAGTGTAATCTGTGGTTACATGATTCCAATATTGATATCCAGTGGTCTTCATATAAAGCTTCATTTTGCTGCACCACAAAGTAAAGTTTTCTTTTGAAAACTTTGGTCCTTCCTTTCTCATCATCTTGACTTTCTCTTTATGTAGTTAAGCAGTAAAGAAAATAAGACTTGGCTCTGATACCAATTGACAGTCCCAACCGGTGCTGAGAGGGGAGGGATGAATCAGCACCTCTAAAACTTTTCTCTTTAAATCTGGTGAAGTATACTTATAACTGTAAGCCAAACAAATTCAAGCATATAATAACAGCAAGCAAACAATCACACAGTCACACCAAATCTATCACGAGGAAACCCGATTAGGGTGAAAACCACGGTATGAGGAGACCTCACAAATTTTGTACTCTTCTAGAGTACGCCTTGTTAGGAGCCTTTCCGATTAAAAGATTACAATGCATTGTTGGATGCGATCCGGTTAAGGGATTTGTTACAATAAAGCCGGTTAGTGCTTGCCTGGTTAGAGGACTTAGAACACCTTGAAAGATGTCACCCGGTTAAGGGATTTGATACAAAGGACCTATTAGAGTCCACCCAAATACTGAGATTTAACTATTGTAATTGCTAGAAAACAATAGAAAGATTGACCTTTTACAAATGGCTTTGCATAGCTTGATAAGATCTTTGTTTGTGCTGAACTGAGAAGCATCACTGGTCGGCGCAGGTGTGTTCTCCTCTACTGTTGTGCTTCTCTACACACTTTTCTTTTTCTCTTCTTCTCTTCTCAATTTTCCCTAGCTTCTGTTAAGCTTTCAGGTTCACTCTTTTCTTCGACAAAATGAAGGCAACTCATTCTCAATAGGCAGAAGAATAGATGGAGTTCTTGCCCTAATTGCACTTCTCATGCATGACCTAACTTCAGATCCCTTTCGGATACATCACTCAATGGAGTACTAGTTTACTGAGAAAACATCCGATGCATGCATTTGCTTTATCTTCTTTATAAAGAAAGCAATATATGCGTGTCAAGCACCTTTCCTTCAGAAAAGATAACTCTTTGTTTTAAAGCCACAGATTCTGGCTTTAAAACCTTCAGACGCGCCTCAATCAGATCACCATGTTAACTCAAAGTCTTCCAGATTTAGTACAGAAAATCCTGGTCAAAGAGTTGGTTGGAATAGATAGTTGATTCCGACTTCCTCGATTCTTACCGGAGTCATTACTAGATCGGTTGAGATCTTTATGTAGTGAACAGGTAAGAGTCTTTGACCTGTCACTGTCCCTTCCTTTGCTTACCGGTTGCACATTCCTCGGTTGTGTTGTTGACACCCATTTGTACCTTTACTTCTTCTGTTCTTGTCTACACCGGTTGTATCCTGGTCCTCGGTTGACGGTTGACTCCTCCTTTCCTTGACTGTATATATTACCCGGTTGCTGATGCTTTGTGTAGTGACCGGTTGCTCTTGATTATAGTCTTTTCTTTCTTGCATGTTGTCACCGGTTGCCAAACCAGCCTCTTTTCATACAGATCTGCTTAGATCTTTAGACTTTAGAGAGATGACACATCTCTATCCTCTTTTGCCAATCAATGACAATATTTGTACCGGTAGCAGGCTTACCGGTTACCATCGCTTAATGCCAACATATACAAAGGTTTATACTGATGAAATTTGTTTTGTTTTTTACCTTAATGGTGGATGTCCTCTTCTATTATAGCAAGATATATTCTAAAGTCCATGTAATAAACATGATCTTTGAAGATTAGTGTTCTGGTTGAAGTAATTATAGGGCTTTTTTTTTAGTTTTATGAACTCAGTCACAGAACAAGTCAAGTTGTATCCAACTTAGTTGACAATTAGATTCGGGCTCGCTTTCTGATTTGAAGAAAAAAATGAGTAATTTGTAGGGCATTTGAATCACAGAAAATGGCTCAGGAATTCCCTTTTCCCATTTAAATTTTTTTTTACGTTTCCCCTGTTTTTAATTGATCATCTCTTGTGCTCAAATCTTGGCCACATTGAATCAATGCAGTGTTAGGTTCATGCAAATGAATAATATCCTAACTGTTTATGAATATGCTTAGAAAATTGATCGTCTTATGAAAAAAATGTTAAATATCCCAGACTACACAATTGATTTTTAATGGCTAGAAACTATCTTAGATGAAGGGAATCATGGCCATATCTGGCATAATTCAGATAGCTTGTCTTACAAATAATAGTCATGTGACTAAAGGTTTACGATTTCAATTTACATTAAAAATTTCTGAAATCGTTGATGTTGAATAGATTTTACTAAAGTTTTACATATTACTACATTACAGCAATAAGCAGTAATTCATTTAAATTTTTGTGGTGACACTTGTTTAGGTGAATACACATCTTACTCCACGGCCCATATTGCTTACACGGCATGGGGAGAGTCGTGACAATGTACGAGGACGGATTGGAGGAGATACTGTCTTGAGGTTTGTGGATTACTACATTTGAAAAAAATTATTATCTTTGACAGTCTTTCATTCATCTTTTGTTATGTTTTTATAATTTTATGTTATGGTTTGCAAGCAGAACCAAACAGAATTAGTTAAATTTTCATTTTTTTCTCTATATTTTGGATTTGTCTATTTTATACAGGCAAAGCCAAAATCTGACATGATTTTAATTTAAAAAATGAAAAATCCAGTTGGCTAGGGTATATATTATTTTGAGAAGTTACATCTGTTATTTGTGACTTGACAATGATAGAAATATATAAATATTCATCTTCTCAGTTAATTATATTTAGTCATACATTAAACTTATATTGACTATAAATTCAATTTTAAGAGTCCTATGTTGTACAACATCCTAGACTGTCACCAAACATCTACAATGCCAATGAAGAGAGTTAATCGTCTAACAGCAACAAGGGAGTCAAATGACAATGTCTTTATTTTTCAAAGTTCAAATTGGTTAACCTTCACACTATTGCATAATTAAATATTTGATAAAAGAATCACAGCAGCTTTAATGTGAGTTATATTTAGCATTCAAGACATGAAAATAACACTATTCTAGAAAATATCCATACAATAATAACTTATGCTGCAGTGAGAGCATTATTAAACTCTGGTCAAAGAAAAAGTAGTAAAATGTATTAAACTAATGTGCAATCAACTGTAGTGATCAAACTGTAATTTCCCTTTCCACTTAGTGTTGAAGTTTTGGTAGCTGCGAGATAATTATTCATACCTGTGTTCAAGTTCTTGCTATGATGCTTGATTCCCTGTTATTGTTTTATCGGGAGTTGCTTCTTTTCTATATGGACGGGATGTTACGTATTCTTCAGATATGAAACGACATCTTATCACCGGCCAGAAGAGATATCACGCGGCTTCCTACTTATTATTTTTGTATTATCTTCTTCTCAGCGATTTCAATAAGACATGGCAAAGTGTGTGTGATGACTGGCATCATGTGGTGGTGCATGGTATTGTAAAACCATTCGTGCTTTATTGTTTGCAATTAATTTTGTAACGCTAGTCTCTTGGCTTTCCTGCGCGTGACTTTTAGGTTCCTTGGGACTCTATACGACTTGAGCTTTAGTGGAGTTATTTCTTCTTGGTTTTGGTGTTTTCGATGCTGCTTCAGTTTTGACATGTGACATTCAGTTATTATTCTTCGAAGTTTTCAGATGTTGATGAAAAATATGCTACAGCAGGTTGCCTTATGGTATAAGAGTTATGTTAGTTTTTGCATAAGATTAACTAATACATTTTGTAAAGTCTTTTGGGTGTCTGTGAGATGCTCATGCTTATTTGTTATTTTGGAGTGATCAATTGGTATTAAAAGGTTGAATAAAGCTTATCAATTGACTGATTAAATCCTTCAATCATAAGCAAGAGATTATTGTATTGTTTTGAAAAATGCAATAAAGGGTATATTGTGTCTGGTTTTCTTGTGCTTTGATGTTAAAGGTTTTGATTATTGCATTTATAATATTCTGGTTCAAAACATTAACATGGTATCAAAGCGGGACTAAGAAAACGAGCCGAAGCAGAATAGAACAATTGGATTCTAGAAGAATCGTGATGTCTAATGGGAGTTGAATATGTTATTCAAAATGAGGGATTCATATGAGAACGTGTAGCTGAAGAGCCTTGGAGGGTAAAATTTTTGATGAAGCTTCTTACCTAGATGGGGAGGATACTGTCATGTTCATCTATGCTTACATGTTTGGCATTCATGTATATGAGGATAGTAGATGTACTGGTGTTCAAATTTTTTCTCTGCCTGCACTATAATTGTGTGATGGCGAAAGATCTATTGGTGGATTGGGAGGAAATTTAGGCAATAAAGAGATAAGTATTTGAATATTGATCATGAATTTTATGTAGTTAATCGATGCTATAATATTGAGAATAGTTAATCATGTATGCTTTTAGCATTGATCTATATACATTTTCTCTTCATGAATAGTTTGATTCTATGAACTATATCTAAAAATGCTTCCAAGATGGATCAAGAAGCAACGGGATGATGAGAGATTGCATACAAAGTCATGCAGGCTATAGAAATGAACATGAGAATGCTGCTTGCAGCCATGAGACTGAATTGATGGCACAACTTCATTAAAGAGAAAGAACCTATTCAGATTGTCATTGCAATTAAGTTTCTTCGAAGAGGAAGAAATAACACTTAGAGGGAGACTATTCAGCTACAGAAATCAGATTCAGAGGGAGCTTGAGCAACAGAGGAAGAGTGCCAAATCCTTTTGCTAAGAATCAACAAGCTTGTGTACCAGTGTGACTACTACAGCTCCTTGTTTGGTCTACATCGGAATCAGCTCTATTTTGTTATGATAATCAAAGCAGTGAGAATGCTGCCCTTGTTGAGAGGGAGTCTCATCATTCGGATGATATTTCATGTGATTTAATGAGTTCTTCTCTGAAAGGGAGAAGTTTGAGGTGCAATCTCTTGTTAATGAGTTCTCTGAGAGGGAGAAGTTCGAGGTGTAGTCCCTTGTTAATGAGTTCTTCTTTAAGAGGGAGAAGTTCGAAGTGCAATCCCTTGTTAATGCATTCTTCTTTGCGAGAGAAGTTTGAGGTGAAAGCCCTTGTTCCACCCTCTTGGAGTAGCCATGGTGGAAGTCATGTGTGAGACTCCATGACTTAGCTTTTTTGTTTCTTTCACCCTCTGGGAGTAGCCATGGTGAATTTAATGTTGAGATGACAATATGATGTTGAGAAAATTTGTGATGAGATTTTGTTATTGACATTTTTTTGTGTTGCAGCTTCTCATGGTTATCATGTTGAGAAATGCCATGATGTATGAATAATCTCTCTCTTGCTAAGAGGGAGTGTTGAAGTTTTGGTAGCTGCGAGATAATTATTCATAGCTGTGTTCGAGTTCTTGCTATGATGCTTGATTCCCTTTCATTGTTTTATCGGGAGTTGCTTCTTTTCTATGGGGATGGGATGTTATGTATTCTTCAGATATGGAACGACATCTTATCACTGCCCAACAGAGATATCACATGGTTTCCTATTTATTAATTTTGTATTATCTTCTTCTTAGCAATGTTAATATGACATGGTAAAGTGTGTGTGATGACTGGCATCATGAGGTGGCGCATGGTATTGTAAAACCATTCGTGCTTATTGTTTGCAATTAATTTTGTAACGCTGGTCTCTTGGCTTTCCTGCACGTGACTTTTCGGTTCCGTGGGACTCTATACTACTTAAGCTTCAACAAAGTTATTTCTTCTTGTTTTTAGTGTTTTCAATGTTGCTTCAGTTTTCACATGTCACATCCAGTTATTATCCTAAAAAAGTTTTCAGACGTTGATGAAAAATATGCTACAACAGATTGCCTTATGGTATAAGAGATATGTTAGTTTCTGCATGTGATTGACTTGTACATTTTGTAAAGTCTTTTGAGTGCCTGTGAGATGCTCATGCTTATTTGTTATTTTGGAGTGATCAATTGGTATTAAAAGGTTGAATAGGGCTTATCGATTGACTGATTAAGTCCTTCAATCATAAGCAAGAATTATTGTATTGTTTGGAAAACTCAATAAAGGGTATATTTTGGGTGTGGCTGGGTTTTTCCCTTGAGTAGGAGGGTTTTCCTAGGGTAAATCTGTGTCTGGTTTTCTTGTGCTTTGATGTTAAAAGTTCTGATTATTGCATTTATAATATTCTGGTTCAAAACATTAACACTTGCACAATAATAAATGATTTTGCTAGACTTTTATTCCTAGAGGCTAGAGTAAAATGAAGTTTGCAAGGGAATAAAGTGAATAATTGAATGTAAGAGGCAAAAAGCTATAGTTGTAATTCATTTGTATCTAATTATTAATGGGTCACTTAAACATGACAAGGGACCGACATGAGCACTTAGCATTTAATTAATATTATGCACTGATCTTTAAATGCCCAAGTCTATTACTTTCACCAAGGGCGATTATATTAAGGAAGCGGCTATAAAACCTCTCAATAATCATTTCTTCTGAGCAGACGGATTTAGGTTTGGTTAATCTAGACAAAGAATCGAACTTCTAGGTGCAAATATTGTCATTCATTATTTATGGTAATCTATGTCATTTCATATTTCTGAATGTACGAGATATAATGAAGGCATGCTGTATATGATGGTCTATTTGAAATCTGATAATAGCTGTGACATTGTTATAGCAATCTGATTTGTATTTGCTGCCTCTGAAAGATTGAGTTCTCTTATCTTATATGCCTGTAAATCTGAAGCACACTTAGTTGGAATTTTCTGAATGCATTGATAAGAATAAGTATTGTCATCGACATTACTTCAATTCAGTATACACAGCAAATCATAGGATTTAGAGCAAAATCAGAGTTTACTTATAAATAGAAGGTGCTTGCAAACTGTTTGACATAATCACTTTGATGGTTAGATATTAATTTCTGAATGTTACATCTCACAAGTGTTGTCCAAATGCCTGCCTTATGAACTTGTGGTCTAGTATGCAAAGTGTTTGATGTAATGCCTCTGAAGAATCAGTGAATATTCCTGAATGTTATGGACATACAAGCTGATTAAATGCCTGTCATGTAGACTGGTGTTTTGTAGTGAAATTTGGTTTCAGAATTAGCAAGGATCTTACACAAACAAACAGTTAATACTGAAGTTACCCCTTGAAGATTGCTGAATCCATCACCTCAAACAAGTCAATCCTTTCCTCACTGCTGCTTGCACCTTCGTCCAGTGGTTGGCCCATTATCTTCCCTATGCCATTAACACTCCATCACTTCCCAAGTTTGTATCGGCAATGGCGCTAGATGTTTTTCCCATAGAGTACACGAGTTTAATGCATAAAAGAACAATAACTATAATAGAGAACAATGTACCACAGAACTCACAATACTTTCATACTAATTTATTCAATGTTTTACAATGCATGCCAACAACCTGTACTATGTAACAGTGTCTACCGCCATAACATAACATCCCATCTGAAGGAAGTACATGACATATATAGAGCCCGACGGGGTGTGAGGTGAACCGTCGCAACCATTCCAACTACCTACCCCTCGGTTATGCTAACTAGCAATAACGACACATTAACATGTTTTACTGACAACATCATCCCCTCCAAAAAGAAAGTTGTCTCTCGATGATGCACAACAAAATGGGGATAATGACAAGACCCAACTATACAAAACTCAAGACTACAGCACCGATGGTGGTGTAGGTGAAGTCAGGCTAGCTCGCAACTCGTACACTTGTTCGGTTCTCAGCCTCAAATCTCGCTCTGCCACCATCCTCCAGTCCATAGTAGTCATTACCATTAACGCTCCCTCATGGACCTCCTTATCCTTCTTGTCCCTACTAGCCTCATCTTCATTTCTTGAAATGCTTCCTCCTGCGCCGTCCCCCAGTTGTACAGCTCTCCCTTTCGTGTTAGCTTATCCAGTGGGCACGAGACTTGGGGAAATTTTTTGATAAACATCCTGTAGTACCCTATGTTCCCCAAGAACGACTTCACCCATGTGATGTCCATCGATGCTTCCATTTCTACAATCACCTGTACCTTGTTGGGGTTCGTCTTCAGTCCTTGCACACAATATGCCCTAGCAACTTCCCCTATGGCACCATGAACCTGCATTTCTTGGGGTTCAGTGCCAGTCTCGCTCTTTTGCATCTCTCCATGCACTTCGTGAGAGTCACAAGTGTGTGTCATGTGTACTGTAGATGGACTAGTCTTCCAGAAATGCCTTGAAGTTTCCGACAGACATTTTATCAAATATATAGAGGATTATCCTCTAGAATGTCGTTGGCGCATTACAAAGTCCAAAGGGCATCCTATCATAGGCATAGACACCATCCTCAACCACGAATGTTGTCTTCAATTTATCCTCCTCAGCTATGGATATCTGATTGTACCCTGAAAATCGATCCATGAATGAATAGATTCCATGTCCCGCCACCTCTTCGAGGATGCTATTCGTGAAGGGGATCAGAAAGGGTTCTTTGATGGTAACTGCATTGAGGCATCTGAAATCTACACATGCGAATTTGGTTTGCCTCCTTTAACAATATAACTACGGGAGAAATCCATTCACTTGTCTGCACTTTGAAAATAATACCCACGTCCAACATGCGTTCTATCTCCTCATTGACTCGGGGGGCATAGTTCTTATTCATTTGATATGGTCTTTTCCGTACTGGTATGGCTCTAGGTACCAATGGGATACAGTGCACACATGGCTCTGGGGCTACTACCTTTCGATCTTTATACGTCCAAGAAAACACATCTTATAACTCCATAAAGATCTTGAACATTGCAGCTTTTAGGACGGGGTTCCAATCATCGCCTACGAGGATGTTTCTTGGATTTGCTTCATCGCCAAGGTTTGTAACTTTTAATGAAGCTTCCTCATATCGAATTGGCTTCTCTGTGTCAAACTGGTGTGTCAGTGTCTCGTTTACCTGAGGTTCCCCTTAGGTGTACTCTCTATATGCTGGTGGAAACAAGTCTTTTTTCTGTTCTTCTTCAATTTGCAACATATTGCACCCGAACATCTCATAGTCTTCCATTTGCCAATGGAAGAGCCCATTCCATGAATCAGTTTCATCTTCGGAGAACCCTTCTAGTTCAAGAATGCCTTCCTCGTTTGGTTCCATTCGGCACTTCCCCTAGTCTATGCCACTGCCCTCACCATCTGACTCCGACTCAGAAGAAGAGGTGAGCTCTTCACTCACCATCTGTGTTTTGAGATCTATGATAAACTTCCTCCTTCCCTTCTCCATTGATAGCGTATTATGTTTCTAATTGTGATTGACCTTCGCTTCGACAAGCCACCCTCTACCTAGACTGGTGTCATACCCCTTCTTCAGGGGAATTACAACAAAGTCGAGGACAAACGATTGCGTGCTAATGGTTACTTGTGCCATTAGTGTCCCGATGGGCTTGATTTTGTGCTAGTCCGCACCTACCAAATTGAAAGTGGGTGGCCAGAGTGTCGGTTTCCCAAATTTTTTCCATGTCTCCTCTGGCAGGAAATTTACCCCTGAGCCGCCATCCACAATAGTATCTATTAGGACTATCCCAAGTATACCCATCTTGACAACTACAGGGTGCCGGCCATTGTTAACTGCCAATAACATAGGGTCTGTTGTAGAACTTCCAGGGACATCCATATGCTCGCCCATTCGACTCTGTACTGGTACTGGTACTGAACACAACAATGCAGTGTGTAACTAGGGCACGGTTTCCAGGAGGTCCTTGACCTTCACTGGTACTTCTAGTTGCAACATTTGCCTTGAGATATTTTCTTCATCTTCCATGCGCGAGGTGCTAGCCGTCTTGTGAGTCTCCCATCGTTGTGGCATCATCTCCTTTTCAATTTCTTCTTTTGCATCCCGTACACGCTGCTTCTCCATAGGGGATTGGGATAGGTGGCCTTCTTGGCCTGCGACCGTGTAAGGGCCAACAGTTCTTTATCCATCCCTACTCCTTCAATATTCAGAAAGTTGATGCCGCATTTTGAGCAGTTCCCATCCTCATGGTCCCCAAGCCTACACCATCTGCACAACTTTTGTGGGGTTTCTTCTTTTGGACAGTCTCGGGCAAAGTGCCCCCATTGGTTACAGGCCCTGTACTGAATCATCGGCCAATGCTTGGCGTCATACTAGATCTGACTCCAGTTGCTATTATTATTATCATTATTTCACCCTCCTCGCCAGTTATTCTGGTACCCGCCAGATGATGTTGCTCCTATGTAAGCAATACCTGCTGGCTTCTTGTCTTCATGTTATAGGGACATTCCTTAGTCAAGCACCCCATAAGCTAGCAGATGTCGCAGAACGCCTTCTTTGGACAAGAACCCTTTGTATGCCCCTCTGACATACATTTCATGCACCACAACTCTCCCTCATCTGTCTTACTAGGACTCCCCTTGATTGCCTTAAATTCCCTCATCATCCGCTGCATATCTTTTTTGGAGAGCAGGTACCTTTTCGCTAGATTCTCTATCGCTGCTGCTCTCCTCTGAGGAGTCATCGTCATCTGACGATCTGTCCTTTTTTCATGGAGGTTTTATGTTCGCTCTCCAAATCCATGGCTCTGTTGTATGCGTCACCGTATGATGTGGGAGGCAGAATCTTCATTTTCTTTCAAAGGGAAAGTCTCAAGTCCTCAACTAACCATCTTTTCTTTAAGCCATCGACCGGCTGATTGTCCATCTTACCCAATAGTTCCTTAAGACGTCGACCATAGGCTCGGACCGTCTCCTTCTGTTGCTTTGTGCTATAGATTTTAGCGACAATTTCATTGTCATCCCACAACAGCCAAAATTCTATCTAAAACTCCTTCCATAATTCATTCCATGTGCTAACCTTTGTTTTGTCCATGTCGGAGTATAAGTCAATGGCTACTCCCCACAACGTGGCCGGGAAATTGCCGTACCCATTCATTCTAGTTAGTGACCCCGTTTGTTGGCAAGATGGTTTCACATGTACGACAATGCCAGACGGGATCCTCCATTCCGTCACCCGTAAACTTTGGCAATTTCGGTTTCTGTGACATGGCTATGGTTTATTCCCTGCCTGTGTTGGTTGTGGTTCCGAACTGGATGGATTAGAACTTGCCTGTGTTGGTTGTGGTTCCAAACTGGATGGATTAGAACTTGACAGGTTCGTCTGACAACCGTGCCCCTATGTCCCTCCAACACTGTTGGATGCACCAGTATCCTCCACGTTCCCGATCTCCTCTGCTTCCCTTCAGGCTTCCCTTGCCTCTGTATGCAGTGTAAGGGTTAGATTCCTTAACTGATTTATGGTTTCTTCTATTAAATCTAACTGATGTCGGGTCTCTTCAATTAAATATTCACTACTTCTCTCCCTATGGTGCTCCTGTGTACCATAGCATTCACCTTTGGCTTCTGCACTTACCGTGGCACCTACTTGGTCCCCTTTAGGCAACCCTTTGTTCGGTCCTCCCTCGGCAAGTCGCCTCAGCCTCCGTCTTTATTCAGCTTGTTGTTCAAGTATCAAGGCCCGTTGGGCGGCCTCACACTCTTCTATTTACTTCTGATTTCTATCTTTATTAGGAATGTTTGGCATTAATTAGTCCTTTCCCAAGGGTTCAGAATATGTTGTCTTCTCCTTGTTTCGTCTCGTTCCTCCTCTTCCCTTTTGTTGTTCTCCTTGTACCTTCAGAGGATTTGTTGGCATTTGATCTCTTCTCGTGAGTTCTGTAGGGCCAGGAAATTTTGTGCCAAGAGGCGTGGGAGACGACACATCAACCAGTCAACTGCAGGACTCACTCCGAGGGCACTCCACACTGCACTCTCAGGAACTTCTTCCTATGCTGCCTCCCTCCGGACATGGGTCTCGATTGACGCTTGTAACAAGGCTATGAAGTCTGTTGTCAACGCCTGTTCTCCCTCAAACAAGTCAATCCTTTCCTCACTTCTGCTTGCACCTTCATCCAGTGGTGGGCCCATTATCTTCCGTATGCCATTAACACTCCATCACTTCCCAAGTTTGTATTGGCAACAGCGCTAGATGTTTGCCCCTTAGAGTAAACGAGTTCAATGCATAAAAGAACAATAACGGTAATAGAGAACAATGTACCAGAGAACTCACAGTGCTTTTGTACTAATTTATTCAGTGCTTTACAATGTATGCCAACAACCTGTACTATGCAACAGTGTCTACCGCCATAACATGACATCCCATCTGAAGGAAATACATGCCATATATAGAGCTTGAGGGGGTGCGAGGTGAACGGTCGCAACCATTCCAACTACCTACCCCTCGGTTACGCTAACTAGCAATAACGCAACATTAACATGTTTTATCGACAACAATCTATACACAATCGATACTAATTTTTTTCAAGTATTAGTTGAATGTGTTCTACACGAACAATTTTCCATATCGTGTCACATTTCATAGCACAGTCACAGTTGTTTGTTTTGTTTTTTTTGTCTCTTCCTCTTTTCATTTCTTTGTAGGGTAGATTGTGTTGTTTTTGTTGTCCAATCTCTTGTTCATGTCTTTGTAGGGTTGATAAGTGGACCTTTCAAAATCATCCGCCAAGGCAAAGAACATATTTCAGAATCAGTAAAAGTGATGGGAATTTTTTAATGCAAACAAGTACTATGCAGGTGAAAATTAGAGGGCAGATTTTGGGTTTTGAATGAAAGATTGCAGAAGCAGTGTATTAGTGCTTGTCTCACATGTTGGAGAAAAAGTTTTGGAAATCAAACTTGCACCATAATGGACAAACATGCACCATTGAAGCAGAAAAACAAATGGTTTCCAAGTCAGAGCTTGCAGGTGGAGTGATAGGCATGCATCATAGTGTTGAAAAACCTCTTTTGTATCGAGATTTACAGTCCTAATGTACTGGCATGCACCCGTAAAGAGAGGAGCAAGGTTTTTAAGGAAAGTTTTCTAGCTTGAATTTCAATATCTGGAAAAGGCACATAGATTCCTTGAAGAGGGTTTTGGTTTGATAAATTGATCAATTAAAATGAAAAAATATCAGTCATAATTGCACATTCGAAAGAAAATTTGATCACTTCATTTACAAACAATAATGTTGTCAGAGGCTCTAGAATTCAGAGTACACAAGGTTGCAGATTTGAAATAGGGTCTTCTGTGAAGTGAATTCAGATTAAGTATTATTAGAATGTCTAAGTTTCAGCTTTTCTTTAGACACTCCACCATAGTTAGAAAAAAAAACAATTTCATTAGAATTGTCACTAGGAGCCAACAATCATATTTTCTATTTTTAGCTGTCATAATGTCTGAGAAGATGATCATATTCTGGAATCTACCTGACTTCCATGTATATATGGAATGCATAATTTGGACTATATATAACGTGGTATTTTTGAAATTATCTAGCCAAAGGAACACAAAAATGAGTTATGCATTGAAAAGAAAATGTAATAATTTATTCTTTTCAAAGTTGTAAATAATAGTTTACTATTAAATTGGTTTTTAATTCTTATTGAATCATCAATGAATTATTTCACATGATTTTATGTTTCATTAGCTATTGTTCTCAATGATATTTACTTTTGGAAAACTAGAATTAAATATCTGAAGTCGTTAAATCTTTCCATTCTTGGTGATGAGCCCAACAGTGTGATTCAAAAGTCAGATGTAAAATGCCTACATAGTTGTATCCAAGAATATCTACCAAAATGTATTTATGAGTCAGCCTCCTTTACTAATGTACATTGCAGTACTCATAACTGATTGTCCTTTAATTTCTTAGTGCTGTTCATTTCATGATATTTTTTTTCATCTGGATATTTTGGCAGTGAAGCTGGAGAGTTATATGCAAAGAGACTGGCCAATTTTGTAAACAAGAGGCTAAAATCTGAGCGCACTGCTTCAGTAATTTCTTACCATATCTTGTTGTCAACAATGTTTTGCTAGTCATAGACATGTTCCACTTATTCATAATTGGTTTTTAAGTGAGGAATTCTCATATTTCATGCTACTTATAAAAACTATACTATTATTGAGTACCTTTTACTTCATATTTGTGATGGTGATTGGTATTACACATGGATAAACCACTTGATGAACATAAATTTGCAGTATTTGTTTTCTTCAGAATTATGTGCAATAGAAGATCTTGCCGCAATTTAGCTTTAAGAATCTTTTATTCTACTCTTGAAAGTTGTAGATAGACAACCATCATGTGATGTATTTGTATACAAGAATAAAACATTGTACAATTGTTTTTATCACTTAGCTTGTTTCTTCTATCACATTAATTATGCTATATGCAAACACCAAATGCAGATGTTTAACTTTAGATTACCTATAGGATGAATGTTTTATGTTACAATAATTGGTATACCAATTATTCCTATATTTTGGTTTTGTTGTACTTATAGTGAGATTTATGGACCACATAAATTTCATGCTCCACAAAGCAATCAAGATTTTTGTGAGATTCCATCTGTAGCTAAATAAAGCACATTATGATGCCACGAGTTTAAAAACTGAACAAAATGATAGAATTCTTTTTACAAAAGGGATAGATGCTTGGCAGGACCAAGTGCATAGATTTTAGAAACCCCATTTATTTCTATAAAGATTGAAAGTTTCTGTTCAGATGTTTCATTATAGGGTAGAAGGTTGCGGAGATGTTATAGGGATTGAAAGAGGGATTTCGCAAAAGCTCAATTAATTGAGAATTCTACATGATATCACAATATTGAGCAAAGGACATATATCTCAAGTAGTTGAAATTTGTCGAACATTGTTACAAACAGTAACCAAAGAATAGAATGCTATTTCGGTGCCAACACTATGGACAAATCTAAAAAAACAAGTACCAAACATGAGAACATCCATGAGTATTGTACTGAAAAATCCCTTGTTTTCTATGAATTTGTAGCAGGTTAATTTTGAATATTTACAGCAGTTAAATGATCTCATTGATTAGTTATCAACTATCCAGAAACTAGTTGATGACAATGATGTGGTAGCTTTAGTCTCATGCAACTTTTCCATTATCTGATGATTCTTTTGTTAAATCCCTGCATCTCATTGCAAAGATTCAAGAATTTGTCAACAATTGTCTTGCAAAAGGAGTGGAGATGAGATCGGGTGGAACTATCAACTTAAGATGCCATAAAGAGTATTCAATGCATGGATTAAAGGCAAAGTCAAGAACAACACCAGCAATTCTTCATGTGAATGCTACAAAGGTGGGATTATGTCCAAGAGACTTGTTATGCCCAGCATACTCATTCTTACATTTGTTTGACAAAATTCAGGTCCCTTTCTTTTTTGTTTCCCTTTTCCCATTTTCCTATTTTTCCTTGTTTTCATTGTTTGGTTTTGGCCTTTGGAATCCTAGACACCGAAGTATTCAAGGGTTTTCTTGTTTCCCTTAAGGTCCTAGGCCCCGAAGGGTTCCTTTGCTTTGTGTTTTCCTTTCAGGATTTCGAACTTCAAGATCTCAGGATACCAAGGATGTTTCTTGTAGTTCTCGAAATCCTATAATCGAGATCCTCGTTTGCTTTCTTCCTTTTAGGGTTTCAAACCCCACTACTGGCTTAAGCGCATTTATTGCTCCCAAAAGGTGGCTTTTAAAAGCTCAAAAGAGCTCATTTTACACCTACCATGCATTTAGAAAGCCTTTCAAAAAAATGGAGCAACTAAGCTTTCTTGCACCCTTGCATAGCAATTCCTCGAGTGATTTGAGCTAGGTCATTTGTGGATTTCCGTACCTTGTGTGTCCTCCTTCTGTGTTTGCGTGTTCAGAGGTAGGGATTTCTTCTCTATAATGTCCCCATTTTTGCACCTTCTCTAGTGTCACTGTTTCTAGCAGCCTATCAGTAGGGTTCCCGTAGGCTAATGCAATGGATAGGGAGCCATCCAAGGGTCTTGTGTGTTATTACTAAACCGGTTACTGAGAGGGGGGGGTGAATCAGTAAATACTTTTCCTAGGCAATAATTCTTAACTTGTTTAATTATCCTTTGCTGATAAGCATAATAAAACAATCATTCACAAGCATAAAAGAATTACACAGATTAACACAAGTATTTATACATGGAAACCCTCGGTTAGAAGGAAAAAAACCACAGTGAGACAGAGCTCACAACTTCACTACTGTCGAATGAAGGTGCCCTGTTAGGAGCTTACAAAGCACTGGTTAAGGTGCTACCCGGTTAAGGGATTTTACAAAAGATCAATTAAGATCTGAACCTTGTTAAGAGCTGCCTGATTACAGGACTTTGAACATCAACAAAAATGTTACCCTGTTAGGGGATTTTACAACGAACCGATTAGGTCCACCCTGATAGAGGGATTTCAACTTTCTTTCTCACTTTATAAAAACAATGATCTCCTATGACACTGAATGTCTGATCAGATCATACTTGTTAATCTCTTCCCCAGTTTGCCTGGCTATTGACCTCTGCTCTTTTTCACCTTAGCGACTATATCACTTCTCTCAAAAGATACTTCACCTCTGCTTTATGCTATCGCCAATAATCAACAACACTTATCTTGCGTCCTATGACCTGTATTTATACAAGAGTTTACCATAATGAAACCCTTAACTCATAGAGCCACTAGGCTGTAAACTCATCGAAAAATCATGCAACTAGCAAAAAGCTATGCGTTATGATCTGGAGTTTACCTTGCAAAACATCCGTAGAAATAAAGCTAACTCCTGTTAAAAAGCTAACTCCACATCCGAGCGGTGGATGTCCCGTATAATCCGGTGTTAACTCAAACTGCTGCGCATAATCCGGTGCGGATCTTTAGACAGTTAGACCGGTATACCTTACACTCGGTTTATCCCTTAATACACTGAGAGACCAGTATGGTGTTCCTAGATTGGTCTACCAGTGTATCTCCTTTGCTTCAACTACCGGTGCATACACTCTGTCTTTGCTCTACTGGTGTCACCTAAGTAATGTGAGTGACAGGTGGGTGTTTATCAGTGTATGGTGTTTGTAAATTTATACTAATGACAACTTAAATTGCTAACATTGTGGTCCTTTCGAGAGTTTTGAGTGGAATTTCAAGGGCTCTGAGCTAGTTTCCTATTTTTTTGGAGGATCCCTATTTTATAGGAGACTAGGAAATGGCCTATTAGGCATTATGAGCCATTCCAGATGGTTTGAGACAGTTTCCTATTTCTTCAGAAGGGTCCCTATTTTTTAGGAGACTGTCATATTTAGTTGTATGGAATAAAATTCCCTATCATTTGTGCAATTGAAAGTCATTGGAAGTGCATAAAATTTCATCATTAGTATTTTTAGTACTAGTCACTTGACCTAGAAAATACCATTGAGAATAGAGGAATGCCGTGGCCCTATTCATGAACAAATTTGAGATAGACTCATTGTTGTGCGTCTGGTAATCTTCAGAGGAAAGAGCCTTCTAATCATTAGTGCATAGCAAACTCTGTTTAGAGGCAGCAGATCTCTTGAAACTCAGGTCTGAAATATATCTCTTGAAATTTTTTATTGTGGATTATAAGCAATTCTTTGTAACAGAGCTTGGCATCAATAAGAAGGTTATTGTCAATCATACATTTCAAGTTGTTTCTCTTTGCTGCATTATATGTCTTCATTAATTGAGAAAGAAAAATGAAATGAACCAATGAATATTCCATGGTACAATAAATTACTCTTAGAAGTAAACTGTTTGACGAAATGTCCATGAAATAGAGCACAGAACTGTAACAGGAATATTTTAGTGGTATTAGAGCAGTTTGCTGCCAACCTGTGAAGTTTCATGAGTAACAGAAAAATGAGGTATTATCAAAGGGAATTGAAGAAAGTTTGGCAACCCCCTCAAGTGCTTGAAGGGAAAACAGTGCCTAGAATCTTAGGATTTAATCAAGGCTCATCTAAGATCAATCCAGTTGCAGAGGATATGGGTTATAGGAGAGACAACAGTCCACCACCCAATGATAATAGGGAAGCAAGAGATCTTTTGAGAGGACTCGCAGGAGGACAATAGCAGGTGACAAATGTTATACAACAACTTACAGCAGCCATTCAAAAAATGAACATGGGTCCCAGGAGGAACAATCATGAGCAAGCAGATAATGATAGTGTAGTTGGTACACCGCATGTAGAGAGGACTCTACACGCACTACAAATAGACCATTGTTGCCTACCTTCTTATCTAGAAATGAAGCAGAAGAAGAGTTTTCTGATGTGAACAATGAGGTAACATTTGCAGACAGTGTTATGACTATGCACAATGAGTGGAATACTCTTCCCCAACATGTTAAGAATGTTCTACCCTTCCCTCAATATATGGGATGACAAAGAGAGACTGGAAGAACAAGGAAAGAATGAAGACCAAGGCAACAAAACAAGGATCTTAAGCAAGCTACAAGCAAACTCACTCTTCCTACCTATGATGGCAATGGAATGACTAGTGCTAGAGCTTGTTCTCACAAGTTAGACACCTTAACACTTAGACTGGTTCTAGAGGATGAAGCAATTAAGTTTGCAACCATGCATTTGGAGGGCATTGCATATGATTGGTGGCACCATGGGTTGGTGACCCAAAACCATGGATTGGTTCACTCCTATGAGGAGTTTAGCAATAAATTGGTTGCTTGGTTTGACCTTAAGGATGTGGAGGTATATTATAGGGATTTGGCATAGTTGAAACAGAGTGGGCACTTGTATCCTTACATCATTGACTTTCAAAAGATATTTTATAAATATTGTGGGTTTTGTTGTCGGGATAATTGTATGTACGGGTTATTATATTAGTAAAGTATTATGTTACTCTCGGTCGTTAGCGACCGAGAGGTTAGACAGTTACGTCACGACGTTTCGGTCGTGGCCCTTAGGGTACTTTATATACTCTCTCGGAGGTTGGACATGGGAGATATGATTGTATGATCATTACGATGTAAATGTACTTGCCAGTATGGAATGATTAATGAAAGTATTTATTATTCTATGATACATTCTGTGTTTATTATATTTCCTGTACTATGTCTGTGCAATACTAAGTTTACCCCAGCGGGCAAACATCTGGCATCGTTGCTTAGACGTACTCGGGAAGAGAGTTGAGGGAAGGATTTATGCCCAATGTCTTAAATAAAGATAGAAATAAAAAGGCACGAGATGACAAAGGGGAAGCCGCACAGAAGGCTTTGATCTCCGTGCAACAGCGTGAACGTCGGTGTAGGCTGAGGCAACTTGCCAAAGACCAGCTTGCCGGAGGGTTGCCCGAAGGGAACCCCAGAAGTGGTACGAAAGGTGCAGGGGCCGACTAGGAATCGTTCATCTCGCCGGAACATCGGAGAGTGCGGAGTAGAGAAGAACTACTCGAAGAAATATGACTTAGACAAGTCTTGCTTTAGGAAGAGCGAGACCAGTTTGAAGACTTGAACCGCACGTGGCGTGCGGAGGAAGGGAACTACGAAGGTGAGCGCATTGCCGAAGGGACACGGGGAAGCACAGCCGAAGGCACACGGGAAGGTACGACCGAAGACACACGGGACGCGTAGGCAAACCCGCCATTGGAGCCAACGACTCCACACAATACGGTTCCACCCGCTACACAGATACAAGTACCATTAGTAATCGGCCAAGGGAATGTGGGCACCGGTTCTAGCACAAGCGGTGCAGGAGCACAAAATCCACCGCACACGCAACAACCAAAATCATCCTGACCAACCATGGCGACACAAGGAAAAGTTGCCAAAATTCCATGATGATGGAAAGGACGATCCAGTACGGCATTGCCGTACGTGTGAAACCATCTAGGCAGCCAACGGGGTGATTGACCAGAACGAATGGATGAGGCAGTTCCCCACCACACTGAGAGGCGTGGCCATTGACTGGTACGCGGATCTGGATAGAACGAACATAACCACATGGGATGACCTGAAGGGGGGATTTGAGAAGGAATTCCAGCTACTACGAGACGATAATGAGATAGTCTCAAAGATTTATGGAACGAAGCAAGGGAAGAGGGAGACCGTATGAGCGTATGGCCACCAGCTAAAGGAATTAGTTGGAAAGATGGAAAGCCAACCGGCTGACGGCCTAAAGAAGAGGTGGTGTGTCGAGGGCTTGAATCCTAAGCTACGACGGAAGATGAAAATTGTGTCTCCGACATCCTACAATGATGCATACAACCGGGCCATGGACTTGGAAAGCGAAGATAAGACGGCCAAAAAGAAGAAGAATAGATCTTCGTCATCCGAAGACGATACATCCGAAGAGGAGAGTGGCAGCGATGAGAAGCCGAAGAAGAAAGTCACGGCCCTTCAGAAGGATATAGAACGGATGTTAAAAGAGTTTAAGACAATGAAGGGGACAACAAGCAAGGATGATGAATTGTGGTGCACGGATTGTAAGGAGAGCGGCCACACGAAGGGTGCCTGTCCCAAGAAGGCATTCTGTGACATCTGCCAGATTATGGGACATTCTACGAACGAATGCCCATACAATCTGAAGGCGCGTAACCAGCAAGTGCTCTATACACAAGAACAGCCATCCACATCAGGGGGGACGAAACCAAACAATAATGCATCTTCAGGAGGTTACCGTGGCAACTGGCGTGGTGGAGGAGGGAACAATAATAATTCCACCTGTAACAGGGTCCAGTATGACGCGAAGGGACGCCCAATGATCCAATGTAGGGCAGGCAACCAATGGGGTCATTACGCAAGCGAGTGTAACAATAATGACGCCCCTCAATAGCTGTGTCGTTGGTGCGGCCCTGGGGACCATGAAGATGCTAATTGTCCGAAGTCTGGCATAGGGGCCAATCTGATTGATATCGAAGGCAACACACGGATTAAAGAAGCTATACTTGCTCTTACTCGAGGGCAAGCAAAGGAAGCCCGCTACCCCCATCCCCGAACGGAGAAGCAGAGAATGGTGGAGGCAAGGGAGGAAATAGAAAGGGCGATGAAAGCCCAACGGGGAGAGACACACGAATCATCTGGACCCTACTGCATAGACGCGGAGAGGAACATTGTACGGCAGATGCTTCAACTGGAGGTGCCTGTCAAGCTAGAGGACCTCCTATACACCATGCCTCAATTGGGGGCTGTGTTGTTGGGTACAAAGGTTGATAAACCCAAACTAAGACACGCGGACGCTTCCATACCAGGAAGCTCGGCAACAAATCCAATGCTGCTTGCCGTCAACAATGGCAGACATCCAGCCGTGGTGGAGATGGGCATCCTGGGCACCATCCTAATGGATACTATAGTAGACGGCGGATCCAGGGTAAACGTCCTTCCGGAGGACACATGGAAAAAGCTAGGGAAGCCCACTCTGTGGCCACCTACGTTTAATCTGCTAAGTGTCGACCAGCACGGGATTAAACCCCTCGGCACGTTGATGGCACAACAAGTCACCGTGGGTGCACAACCATTTGTGTTCGACTTTGTGGTCATTCCGTTGAAACAGAAAGGGTATGATGCCATACTCGGAAGAGGATGGCTGGTGGCAGCGAAGGCAAACCACAACTGGAAACGGAATACACTCTCGATGGAGAGCGGAGGCAAGAAATTTACTATTGATCTCCGGACCCAGTTGGTGAGCGAGGAACTTGCCTCTTCCTCGAGATCCGAATCCGAAGGAGAGAATGACCCTTGAGATGAAGGCAAAGAGGGGATGGATCCGGATGCCGAAGGCATACTAAAACTTGAAGGATGCTGTTCGGAGGATGACACAGATTCATTAAATGGATTGTTCCATTGGCAACAAGAGGACTATGATATATTCTCACCCTCCTGTAACGTATTAAGCGTCGAAGAAGAAGAGCCAGATCAATATCCTCCAGAGTACGGGGAGTATAAGGAAGGAGAAGCTACAATGGACACTGTACCCGCACATCAGTTTAAAAACAAGGAGGCTATGAAGTACGAAGAATTGACGGTGAAACCTTTGAATCTGGGTACAGAGACGGATGAGAGAAATCCGAAAACCATCGCCACGGGAGACGACTGGAATCCTGTGTGGAAGACTATAACCTTCAAACTCTTGATTCTCCTTCTTCTTATGTACGGGCAAGAGGCTGTGGTCCCTATAGAATTTATGGTTCCAAGCTTTTGGATGGCCATTGAAAATGGACTCGGCCACAGGGAAAGCTTGAGGGAACGGCTGCACAATGAGATTAAGCGAGGAACATGTCGGGAAGTCGGCTACGATAGGGCTGTCAAGTTATGGACTCTCGACGAACAGATACATGACGCCATCAATGGGACCAAATTGAAACCTTCCCCAGAGAGGATGGATTTGAGAGGAGGGACAGAACAATCAAGAGGGACTCGAGCGGTCAGGCAGGTAGAGTCGTCCGTACGAGCGACCAGAGAAGTCTTCGGAAAGGAAATTGTGGATGTCATGAACAGTTCGAAACTAAAAGCATATCATCACAGGTCGGAGGCGCACAGGCAGCCGCCTGGCAATTGATGAAAAAAATAAAAATAAAATTTTTTGAAACGAAGCAATAAAGGTCGTACGGCAACTTGGGAGCGAAGGCAAGCAAGCACATAAAAAGCACCGTATGGACGAAGACATAAAGTCCGAAGACGAAGACATAAAGTATGAACGAAGACATAAAGTTCGAAGACGAAGACATAAAGTATGAACGAAGACATAAAGTCCGAAGACGAAGACATAAAGTATTAAACGAAGATACAAAATAAACGAAGACATAAAAGTATTAAACGAAGACGTAAAGTATGGGCGAAGACATAAAATATCAGATGGAGGTATGCATGGGCGATTTTAAAAAGTGAAGGCACAGATCAAGCAATAGGGTCCGTACGGCAAGGTTGAAAAAGAAAAGCCGAAGACATATTTATGAAACCGTACGGCCGTACGACAACTTGGAGAAACGAAGGTAGCTTAGAAAAGGTACCGTACGGTTAGTATAAGTCCAAAATGATAACTGTACGACAAGTTTATAAGTTTGAAGGCGATTTGACGAAGGCATAGGTCAAGCAAAAATGACCATATGGTAATAGTTTTAATCAGTATTAAGTGGCAACTTTCAAAGTTCGAAGGGAATGAGTATTTAACCGTACGGACATCACAGGCAAAGCAAAAAAGGCACCGTACAGCCAAACAGAGGAAAGGAAAAGGAGGGAGATGTCCATATGGTCATTTCATTAATAAAGATACTGTACGGCAGGTTTCATATTTAGGTGAAGACCATGCAGAGGCTATATGAATTGCAAAGTTACAACCGTATGGTCGAAGGAAGAATACATAGAAAACAACGTACGACAATTTTAAGAGAAGCTCGCAAGTAATAAAAGCTGAACCGTATGGCCTTCTCTGGCAAATTAAAAGTTGGAAGGCGAAACAAGAGCAAGCGTACGGCACTAAAAGGTGTAACAGGAATACCGTCCAAGGAATGTAGCATTTCATACGGCAAGGAATAAGTCTGGAAATCAAAAAAAGTACAAAAGAATTTAGTTCTTGACGGCAAGGAAGGACTGGCAGCAAGGAGGAGAAGATTAAAAAAAAAAAATGACGACAAATCAAAACAATTCAAAATGAGTAACTTATGGTACCAAAGGGAAGGGCATAATGAGGTAGTAAGGAAAACATAAGCGCTTTACAGAAAAGAGTATGGGATCAGAAAAAAATCACAAAATGGTGTGTTCCATAGACTTCTGTGTGGGTTTGAGAGTGCTAAATTGGTCTTGGCCCCAGGACCCAGGACCCCGTGGGGGCGCTGCCCTAGGACCCCGCGGGGGCGCTGCCCCTCGACCCCGCTGGGGGCTTTGCCCCTAGACCCCCTGTCGGTTCAGTTATCAGCCCTTGGAGAGTGTGACCTGTTGATGAGATCGGAGCTGCTCCAGGCATGGAGTGTCTACATGCCGGAGGTGAAGAGAGCACTGGAGCAAGTCTTTCAAGAGGGGTACTACGCTTTGAGGCACTTGGAGTAGGTGTTGGCTCGACGTGAGACTGTCTTGGTGGATGCATAGAGAGCTCGGGAGGAGCTGACCACCCAGTTGGAGGCAGTAGAGCAACACTTGGCTCAGCGTACCCAGGAGTTGGAAGCAGAGAAGTTGGCACGGGTGGCTATCAAGGTCAGATTGGCTAGGGAGACAGTATGGTGTTAGCGGAGGCTATAGCTGAACAGTATGTTTTGGAGACAAGTTTGGTGCAGGCACGGGAGGAATGGGATGTGACGGAAAAGACCTACTAGACGCAACATTGATGGGGAGGGCGGCACTTCATCTTTTTAGGGACGCCCCTCTGCCCCTTCTCAGTGATTTTCTTCTTCTATGTGGTGTATTTCATCTCCCTGTTGTTGTAAGTCGTCGGAGACGACTTGTTTTTTTGGAGGGGATGATGTTGTCGGGATAATTGTATGTACGGGTTATTATATTAGTAAAGTATTATGTTACACTCGGTCGTTAGCGACCGAGAGGTTAGACAGTTACGTCACGACATTTCGGTCGTGGCCCTTCGGGTACTTTATATACTCTCTCGGAGGTTGGACATGGGAGATATGATTGTATGATCATTACGATGTAAATGTACTTGCCAGTATGGAATGATTAATGAAAGTATTTATTATTCTATGATACATTCTGTGTTTATTATATTTCCTGTACTATGTCTGTGCAATACTAAGTTTACCCCAGCGGGCAAATAGGTTTTTCCATTCACGTGAATCTGCATCCAAGGGAGGCAATTCTGGCAAGAAAACATCACTACTAGCTTGGTTCGAGCACACCATCTAGGAATCCTAACCTGATCACAGAATTTGTTGGGTTCGAGTTTGGCATCTACTTTTATACAACACATGGACTCTTTCTAAGTTATTTCATTACCAGGCAGAGATTTCAGTTGTTAGCTTGTGGATTGAAGGTTGGATATTGTTCTGAAATTTGGAGAGCATATTCATCTGTCTGGAATAAAATTCCCTATCATTTCTCCAATTCAAAGTCATCGGAAGTGTGTAAAGTTTCATCATTGGTATTTCTGGTACTAGTAGCTCAACCTAGAGAATACCCTTGAAAATGGAAGAATGTCGTGGCCCTATTCATGAACAAATCTGAGATAGACTCACTGTTGTACATCTGGTAATATTCAGAGAAAAGAACCTGCTAATCATTAGTGCAAAAAAAACTCTGTTCGGAGGTAGCAGATCTCTTGAAACTCAGGTCTGAAATATATCTCTTTAAATTTCTGTATTTTGAATTATAAGCAGTTCTTTGTAACAGACCTTGTCATCAATTAGAAGGTTATTTTCAATCATACATCTCAAGTTGTTTCTTTTTGGTGCAGTATATGTTTTCAGTAACTGAGAAAGAAAATTGAAATGAACCAATGAATATTCCACGGTATATCCTAGCAATTGGAATGATAGGATACATCCCAAAAGACACATCCAATGACCATTCCTGATTGCCTCCTTACCTTTACACTAAATGCGCCACTTGACATATAATCGGCTAGTAATCTTATTATCACGAATTAGACTTTATTAATCATTGTCCACTTAATCGTTCCTCGTAAGGATGATTATTTGCTATCTGAACAGAACGTTTCATTTCTATAACTATGCCTTAGCCTTTGCTACCTTCTATAGCCCAAGCCCGGGTCTATGATCATCAACAGTTCATTACTGTTAGTTAATAAATCAGCCAGTATTTATATATATAGTACACTGTAATTCTTAAGTGTTGTTCATTATACTTATTTCCATAATGGTGGCTTGCCATCATCTCCAATGAATCAATCCCAGACTTCATATGATCATATCTTTAGATTGTTCTTCAATCGCTGCAGCTTCTAATACTTAATGAACCACATTTTATTCCTCACATGATAATCTCTGAAAATATATCAACTATTAGGTATGATACATTTCCAACAGACATTGCATTTGAACAGAAAATGCATTCCACAGTTGTGTGGTAGTGTTTGTGCCCAACATCCAAACAACGATGTATATTGCGGCTCCTTGGATTTTTCCGATCATCATGCATAGCAGAACTGTAATAAGCTATCAATATTCATGGGAAACTCCTCTTAATACTTCGTGGGGGTCAATGAACAGGAGCCGTTCATCCTTTCATTTGGAATTGGTCGCATAGGTAATTATATTGCCTGTGGGAAGGGGAAGGGGAAGATATCAAAGTTCTGTTAGAAATCTTTAGTGCCCATTGAATAACGTTAAAGTTGCTTCCCAAGAATAGACCTTACGTTCATCTTTGCTTATTGGACAAGTCAAGATCTCCCATTAATCGATGTTTAATGGATGTTCCTTCCTGCCACGGTAAATACCTTAATTGATATCCTTCATTTGATTATCACTTTTGCAATTTTGTCTCTTAGAGACTTCACAAAATTGACGTGAAAAGGATGGGAGTATCACAATTAGTGTTTCGAACAGGGGACATGACATTTTTTGTGCTTGAGATGTGATTTGCATTTTACTAGGGGAGATAGAAGAAAATGTGGGTGGGATGTTTCCCACATTTAGAGATGTCTCGATACCCATTCAAGATACAAGAGAGGCATCTCAATCCTCAAGATGCATCCTAGGAGGTTGGAGTTGCATCTCCTTGCAACATTGCTTTATAAACTTGTTATCATTCCTTTAAATACAATTTATTTGACAATAGCAATTATTACATAACAATTTCAAGAGAAACATGCAACTTAATAACCAAAGTATTACAACATGAACATTTCCTAGTAAAATTGTGATCTTTTTTAAGCATCCTAGTGAGATAAATTTTAACTTGGGTCCATATTTCTTCGAAGCTACCTTAAAAATGTTGCAATTTTATTTTTACATCTGTATGTTCAAACCCTAATATGGCATCTTCAAACCTTTGGAAAGTTGAATCACTATGTATAAGCTTATAACACAAATATGGTTATGAATCTTAAGAGATACACTTTCATATTCTTTAAGGGGTAATTGGTTATTTCTCCACATTTTATTTCTTGTTTTCATGTAAAAACTGTAAAGCAAGTTCTCATCGGTTTTATTTGTTTTTGATCTCATAGATATGGACCAGCACGTTGCAAAGAACAATACTTACGGCAAGCCATATTGTGGGGTTCCCAAAGGTGAAAGTTATGGACTAAAATTTCAAAAGGAACAGAATTTTTTTCAGTTACAAGTTATTAGGCATCAGATGATCCCTTAGAATTTGTTATAAATGTTTTACTTTGTATAAGTAATAAAAGAGCATGATGCAAGTTGGAAAGATACATGTCATTGGAAATGCCCCAATGATTAAATGGTTATCAAAGTTGTAACTTCTTGTAAGATTTCTACTTGAAGCTGAGAGGATAATGTTTATGCATTTGATTCATTGAAAAATGTAGTGACAATTCTTATAGAAGTTTTCTAGTTCAATATTTTTGACATTAAGTAATAGCATTGGGATGTGGAAAATGGTTGGATTCACCATTCTGATGCAGATACAATGGCGTGCTCTAGATGAGATCTATGCTGGAGTTTGTGATGGAATGACATACGAGGAAATTAAAAAGAACATGCCAGAGGAATACGAGTATGTTCCATTCACATTACAGCTTGATTTTCTGAAAAAAAAGAAAAAAAATGATTCAAATGCATGGAAAGGCAATTGTTGAAACCTCGTATTGCACTTAATTTTTGAAGAATGTTAATGTAAAAAGTTTCATTGATCTTGATAATACACAGGTTCAAAGTTGGCAACACCAATTAGTCAAATTATATTCCAGACACGTATTTTTGCAATTGTAGTTTCATTTACAAGGGAAAAACTCCTACAATTAGCCAGAGTAATTATTTTTCTGTTTTAATGATGATTATCAAGATGGATTGCTTATACATTAAATCAAGAACTCAGGAATTGGCGATATATGTTTAGCATGAGTTTATACACATTTATTGCTGTAAAATTCTCAGATATTGTATTATTTATGAAGGTCAAGCTTAATAGTAAACCAAAAATCCCAAGGAGAGTGTATTGAACTGTTAGTGCTTCATCATTATCACCATCCACTTACTTCCATGTAAAATAATTTTAATTTTACTCTATTTTGCAACTCATAACTAAAGACTCAATTAACCCCTTAACTATGATTTTGGGGTTTGTGCTCTCAAGTAAACACTTTCATTGTGCTAGATGGGAATTCCTATTACTCAGGCATGTAGCAATGAAAGATAATGCAGTGCTTGTATCAAGTCACCTATCAAAACGAATGTTGTGTATTTGGAGTGGCACTAGACAAGTAAGTGAATCACTTTAGAAAGAGCTAGAGTGCATTATAGTCTTACCCATACCTTGAGAGCATGACCCTCAATCTATGCATTACTCCAAACCAAACTATTAGGCAAAGGGTCATCACAAAACATTGCATAGGAGGCCCATTCCTATGTTTACTGCAACTAATAGTCATCATTAACTCCCACATTCCATGTGCTATAAACTAATTCCTTAAGGTCATGATGTTTCTACTAAGTGCCTATATGCCAATCTGAGCAACATCCAAATACAGCATGATTGGTGCCACCAAGCCCATTGTTATGGTCTTTTGGTTTATATTAATGCACAACCACATGCAGTTGTTATAGATAGCTCAAAGACCAACATTCCACATTTAGGAAATATCACATCAACCATTCCAGTAATACAAGGGAACATGGGAAACTTGAATGCTTTGGCATTTGAGAGTGTACCAAACTTTGTGCTGTCTATAGTGGCAAATCTGCCTTCATCCCAGCTGCCTACTGTCCAAATTAACAAGCTTCACACTAGGTATGTGATAATTTTGAATTCTGAGTATATTACTATTCAAATCCTTAGTGGGTCACAGACCCCCATGAGTGGAAGCACTCTCGTGGGATATGGAGAGACACATCATGGGCCTAATTTGATGGTTACATCTTGATACAGCTCAACCATATAATTGGAGGATAGAAAACAGTCAGCTGTGGAAGAGCAACCGTTTCATCATTGATAATGGTTCTTTTTGTTGTAGTTTATTGTATAATCATGTAGACATATGTATCTAGTTAGATCAAGGTAAAAAGAGATAGATGAAGATAAAGAAAGGTAGACAAACATCTCTTCTAAAAAGAGCTTTTGTTACAGTTCTTGTAAATACTAAATATAAGTTCTTATTTTCTCAATTGTCATTGTAATTTGTTTCCAAATATAAACACGTCTACTTTCTAGAAATTGAGAATTTTGTACCTCGGATGTCTCTTGGGATTTGCATTATCTCCCTAAACAATTGTGGAAATGTTGTAATCTTTCCTAATGAGGTGCACTATGGGATTATACCATCGAAGGAATAGACTTGTCCTCACTCCTCACTCTTAGATGGCAATTACAATGTTTAACCCCTCACACAACCTTTTAATATACACAACGATAGTTGCAAAACCCACTCACAAAACTTGCAAATACTTGCGACCCAATTTGCTAGGCGAGTCACTTGCCCAATTACTCACCAATGATGACAACTAACCATAATGCCAACACATGCAATACAAAGCCACAAAGAAAAAACCACAATGGTGAGGTCCAGTTTGCCCCACACTGCAACCAGCAAAAGCTCAAGCCTGATTATCTCCAGATTTGAGAAGAGGCTTGCATATTTGATGTTTCGATACTATGTCAGAGTCACCAATGGAATCAATTCTCCAAGGCAATGTGCAAAATGAAAAAGATGTCCTCTGCAAGAGAGCAGTAAGAGAAAAATTCTGTTTGATTATGGGCACAATGGGTTACGTTGATATTGGACACTATATCACAAATTGTACATATAATGCCTTGTTTATAAAGGCAAGGTTTATAGATAGGATTAAACAAGATTGTGGCATGTCTTAAAGCTATAACATTAGACAAATAACTTGATGATTATTAAATGAACACAGTCTTGAGAATTAAATGCCAAGAAATAAGATAAAAACTAATTAACAACTAACACCTTCTAGAAAGATTCCTAGAACCTAAGTAAACTAAACATGTAAATAGGAACCACTAGTGAACTAGTTAGGTAAAATACCTTATTCACACGATCTTTTGTAACCATTTCCATATGTGCATAGTTAGTTTTCTTCTCCTTTGATTTTCTTGTGTGTCTGCAATTGTCTACAATGCACCAAAATCATAGATGATCCTCTTGGTCTGTTTAGGCATGCTAGCCTTGCTAAAATATTCTTTGTTTCACAAGAGTATCTCAAGAATTCTCCCATCATCTATTAGCCCTTTTATCTCTCATCATAATGTCAAATTGACAAAGCAAACACAATAGTTTCATCATCTTGTCTTCAAATATTTTGCCAACTTCACGCTCTATAAATAATTTGCATTCCTCCTTATCCCATTTTCTAAGACTTATGCAAGGCAATCAGCCATTCTTTTGGAGTACCTTGGACAATATATCATATACCTTGCCAGCTCAATTATAATGCATAGAAGAGCAATGCCAAGCTTGACTGAAACTTCATTTGTAGTTTTTCCATTCTTATTGTCATATAGTTCAACCAAAATTAGTGCAAGACACCATTACAATGTTACTTTCTTACTCCAAAGGTATAACTGTCCATGCTCTTCCAATATGTATTCATGTTCTTGGCTTCCTCACACCATATTTTCATCTTATCACATACTTTATCACCATAACATGAATACATATTGGAAAGGATTAAATGTCGATGTTCTTGAGCCTAGTGTTGAGCTTCATCCTCAGCAACCTGCTTCTTTAGTTTTGAATTCTACTCTTTGAGCTGGTTGATTATTGTTGGCTAAAAGTTTTGTAAGTCACTAAAACTACAATTTATGAAAACTTTAGGCAACGTCTCATGAAATTTCTCTCTCCTTTCATTAATAGGGGAGGCTCCCTTCTTACCGTAGTTGGCTTCAATAGAGATCTAACTAAAATTAACAAAGGGCGGTTCTTCTTAATCATACACAACAACTCTCCAACTTAACAAAAGAGATTTACTACTACGATAATATCAATGGCTCAAGGGTTGATGTAAGAACAACTCCTAAGGAAGCAGTCTACTTTTATATTTTGTGGAATAAGTACAGGATCCCAAAGTCTCCTGCAAAAATCACAAATTAGGATTCAATTAGAATAGCCAGTAAGGCACAAAGTCTCTTACTGGATACTCTCAAACTTAATAAAAACACTTATAACTGAAGCCCAAAGTCTTCAGCTCTAAGTAAATGAAGCCACTACTAACTATAACAATCCTTCCTCTTGAAGCACAAAGTCTTCAAGAACCTAAATCGAATGCTCAAATGATTTACACAAGATAAACTATAAGCTAAATTAAAGATGATCAATCAATGCAACATAAGAATACATCAACTAATCTCAAGATTCACAACACAGTTTGAGAACTCTTGCTTCTATTCACTTCAGAAAATTTGCACCAAGAAACACAAAGTTTTTAAGACACAAGATCTTAGCATAGTCTTCTTGTACAAAACAAAAGATGAAAATATACAATGGGCTCACTCCTTTATATAGGTGAGGAGTAGAGGAAAAGGTGGAGAGCACTTGCAACCTGATTACATGGAACTACTATACAAGTGCATGTTCCCCTGTATTTACAACTTGTTCATGTTCTACATGTAATCTGTCATAAAAACTATATCTATTCTATGAAAGCATATGAAAAAGATAAGTGCCCATGACACTTAGGAACCATCCTCAAAGAGTATCAATACAAGTCTCAAACTTGCAAAGAGACTCGTGTATACCCGCAGGATCTGGTACACCCGTGGTCTTTGCAATGATGGTTGCCTTGTGAATTACGCTTGCACCTTGAACACATCTTTATTGTACTTTGAAATACTGGTTTGAAGATGATTAATTAATACCTTGTAGCTTGTCAGTTTGTCGATCGAACTGAAGTCAAAGTTATCCGCCTCAAGCTGTAGGCGAATTACTTTTGTGAACTCTGTTAAAAAAAGATCTTCTGCAACCAGTTTACCATTTTCAGCAATCACTTTGCATGCTAAATCTTCAAAAATGGTGGTGATAGTGTGCTCCTATTTCTTACACAATTCCATGTCTGTCGTCATATCCATCACCAATCCCTTGAGGACTTGTTCTTTACTGACCATTAATTCTAAGAAATTGAAGTACATCTCATTGGAAGAAATGACTCTATGCTTGCATAACATGTCTAGGTCAAAATTGGGCATCTTCTTCCAGATGCCCAAGTCTTCATCTAATACCTCCAAGTGTCGGTTGAAAGATATGAGGAGCTTGTTCAACTTGGTGATGGCTTCCTTGATATTTATCAACACACGAAAAACATCTTTGATTACTAGATCACCCTGTAACTTCAGTCGTGTAATGTCCCCAACCACTGATTAATTCCCTTGCTTTTGAAACATACTGTTTAATGTTCATACAGAAGGCAATGTGCAGCAAGGTAGTGACCGTACGGTCATTGGTCCTGAGTTGTACGATAGGCTGGAGTGGGAGTACGACAAGCGGAATCAGCGTACGGTAGAATGAAGTGGTTGTACGGTAGATGGGTGGGCATACAACAGGTTTGCAGGTCGTACGATAGACTCGGAGGGATTGTACGATGCGATGGAAGGTCCGTACGACAGTTTTAATGCAATACGACAACAACAATTGCCTCATGCGGTGGGTGTACGGTGAAGGCCACTGGAAACTTTTACGAACTGAGCCGCCAATACTTCTTCTTTCAAGATGATGATATCACCACAAGCTACTATGCCATAGACAAGAAAATTGTATTCCCGAAATACACAAAAGTGGGGAAATAATGATAGTAAATTGGAACAAGAAGAACACGAAAGTGACAACTTTCAGATTGCCAGTAACACAAATAGAAATTTCAATGTAAATAGTGATAGAACTTCAGATTTGACGAACAGATATTGCTCAGGAATACAAATTTGTCTTCTACAAAAGACTTCACAAATTTGGAGCACACAGTGAAATATCATAATGATATTTCCTATAGCAGACTAGGGTGGTTGTGAACCACCAAAACAGCAGCAAACCAAATAGGGAGGATCTTTCACCTCCAAAATGGCAAACTAGAACTCCAACTGGAATTTGCAAAATATACAAATAAAAATTCAAATCGCATATTAACAACTTCCTACATGCCAATCATAAATACCCCTTCGAAGAAACTCCCGAGGGTTTACAAAAGAATGCCGACACCACAAATACCTACGGACAACAATAATAAAAATAGGCCCTTTATTAATTAATTAATTAAAGGTCCATTTATAATATTATTAAAATTCTGGGACTATTAATTAATTAAAATAATTTATTAAAATTTGGGACATTACAAATCCTCACCGCTCAAAGATTGCTCGTCCTCAAGCAATCTGCAAACTTTAGGATCCCAAACCATGCACGAATGTGGATAGCTATATCCACTGAAAGCTCCATGCTGCTTCAGGATCACATGTGTATAACTAGATTCAATCGAGACGAGTAGACTGCCAACAAGCCTCCGCTCCGCCACTTTGATATAAACATTGCTATGTCTGAAGGTACCAGGGTCCTATGGAAGCCAATCGTAAAACACATTGGTGGTTCAATCCAAAACATTCATGCAATCATGGACACCAATCTGCCTTCCACCATCAACCCAATTCTGCTTGATCTGCTTTAGTGACTCAACCAAAGTGGGCCTATCCAATTCTTGTTTCTCGATCCTCAAAAGGTCGGCATTGTCGAGACTGTGTTGCACCACTGTAATGTCTCGAAGGGGATTTTGGCCCGAAGGTGATCTTTTCCCGAAGGGGATCTCGGCCCCAAGGGGATCTCGACCCGAAGGTGATCTCTGCCTGAAAGCGATCTCGGCATTGTCGGCCTTGTGTTGCACCACTATAATGTCCCAAAGGGGATTTTGGCCTAAAGGCAATCTCGGCCCGAAGGGGACCTAGACCCAAAGGGAATCTCGACCCGAAGGGGATCTTGAACCGAAGGCAATCTCGGCCTGAAGGGGTTCTTGGCTCGAAGGCGATCTCGACTTGAAGGCAATCTTGGCCCGAAGGGGATCTTGACCCAAAGGTGACCTCGACTTGAAGGGAATCTTGGCCTGAACGGGATCTTAGCCCGAAGGCAATCTCATCTTGAAGGGGATCTCGACCCGAAGGGGATCTCAACCCGAAGGCGATCTCGATCCGAAGGGGATCTCATCCCGAAAGGGATCTCAGCCGAAGGCGATCGTGACCCGAAGGAGATTCGTAGGCCCTCTCTATATACCCTGTGTAGTACTGCAGGCCCTCATGATGTATTGTAGGCCCTGTGTTGTACCAATTTAAATCTCCCTTAGTCCTTGCTTCTGTCAAGGGTTTGAGCATATCCTCTATCACTTTTCCCGCAAAAGAATTCTTGGAGTCTTTGACTAGTAGATGTGCTTTGCAATCTACCTAGATCCATTTATGTTGTCGTTGGTTCAAGTCCTTCTGCTTTAGGAAGCATCTCAGACTGTTGCGGTCCGTCTGCACAACAAGTTTTTCTCCAACAAGGTACTGCCTAAACTTGGCCAGTGCATGCATGACTCGCATGAGCTTCCAACTATCAAACACAAATGGGTGATGGTCTTGAATCAGCATACTGAACGTATCGCACTCTAGCACTTCCACTATACCAATCAGTATTGGCACTATACTAGTCAACACTGCCATAGTACCAATCAGCCTCCCACCATGCCAGTCGGCATTACCACCGTGTGAGTCAATACTGCCACTGTACTACTCAACACTGCCATCGTACCAGTTAGCATTGTCACCATGCCAATCGGTACTATCACCACCGTTCCAGTCAACATTACCACTGTGCCAGTTGGCATCGCATCCCTGTACTAGTTGGAGCTGCCACCATGCCAGTTGACACTTCCACTATACCAGTCGACACTGCCATGATGCCAGTTGACACTATACATGTACCAATCGACACTGCCACCATGTTGGTTGACACTTCCACGGTACCAATCAGCATTGCCACAATGCTAGTCGGCACTGCAACCATACCCATACCAGTCGACACTGCCACCATGCCAATCGGCATTGCCATTGTACTCGTATCGGTCGACATTACCACCGTACTAGTCGACACTTCCACTCTACCAGTTGACACTGCGACGATGCCAGTCGGCACTATACTCGTACCAATTGACACTGCCACCATGCCAGTCAGCACTGCCACCGTACTCGTACCAGTCGACACTGCCACCATGCCAGTTGGCGCTGCCACCGTACCAATCGACACTTTCATCATATCAGTCGGCATTGCCACAATGCCAGTCGGCAATGCCACCGCACCCATACCAGTCGACACTACCACCATGCCAATCGACACTGCCATCGTAACAGTGAAGAGTAACTCTCCATCAAGCTTCCGTTTCTCCATGCAGATATAAACATTACCATGCCCAAAGTCATCAGCATCCCTCGAAAGCCAATCATAAAACAGATCAGAGCTCTGATCCAAAATCTTCATGTGGTCATGCCAATAAAAAGGATCACTGGTAGTGTCTACTTCATGCAGCGGATTGATCAATGTTGTCTTCCAGACAAGCTCCATGCAAGTATCTTCTTCAACCTTTCTTTTTTCATGTAGGCTTAGGTTTTCTCCACTTGTAGGAGTAGCAACAGATTCTTGCATATCCTCATGTGGCTCTTCATCTTCTTCATGTAGTGCATCACTCTTATTGCCGTCACCAACTTCCTCACACTTGTGCAAATGAGACTTTCATTTTTCTTCACAAGGCTTATGCTTGAATAAATTATTGACCAATCTACATGCCACAATTGAAGGAATACATTCTAGATTACAAACAACCAATAGAATAGATATGATAGGTTGGGGCATTATATCCATCTCCTCAATACATGAAATCGTAATATTCTTCATGGCAGAGAAAATCTTATTATCATGGTGCTCCTTTATCGTGACCAAGAAATGATGAAACATATTGCAGATCAAATCTTGCAATCCTAGATCTAAGATGAGATTATTTACTTTGACATTTGCACAACTCTTCAGTATTGTAAATCTCTTGGCAAGTGGATCACTACCGATGTCATCCAGGCTCTGAAAGCTGTCAATAATCAAGTGCAATATCTATGTTAGGGTGTCATCATCATACAGTGCTCGAGGAGCCGAGATTCTCAAATTCTCACTTAGACATGTTGCGGCGGCCAACTCGATTTCCTTGTTATGGTGTCTCAACAGACTGGATTGACTTAAGGCGACCTTAATTGAAGCAAGGATCTTTTGTATAAATCTTGAAGGTGATTGGTCCACCTTACGCAAACATACTTCCAATATATCTATAGTAAGGTTAATACCATCATTGAGTTCGTTTCCTATCTTTTGTAATGCCTTCAACCACCACTCTCCATCACTACTGGGCGCCATAGTGTGATTCTGATCCCAAAATCTCTCAATTATCCCAACAAGGTGGCAAGATCAACTCTAATACCACTGTAATGTCCCCAACCACTGATGAATTCCCTTGCTTTTGAAATGTACTACTTAATATTCGTACGGAAGGCAATGTGTAGCAAGGTAGTGATCGTATGGTGGTTTTTCTTGAGTTGTACGACATACTAGAGTGGGAGTACGATAGGCAGAATCGACGTACGGTAGAATGAAGTGGTCGTACTGTAGGTGGGGTGGGCGTATAGCAGGTTTGCAATTCGTATGGTAGACTTGGAGGGACCGTACAATGAGATGGAAGGTTTGTACGACAGTGTTAATGCAATACGGGAACAACAATTGCCTCAAACAGTGGGCGTACGGTGAAGGCCACAGGAAACTTTTATGAACTTAGCCGCCAATACTTCTGCTTTCAGGATGATGATATCGCCACAAGCTACTATGCCATAGACAAGAAAATTGTATTCCCGGAATACACAAATGTGGGGAAATAATGATAGTAAATTGGAACAAGAACACGGAAGTGATAGCCGTCGAATTGCCAGTAATGCAAATAGAGATTTCAATGTAAATAGTGATAGCACTTCAAATTTCACCAAAAGATATCGCTCAAGCATACAAATTTGTCTTCTATAGAAGACTTCACAAATATGGAGCACACAATGAAATATCAGAATGATATTTCCAACGGAAAACTAGGGTGGTTGTGAACCACCGAAATTGCAACAAACCAAATAGGATGTTTCACCTCCGAAATGGCAGACAAGCACTCCAACTGGAATTCACAAATATACAAATAAAAATCCAAATCACATACTAACAACTTCCTACATGTCGGTCATAAATACCCCTTTGGAGAAACTCCCGATGGTTTACAAAAGAATGCCGACACTGCAAACACCTACAGGCAACAATAATAAAAATCGGCCACTTTATTAATTAATTAATTAAAGCTCCATTTGTAAGATTAATTAAATTTTGGGACCATTTATTAATTAAAATAATTTATTAAAATCGAGGACATTACAAGTCGGCTGCCCCAATCATCAATGGCCTTGACCTTGCGCTCAACCTACTCTGAATACCTACTTGAACCTTCTAGGAGAGATGACGAGATGGTATCAACTCATTGTGAGGAGTTGTTCATTTTCTCAATTGTTTCCAAAAAGCGTGCATTCTCTTTTTGCATCCAATTTTTCTAGTAAGTAGAGCAATTGCATCCTGTGCATCTTGCTGGCATCCCAACCGTGTTTGTTTCCCAAGTTCAATTTTGGTGAACTTTTAGTCAGCAGCTTGAAGTTCTTCAGCTAGTTTCTCAACAAGTGGCTCAACAACTTCGGCATATTTGATCTCACGCTCATCAAACACGACTCTAGACAATGTTTTTGTTTTCTTGTTCTTCAGAGTCTTTGCCCTGTTAAGTTGTCTGAAATCGAATTCTTCAAGAGGAACTTCCTGTTTCTTCCTCTTTTGAGTGATGGCACTCAGCCACAAAGGTTAAGAGAAAGAAGTCGTCTGAGATGCTGATGTAGTAGTCATGGTAGTCATTATATTCATCCGTGCAACAGTTCTGACTATAGCAGGAGCCTCTGTCTAGATTTCTACTAGTGTCAGGCTCTTCCGCGAAACCTCGGCCATGAACTTGTCAAATTGTGCAGCTGAGGTGTCAAGAAGCGTCATAGGTGCATCAGACATAGAAGGAAATGTAAAGTATGCATCAAATGCATTCTCTAGGCTACCATAGTGATGCTCTAATGTGTATGCTGGGGCAACTGAAGAGATAGGCATGACAGATGTAACCATAAAAGGGTCCACTGGAGGAACATGTACTGTGGAGAATGAATCCACATCTGTATCAAGTGGAGACTCAAGAGACTCATCTAATACCAGTGCAGAATCTCGAAGTGCAGTCATCACTGACATTTCCATGGAGCGAGGTACCTCAGGAATAGGCTCATTATACAACTCATCCTCGCTAGATACAACTTGACACCTATCAAGTTCTGTAATGATTATCTCGAGAGCTTTGATGCTAGCCTTATCTCCCTTCATTGTAAGCTTTGGGATAGTTACAACCTCTGATGTAGAAGCTCCATCTTTCCCTTCACCTCTTATTTCGGATCTCAAACCAATCGGACCAGTAGGATCGAAGCCCTTTCCCAGCTTGATTTTTATGCACTTTAGGCCTCTTCTCTTCAGCCAAATATTTGTATTACCCAAGATTGGCTGGAAACTGCCCCAAATAGACATATTTTCCTTCCCTGACCATTTAGGAGGTATAATAGGCAAGCTCTCTACATGATGTCTCTGATAGTCAAGATCAAGAACATCTCCATCATCTTTAACTTCATCAGGAATATGTCCCAAGTTAAGTCTACAATTTGCTTCACAGTCAACCTGCAGTAGTCCATTCTCCTGATATCAACCTTTGTACGCGGGCCAATCCAGAGGTCCTCAAGGCAATGCACATGCACAAATTGCCTTCTCATTTTATCATTCATGCCTCTCCAGTCAAAGAAGCTTCTGGACATGAACTTCTTGAGAGTTATCCCTTGAAGTTCAAACTCCATGTTTTTGGCTTTGGGAACTATGTCCAAAGAGTATCCTCCAATCTTGAGTAGGTTACGTGAAGAGATCCCCACTCCAAGCCTATGCAATGTTGACTGATATGCCTGCACAGCCATGAGTCGTCTCGCCAACTCCATCAAGATGATTTTGTCAGTGGGATAGCATAGCAAGGTGTATGGGTCACCCTAAAAATAACCAACTCTGAGATATGTGAAGTTTGGAAACTGCAAGAAGAGGCAACCTTACTCATTCACCTTGTTCCAGGCTTTATCTAATACACACTTCTTAAGAAGCTCTTTGTCAAACAAACACATGTAGTGTCCATAGAAAGCATCATGTACCCTCCGGTAATGAACAAAGCTGGGTCTTAAAGTCATCTGTTCATAATAGTCCCACACAGGCACCAATGATCTATCTCCTTTGGTTGAGAGGCCAGAAAAGGTCCCAAAGGCAGCAGCAATGTACACCAAGTAAGAGTTCATATAGAATGTCCAAGTGGTAGTCACCTTAGACAGCTGCTTACAAACAATTTCATTGATCATCTCTCCCCAAAAACTCTTTTGCTTTGGTCTGATTATTATGGAGATGAACTTATACATCCATGGTTCAAAAGTGTTGGATTCCTTGAGGCCTCCAATTCTGCTAAGCAATGTGATGAGATCATTAATCTCTTCGTTGAATTCTGACCGTTGAATCCCCTTGGGCCATCTTGACAAGTTGGGCCTCTTGTTAATCAACCAATGATCATTGGCATACTTGATACAATCCTTCTTTCCATCATTACATCTCTTTAGAGCCTTTTCCTTTGTCATGTTCATGACTATAGGAGTAGGTGGCACTTTGAAAATCTGGTCTATGGTATCAGAATCCAGGCTGAATTGTGTTTCCATCCTAATCTCTGATGGTTTTGGTGGTGTAGTCAAATTCTTGGCACATGCTACAACGAATTATGGCTCTAGAGTAGCCACAAGAAACGTAGCAACCAAGTGGATGTAGCTCTGTCTGACATAAGCCATTTCATCCTTGGTTGAAGTTTCAACTCTCTTAAGGAATTCACCCATGTCTAGGTGACCTAGCTCTATATTCCAAGTCTCATCTACATAGGAAGTCACTTGAGAAGGTAAGATGGAGTTTTGATACTTGTCATACAGGTATTTCATCTTTTTCTTCTCCTTTCCCTTTGGAGAAACAGGTTCTTCCGACATGCAAGAATGTATGCAAGTGAAACTGTTACATGAAAACTCCAAAGTGTAAATACATCTTCATTTGATGGATCCATAGAACGCTGATTTGGGGTACAAATTATATAGATCTATAAGTATGCAAGTAGGGAAAAGGATTGCAGAGCTTTTGAGCAGAAAAGGGCAACGGATTTTGGGCAAAATCAGTTCTTTAAATGAGGGGAAAACTCAATAACGGGGTTTTCTAGAGGCACTGCATATGAGCGGACAACAAGCTTAGAGCAAGTAAATGGAGCATGTATGTGCATATATACAAATAGGAAGTTCATTTACTCATAGATGGGGTTTTAATATCCCATTACAAGTTATCTGGAAGGCACTTGATGCATACAAACGGAATTTTTAAGTCCATTTGCAGCTTTGGTAAAAGTGTGAAAAGAGTATGTAAAACACTTGAAAGTGGGCTTTTTAGCTTGCACTGCATGATGTGCAGTAACTTGCCCTTTTTGGAGTGATCCAATGTTAAGAACAGGTTTTTTAATCCTAACTGCATATGCAAGAAAAAGAATGAACAACTTCTTGCATTTGCAACTTAGAAGAAATTTCTTTCGAAATTGGGGAAGATCAACAGTTATAAACATATTGTTACCAATTTAGTTTGCATACTAAATTGGTAAGTTATTTTCACTTTTAAATTGCATCACGGATTGGAGAGTTGTTGTCTTAAATTGCGGAATGGCTTTGATGCAAAAATGAAGCATATAAACGCAGAATGATAACCATAAACATCAAAAGAGTGCATAAAGGTACACCTATACAAAATTACTATTCAGCTTATGAAGATGAAATACATTTCAAATGCATTCATATTATCAGAATATGTACTCTAAGTATTGATCGTGCTCAAAATTGCAAATTTATAGTGATCATTACATTGTGCATTCTAACTGAATGTAGTCAACAAGTGTTCCTTCCATAAGGTTTACATCTTGCATACTGAAACTTAGAGAACATATGCAGAAAAGAAAGTGAGAGAGAGGCATGATGCAGTCTAGGGGTTCATGCATTGCCTGTAAGAGGTCTTTTGCATTCTGGAGTTGATTGTCTGCACTTTGTGAGTCTTCATGTCTTGAACCTTGTGTCCCTTTGTTCTGCATCTTAGGTCTTCTGTGTGTCCTGTATCCTGCATCATGAAGAAATGGTGTTAGATTCAATTGGATCTAAGCAAATACATGAAACCTAAAAGCATCATACATCAATTAAACTTCCAGGATTGCACGGTTATCAGTAATATTCAATAATGGAAAGATATCAGAATAGAATAAACAGTCAATTAGAATGTTGTTATATCTTTTCAGATAACAAATACAGTGTGCTCCAGGATTGAAAATCAAATAGTGCTGTTATTTCACATGTTCAATGCGCATTCGAAGAGAATTCAATTGGAAATGCTAGTGAGAAATATAGTATCTATGACGGAATGAAAGTGTATGTACCAGAGCATGAATTTAAGGACCATAGAATATTGCAAGGTCATGGTGAATACCAGATACAAGATTACTTCAATAATGAGAACAAACATATCAAAGCTAATAGCCAGTCAAATTCAGCAGATTTGAGTAGCAAGGAAGAACAATCAAAAGGGAAATCATTTTTATACTAATTCTGTTTGTTTCATGTGCAGGGAATGTACTAAAAGGAAATGAGCTTCATGTCTTGAATATGGCCCATGGGAGTCACGAGCCTGTGCTCGAACCCCATGGGTGATGGTTCACATTAAAATGAAATGATTACTGATAACCTTATTAGAGGATACATTTTCTATTATTAATACTGATTCAAAAGTTACAATTTGGGTCTCTGTCCCTGTACTTTAACAATAAACTTTGAGATTTTTAGCTGGAAGATAACGTCAAAATGAAGTATGCTGAATAATTTAGCCATATTTTTCTATAAGTATGCTGAATGTTACAGCTGAAGACAAATTCAAATATCAAGTGATAACAGAATAAGCAGGGCAGCTCAATAGCAACGAAATTAAAGTATGATGCATCATCAATGGGTAGGCAGCTGGTAAATGTAAAATCTGGTTTCAAATTGCTGGTGAACATCATAGTGGAATTTGCGAACAATGTTTCACTATAAGTTTGAAGTGATTTTCTATATTTCATCTATTCAATAGTAAGATAAGCCCGAGATTCTCAGAAAGGAAGTAAATTCAACAATACTTTCAAGCTTTAAAAAAGATGAATATCCGGCTGGGTACAGTCCCAAAATGATCAACTAAAGTTATCAGTTAAAGACCAAAGCTGCAACCCGAGTTTCAAGTTTGAGCAGCTGGTTTTAAGCCCGAGCTTTCATACAAGGGACGTTTTAAGGAGAAGGCTAAGTCAAGTGCCAATGAATGAAGCCCGAGCTTGCAGCAGGATTAAAAGGTAAAAGCCCTAAAAGTAATGTAATATGGAGAATAGAATCGGCTACATCTTTTAGATAAATGTTCAAGCTAAATAACAAACAGAAATCCAGAGTTTACGCAAGCAAAGATAGAGGGAAAAGGAGATACTTATCTCTAGTTAATACAGTTGAGCTCTCTATGTTCAAAGTGCCACGGCAGCACCATTAAGTGGCAGTGGAGTCCAAGTCAAGTGCAGCCGCGACAGAAGTAAAGGAGGAGCTCGAGTTCATTGCCCAGATAACCATGTCAAGCTCATAAAGCATGCAGAGAAATCATTGCCATCGTGCTCAAATGACAAGTTGAGTTGTTTTAAGTCGAGTCGAAGCTCGTGTACATCATAATACAAAATATTAGTCACATGCCAGAAGAAGGTAATTTTGTAGATAAAGCTCGTGGGCCATTATAATAAACAGCCGGTTGCGCTCGAGATCAACAAAATATCAATCACGTGCTGTTATTACTAGGAGCCTGTGTTTAGAGTAGAAAAATCTCAGTACAAGTAAAACCGAGTTCATGTGCCAAAGATTCTCATGGCGTAAATTGAGATACGTGACAGAGAAAGAAAATGGAATGCGCATTCAAAATAGCTATCAACTCATGTTTAAACAACGATGGCGAGCTTCAGATCAACAACTCGGGCTCGGTGAAACACAGACAGAGAAAATGGAAATAATGTACACATGGCGGCCATGAACTAGGGTTTAACCCTAAAATTCTCCCCAATTTTTCAAATACAATGCGAGAAAAAATGAATGCAGAAACCGAGAATAAAAATGGGTTTAATATAATCTGGAGTCCGAAATGTAGTAGCAATGTTCGTAGACAGCCAGTCAGTGCCTCGGTTTTCTCATTGCCAACTTGCATATGCGTTGGAGAATGTTCACTTGAGTTTTGGGTTGCTTTTAAAGGGTCACATTGATCTTCTTTACCTTGCATGTTCTTGCACTTAGAGATTTATTTCTAAGTTAAGAATTTGTAATAGTTAGGTTATTTAATTTTGAATTTTTATTCAATTTTAAATAATTATCGTCAAGCATTGTAAAAGGATTTTTGTTTCCTTACTATTAGAAACCAAAAGTTTAGGGTTAGTCTCATTTTCGAAATTAACCTTTAGAGTTTAATTTTTGGCATCAATTATGTCTTAAATTTAGGGTTTGAGTTGTAATTTTGAAGGGCTTGTTAAAAGCTGCATGTAAGCATCAGTTGGGCCTAATTTTGGGGAGATCTATCTGTTTAAGAGACACTTTTTAGGGGAAACTCTCATTTTCGGAATAAGCCTTGGAGGCTATTTATTCGAGCTCATTATTCATTGTTAGGGGTTCAGAGTTTTGGAAAAAAGAGGTGTTAAGTGAGCAATTCGTTCCTACACCCTTTTTCTGTTATTTTGTAACCATTTTACAGGTTTTGAAGGAAATAAAGCATGCTTTTCAGTTTTCATCATCTTTGAGTATCAAGTCCAGTCCTATTCTTCTTTTTTGCATAATGTGTTGTATTTTATGTAAACGGGTGAAGTGAGTGGTTCCGATTCCTTTCCTATCTTATTAAAAATCAGGCCTTTTTGTAGAATATGTAGCCTTTTTGTAGAATATGTAAGTTTGTTGTCAGTTTTTGTTGTTCGTGGTTTAAACCCTAGCAATGAATTCTAGTCAACCTTTATGTTGAATAGAGAATGATAAATGCAGCTCAGTGATTTTGTAATTAGGAATGCCAGTTTAAAGATCCTGATAGATCTGTGCCAAGTTTTGGTGTATCACCCAATTTCCCATTCAGTTTTAATCTTTCTCTCTTTTCCCCATCAATTTTCAATCAGAAGGTGATATTCCATATTTGATAGGAACCGGCCTAGAATCCAGAGGTTCAATCACCTATATAGTTTACCCACAAACTCGTGATTGTTCCCATGTTTCTCCAGAATTTCTAAGTGTTTAGGTGCTTGGATTTAGGGTGCAAATTCTGGAGTTAACACATATATACAAATCTGAAAATGAAATGAAAGATTTGCATTTGTAAAAGACAAACAAACTTATATACAAAAACTTTGAAAAAAGAAAACAAACAAAGCCCTAAAAATTGCAAAATAAAAGCTTACCTTCTCTTGAGAAATGCAAGCGAATATGTCTCTCAAAATCTTTGAAGAAATCTTGCACAAATCCAAGTGATCCGAATTTGGAAGTAAATCCCAAGATTGAAGCTATATAGGCAAGAAGATTGATTAAGTCTTCATACAAAATAAAAGCTTACCTTCTCTCGAGAAATGCATTTCTTGAGTCAATAAGAGATTCTTGACAAATGTCCATGATTGAGGATTAAAATGCATAAGAATAGCAACAAAAAATACTCTTTCAAACCTGCAATTTGATATTCATGATTGAAATTGAAAAATGGATGCAAAACAACCCAAAAATGGCATCTTGAAGAGTAAAACGTGGTTTGTAGAAGTGTTCACAAGCTGCAAATGAGACAGCTATGACCTAGACGCGTTTCTACAAACAAGTTGCATCTCATGCGAACAACATATATGTTTCCTTCAACATGTGAATGCCCTTAATTTCACCGTTCTCAGCCTTAACGGGCTTTAGAAGATGAAATGCAGGTTATAATGCCACATTCATATGTCATTATAGAGTTATTTCCTATATGCGAATGCTTTAAAAATCGCCGTCTAGGCTTGTAGAAGGGAAAACACAGGTTATAATGTCCTAGGATGGGCTTTAAAAGTCACGATACATGCCTCTAAAATTCCTTTTGGAGTGATAACAGGCTTCTTGGACTCATTCGCATGTCATTGTATGTATTTTAAAATATGTAAATGCCATTAAAATCACTGTTTTGTTAAAAATGGGCTTTTGCGCGAATGCTTTAAAAATCGCCGTCTAGGCTTGTAGAAGGGAAAACACAGGTTATAATGTCCTAGGATGGGCTTTAAAAGTCACGATACATGCCTCTAAAATTCCTTTTGGAGTAATAACAGGCTTCTTGGACTCATTCGCATGTCATTGTATGTATTTTAAAATATGTAAATGCCATTAAAATCATTGTTTTGTTAAAAACGGGCTTTTGAGGATATGTTACAAATCATAACATGTATCTCAAAACATGCAAAGACTTCCGAAAACGACGCCTTGACTTATAATGGGATTTTGGATGTGAAAGACATGTCATAACATGTCTTTACAAGATGTATTTCTTCCAAAAATCACCACCATGGGTTATTACAGGTTTCAAAAGACCATTTGCATATATATAACTGTGTTTTTAAAACATGCAATGCCTTTTAAAATCGCCGCCTAGGCTAATTACGGGCTTTTGGAAATGAAAGACATGTCTAAACTTTATTAAAAGTTATTTAAAACATGCAATAGTTCCCAAAATCACCACCTAACACATATGTACTTCTCATGTGTAATTACAAGCAATTTTAAAAGAGAAAATATGTAATTAGACTTAAAAAGCCCACTATTACATTAGTAACTCACTAAAATTCATATATCCCCATGCAAATATATAAAGATGGAGTTTTAATTCAACTTTTCAAGTAAATAACACCCATGATGTTATGCAATGGTTGATGAAAAGCCCACCTAAACAAGATTTTTATTAAAGAATAAAGATATACAGTTAGGCGTAAAAAGCCCACCTGCAGAACACTTAATTCCTTAATAACTTTTGATATAAAACTCCAATTGAGGCCTAAGATAGCTCGAAACCAGTGGAATTCAAAATGCAATCAATCTAGGATGAAAAGAAAACCAAAATCAAAGCGTACAACCAAGAATAATTGAAAAACAACTCGAAGATTGTCAAAAATCAAGTCCTTGCAATCACTAAAGAAAAACTCGTCATAGCAAGAAAGATAATGATAAGCTTGATAGAAACCTTCAAAAATGATGTTCAAAAGACATGAAAATTAAAACCATAGTTCAAAATATTGCAAATATATCTGCGATAAGTTTACTTATCGCAATATTTTCCGCCTCCCGAGAAGTAGTGTCAAGTTATTGCAGAGAAGTTGATAAAATATTGGCGATATTTCCTTGATTTATCACAATAATTAGCAAACTTATTGCCCCAAGGCCTGTTATAGGAGAGGACATTTTTAGGACATTTTTTTGAGTGGAAAAACAGATTTGAACTTCTCTCCTCTCCAAATCTGTTTTTCCACTCAAAAATATGGAGGTATATAGCTTTAAGAAAAATTTTAAGTTCCCAAGAAGTTCCCGACTTATCTCCAATATTTGCCGATATCTTTTTTTTGCCCTCGGTGATAAGTTTCCGATAACAATATTTTGAACTATGACAAACAATTCAAGGGATAACAAATTGCCTTCATAACACATCATTTAGAACACTAACACTTAGAGAAAACGCCTACGAATTCATGAGAAAATTGCATAGGGTTGTCCAATTTTATGATTTCAAAATTGAGGACAACAATCATAGTGTTCCAAATCTTTCTTTGTAGGATGAATAATTAGCAAGCATTTCAAACTTGTTTGTCAATTTTCATCTTGCAATTTTCATTCTGCTAAGCAATGTCTTTAGAGATTGACATTGATGAGTTTCCTCATTCACTTGATTTGTCACGTTTCTTGGTTTGGTCTGATCATGATTATGTGATTGATTATTTGTGCTTGGGGACTCCTAATTAGTTTTCAAAGATTCCTATTTGGAGACTTCTTTCCTCCTCTAAGTTGGACATAGAGTGGCTTCTTCATTATGGAAGGGATATCATGTCTCTCTCTTTCCTTCCTATGAGGGAATCATTGATTCTCTATATATGATATATTTAGTCCTTGGGGAGTATGATTGAGTCCTCCATGCATCAGCGTGTTTCATTTCTCTCTTTTGGACAAGAGCTTTCTCCCATTTTGTTTTCTCCTTTTCTCTGTTTGTGAGAGATTTCATTGCATTTGCATTGTACATGGGCACCTAACATGGCCTAGTTTTGTGACCCATATTGCATCTTGCTGTCATATTGCATAATAATCTTCTCCCTAAGTTGCACTTAGGGGTGGGTGTTGGAGTAAATGTGGTTTTACTCATTTACCTATGCTTAAGTTTACTTAGGCACCCAACATTATTAGTTATTGGTTATTTAGTGCATTTAATAATTGGTGTTGGTATTTGGTTGTCGGTTATCTCTACCAGCTCTCTCCATGACTTTATAAGCAAGGCATCCCAATTCCAATTCATTATTTGGTGAAATAGCTTTGCTTCTCACATTTGTGAAGGTTATATTTCAGATTGTGTTCCTGGTTCGGAGGTTGCTCCAATAGATAATATCTAATTTATATATCTACTAAAAGACATTCAAACAACAAACTAAAGCAATATGCATCCATGATCTAAGGACCTAATGCAAAACAAACTCATGTTAACAAAATTGTTCATTGCTTAAAAAGATCCTATGACGAAAAACTGTATTGGCTGTCTTATCAACGATGGAAACACTCATGCAATACTCATTTCTTCCCCAATGTCAATGCTTCACTACAAAGTCAAACACAAATAATGTGAATGATTGGATCTTTCTCCAACAATCTTCTTTTTATAGACACAAGTCAACATTCATTGGCATAAACATTTATATCTTTTACCCTAAGAAGATATTTTGGAATAAACATTTGTACACAAGAATCACAGTAATCATAAGGACACACCCAATAATAAAAGCAGTACACAAGCTATGAGATAGTGATAATTCTTAATATTATACTGTAGGAGGATACCTAAAGATGTATTACAATGAATATCATTGTGACATAATTAGGTATAACTATAAACCGAAAGACAGTATTACAGTGAAGATCAGTGTTACATAATTAGGCATCTAATGGGTCATTGAAGGTAAAATGATGTAAGGCTGACATAAGACGAAACAACTCAATTAATTAATCCGCTTGGGTAACCAAGTCAGCTTACATGACCAAATTAATATTTCAACTCCAAAGGTAAGAAAGCATATTTGGACCTCTAACAGTTCCGAAATGTACGGGTGCTCTGACATCAATTCTAAACATTCTGTGGCTCCTATATTTGGAAAAATGGAGTACAATTCAAATATTTATTTGTAATTCTAGTTGTATTTTATGTAGAATTTTGCAAAAGACATTTGATGATTCTTTCTTAAAGTTATGCTCTTGTTTTTTGACGATTGCCAAATAAATATTTTTACTCCAAAGATAAGAAAGCACATTTGGACCTCTTAACAGTTCCATCATGTCTGTGTGCTACGACATCCATTCTAAGCATTCTGTGGCTCCTATATTTGGAAAAATGGAGTATAGTTCCAATATTTGTTACTCTAGTTGTATTTATGTAGAATTTTGCAAAAGACATTTGAAGATTCTCGCTTAAAGTTATACTCTTGTTTATTATGATTGATGCTTACATACAATACTATCGTGAGGAAAAATTATTAGAATTTTTGATTGATGCTCTGAATATATCAAATCCTAAATCTGGCGTAGAATCGACTATTTGTATGAACTAACATAAAGTTTTTGTAATGCAGAGCACGGAAAAAAGACAAGTTGAGGTATCGGTATCCTCGTGGTGAATCATATCTTGATGTCATTCAAAGGTTATATTTATTCATTTTTACTTTCCATTTCATTACTAGTGTTATTTGCTTCTCATTGTAAAGTTGGTGAAAATTGTAGCACTTGAGCTACTAATATTCTTCCTACATTTATTTGTTATGAATTTTTGGCCAAACCAAGGGATCTATAATTCTTTTCCCTAAATATCATAAAATCTGAAAAATTGAGAGGAGAGAAAAATCATATAGGAGCCCGTGGCATGGCCTGGGCTGGCCTCAACAAAGACAATTATAACCAGCCACCAAAGGGATATAGACTAGTGAAAGCTGAAGAATCTTTACATTTTCTAGTATATGAAATTTTGGAAACAAAAGTAAGAATGGATGCATTCTATTTTATTATAGGTTAGAACCTGTCACTGTTGAGCTTGAGCGACAACGTGCACCCGTGGTGGTTATTGCCCATCAGGTGATTTTAAAGTTATAAATTATTTTATGTTGCAAACGTGTAATACAAATTTTTCCTTCAGTAAAAAAAAGAAAAAGAAAATTGAATTCATATTTTTTATTATCTGCATTTTATATGTCAACATTGCCCATTGAAGTGTGTCTGTTTTGCTATCTAGGCAATCTTGCGTGCCTTGTATGCATATTTTGCAGATAGACCTTTGGAAGAAGTTCCACATATTGAGGTATGCGAACTTTCTTTATGTACTTTTTCACATGTGATTGTCCCTTTGTTATATCATTTTTTCATTCTTATTTGTCCTCTCCTTGCCAGATCCCATTACATACCATAATTGAGATTCAAATGGGAGTGACAGGTCTCCAAGAGAAGAGATATAAGTTGATGGATTAATGCATACACATCAACATTTTTTCACATCCTCATCTTTAAAACTGTGCACAAAATTCTAGTGCTATCCACAACAAACTATCATTTATTGTTATAGCATTCTCTTTGTACAAAGAATTATGATGCATGAATACAGTATGAAATTATTCAATTTCATGTTTATCATGGGAAAGTTATATTACAAGTCAATATTATGATATGATTGTTGTAGGAAAAGGCTAATGGGATGTTGGCATGTATCAAAACATGTGTACACTCTTATTCATAAATGAGGGAGGAAGTTACATTGGTTATAATTTACATTGTTTAAGTTATAACCTTTCTGTACATTAATGTATTATGTCTATGTCTAATATCCATGTTAATATACTAAAGTTGAGACAACCCAAGATTGTCTTGAAGTTCTATAAATTTCTCAAGTTCAATTGATCAAGTCCAATGTGCTTTTGATTAAACAATAATGAATATCAATGTTCTTCGTAGTAACCAATGGATGAATTTAGTGGTAATGAATTTCAATGTTTTTGGTCAGCCTATATATGAGCTCTTCACAACTTCGTCACACTAATTATGGATCATCGAGTTAGTGTGATTAGATCCATCTTTTACAGGGTGTTACTATTGCAATTGAATTTCTTGGTCAATTTGTTCTTCAGCTACAAAGAGAGAAATGGGTGATTTTGTCCTTGCAATTTTGGCCATGAATTGTTGATGATATAGGGTAGCATTTTCAATCTCATTAGATGACCATACATTATTTTTGTAACCATCCATATGTTTAATGGTAGTGAAATGATCAATCGCCTCTAATGTCGTCTTGTTTGGATTTTCTAGGTAGTTAATTGAAGCATTACATCTCAGTTTGTTGTTCAAGTGGTGTAATCAGCTTGAAAATGATTTATTTGTCATTCACACACCCAAAATCTAGAGGATTGATACTCTAGAGTTGCTCGGGCATTGACATTATATATTGTAGCAATTTGTTGTTAATATTGAATCATTACGAACCATGTTGGATCTATAATGAAGCAATGACTCCATTGCATTTATATATGAAAGTTGAAATCAACTAAAGGCCACACTAGCTTTCTTGTTTAAGAAACACTTACTAGATCAAATCACAAACCAACACCAACCTCATTTGCAAAGAAAATACCCAATTACCATATTGAGAAAGGTTAGTCTAACTTTTTATACTGGTTTCCTTTCCACTATTGTTGATTGAGAGAGGGTAGACAGATGACAAAGAATGGCCAAGTGAGATCATTAAAAACAATGTCGATGTGTGCAAACTATAAGAGTTGTGATATTTTTAGGATTGTTAAAATTGTAATCCTTAGACACGCACACACACACCCACACATGGAGACACATGTGCACACTCACACACGCACACCCACGCATGCATTGGCACACGCACACACCATGCAAACGCACATGCATGTGTGCATAGACACACAATGCAACAATTGTTTGTAATGTAGAATTGGCTCTTATCTTTGTTGTTTAATCTCTAGTGTGAATGTTTCTATCGTACTATTTTGTGAAAAAAAATAGATTGTAAGAATTTTACCACATTGTAGCCCAAAGGAAATTACATTGGTATTAAATCAAATAGTCTAGCCAAGTTGAGGGTGCAATTGAGTTAAGTCAAAGAGACGTGTGAGCTTAATAAAGGTAAAGGAAAAAGTTGGAAGCAACATAGACAGAAAGTAGTTTAAGGATAAGAGGCAAAAGTAAGAGAAGCATATAGATCAAGGAGATAAGCTTCTTCTTTTCATCCATAAATAGGAGCAAACTAATTAGTTGTGCATTTCGATGATGTAACAAATGCAAAAGATGAATGCCACTTTGAATTTTGCTAGACCCACATAAAAATTCAAAGCTGAAGAGAGCTATTCAAATCATAATGGTCATGAAAATCACACAATAATAATTGAGTTTTAGGTGAGTCAATACATAGGTCTTTTCCACCTACCTTTTTTCCTAGTGTAGAGGGATCATCCAAGAAGAGCAAAAATTAGCTACATATGTCATCAACACGTTGCATGGATGAATATACAAGTCTTGATCATAACATCAGAAATCAGATTTCTTTTGCAAACTACCATTATTTTATATAATGAAATGACCAACAATAGAATAAAGGCCTACTAAGCAACTCCATAGAGATTTGCAGCAAAGATTGAGCAAGTTGATTCTCCCTCATCTTGATGGTTTAAGGAATTATTACTACATGTGCTTGGATCCAAAAGTTGCACACATCATCCACTCAACCCTATGATGGATGAGGAAGCCATCCAATTTGCAATCTTTCATTTGGAGGGCATAATCCATGAGTGATGGCATCATGGTAATTACATAAGGGCATTAATCATATTGTTATCTTTGTTAACTTTGTAGAAATTAGCTAGAGACTAAGTGAAATGAAAACATCACAAGATTGGAAATTGTAGGCAAATGGAAGGTGATACACTTTTATTAGGAATGAAATGAATAATAAAGGAGAAATGAGCAACCAAATCCTCAATTTTGGAGGGAAAGGTTTTGATCAAATTTCTCAACAACCTAACGATCTCTCTAATTAACTTGCCACCTAAGCATGATTATATAGGAACACCCCCATTGATTGTAACTTAAGTGAAGAAAAAGAGTGGGTTCCAACAATAAGGCTTGATAAGGTACCAAACAAAATACACCTCATAAAGTAAATAAGAAAACCTTGTTGGAAAAAGCTCTCTCCTAAATGAGGGTAAATTATACTTTCTACCATGTGAAGAAGAATACACTTACACTAAGAGAATAACTTGACAACAAATGTTGAAGATGGTCCAAGATTGCTTGTCGAACACTACACCTCCCTTAAGGAAGAATTGGGATCGCAAAAGTATGGAAGTTGTCTTCCCTTTTGTGAAAGGAATATGAGGAACAAAGAAATCAATAATGATTCCTCCAAATGTTGCTTAGATGTTTTCACACCAATGTCAAATTGTGACAAATAATGATGTAGAAAAGGAACAAGATGGTCTGAAGACACCCTCATAACATTTGAATAAGATGATGCAACTCCATAGTACCTAACCTCAAAGAGAATATGAATATCCTCAATAGTGTCCTTCAAGCCTAAAAGATAGGACTCGTGAAACAATCCTACAATGTCTATTTAGTACTCATCCCAAGTAGTTGTAGTTGTATCTAGAAGATGATGAATAGCTTGCTACACTAAACCACTAGAAGCTCTAGAAGAAGCAACTTTTAGCTCAAAAGTGGCAAAAGGTACTGAAAGCATGCACAATTGTAGATGATACATCAAAAGTCTTGGTATCATTCAAGGAAACATCACCATGAGATGAAGATTCAAGGTCAACATACAACTCTTGGATGATGGTCCAAGTAGTGAAGGGGAACTTTGTGTGTTTTGTGTGTTGTAGAAAATCCTTAGAAATTGTAAGACATATTAGTGCATAAACCTTGTCATTTTGGTTAAACCGGTCTTTTTTCTATTCATTGTAATTTTCCTTAGGAATGAATTCAAGGAGATAGAGAAACAAATCTTGCTTAAGGCTTTAAAACCAAAAGATAGATATTGTCCTTGAACCTAGAAATATGTGCTACCAATGCTGATAGGATCATCTAACTGGTATACTTAGTAGAATTCCATGTTGAATTTGAAAAAGCAATCCAATCCTTTCTAATAAATGTTGTGGGAGGGATTCATCAAGATTGTGTTGTTGCTTTATGTCATGCTAAATCTCCCAAGCATAATGTTCTAAGAGAAATATATTTTTCTTTCAAAAAGCTAGGCATGCATCTTAGACTTATAGACACCCTAAATTCGACCATGCAAATTTATTGAATTTGGACTCTCAATCATTGTTCTAAAGCTTGATAATTGATTAAATCACATTCAATTAATTATTGCTATCCTTTTAGTAATTAACTTAATAATTGTATTCATCTCTTACAAACATGTGACATGCACTTGTCACTTTTCCCCACTTTGAGCTCAACACATGTAACCAATTATTTTATTTGGTGCTCACATATTCAAAGGACCATGGAAAAACTTGGCAAAACAACTTTATTTTTTGAAATACAACAAAACATCAATAACATGACATATCACTCTTGCACTACAACATGCAAACAAGTGTCAAGGGTGACATAATGACACAAGAGCAATAACAATAAGAATGACTTTACCATTGCATAAGCAAGGAGGTACTAGAAAAAGACTAAACAATTATGAGATAAATCCCCCACAATGGACCTACAAGAGAGGGGATAACACTAGAAAATGATTGAATACTAACCTATGAATGCATCCTCTCACAACACCACGCAAGAATGGGATGATGGAACATCATTCTCCAATCCACAACTAACACATAGTGACACTACTAATAACAATGGAAAAATACCTAGGAGCAAACATTGTTCAACTAGATGACAGCACTGACAATAATGGGTTACACTTTTTTTGTCAAACTTATCACTAAAATCAACATTTTGCACCACATCTTGACTTCTAACACTTATAAAAGCTAAACCATTAAGAATTTAAAGATGAAGCAATTATTAATTTGTGAGAAAATTTGTGTAGAATTTAAATATATTTTAAAAATAGATATAATTGTGTATGTCTTAACATAACTTTTGATAGTTTAGTTTTTTATAGTAACTAGCATTTTTTTAAATTGGCATTTATGTCATCATGCATAACCCAAATCCCTCTTCCTCAACATTCTTTGGGTTGGGGTCTTTGCTAGGTGCTACTTCACCCCTAGTTGTGGGTGATTTGGGGGGTCTTATTGATGTTCCTAGTGTTTCTAGTGGAAGGGTTTTTAGTGGAGTGGTGCTCGCTAGACCCTAGTGATAGTACAGTTGTTCACTGATGAAGAAAAAATACTCTTTAGTCTCTCATTCTCCTACCCATGACGCAATTGAGTTGTCTACCCACTATCGATGTCTATAACTAGTTATTTTGTTAGTGTTATTAATTGTCTATTTTTTACATTGTTGTAAATGGTCATTTTGGTACATGGATTTTACACCATAGGGTTGTAGTTTTGTAAGGGAAAACACCATTCATCAATAGTTGATTAATATCAAAAACATTTTTTATAGAAAAATAAAATTCTAATTTTGAAAATATAGATTTTTCACACCAATATTTTTCATTATTTTTTGTTGCATAAATATTTTTAGTTAGTTTTTGAAGTCAAAGTAAATGTATTTTAGACAAATATGTATGTCATCATTCACAACTAATTGGTTTTTATTTGAATTAACTTTTCCTTTTTCTCTTGAAACGTGGATATTAATACCTAGGGAAAATATAACTTTTACAAATTGTTTTCTCTATTTCCAATTTTTCCACATGTGAAACAATGACCTTATTGTTCTTAATATATTCAAAATTATACATTTTTGGAAAGTTCATAATAAGTGCTACATACTTGCAAAACATAATTTCTATATGAACTTATTTGTCCCCCAAAAGGTAAAGTAAAAGTGACTTTTGTCTGCATTTTTATAGGTGTGAAAGAGGCTTTGTCATAGGTATGATTTAATACTATATGGGTTCTATCCAAGGGGGTTTCATATAAGAGGGTTTTATCTAGCTCTATTCAATTAATCTCTTCAAATGGGAACTCTCAAGGCTTAAATCATTATAATTTCTAAAAAATATGTGATTTTAGACCAAAAAGGGGATGGACCAAGCTTGTGATCAATTATTATGGGATTGCCCAAGAACCACTCAAAAATACCAAGGACAATCCTCCAAGACAAAGGGATGACCTACCCAAGATGTTGTCTAACTAGGAGACTTTACTCTCTTTCAACCTCATCAATCCTCAATGGTTGAGGGTTTGAGTTAACTCTTCCCCCAAGGATGACAAGAGTTAGGCCAAAGGGTAGATCTTTGACCTTTGACAAGGTAATTGCAATAGGATTGTAGGCGGTAGGCCTTCAACCTTACCTCCTATGATATGGGGTATCGAGGGTAGGCCTTTGGCCCTCTCCTGATGCAACATAGGTATTAGGAGTAGGCCTGCAACCTTAACTCTAATGTAATAAGGCATCAAGTCATGTCAAGCTTACCTCAAGTTTCCACAAAAACATAACCATCAACGTTTAACCCCCAAAGTTAAAGCTCAACAAAATTTGAAACTACAAAACCTAGAAGAGGATTTTTCAAGGAATTAGGGATCAAGATTATGCTTTACATAATTTGAAAAGAGGGAAACTTGGTAAAGGGAAAGCCCATAAGCCCAATGCCTAATATTTGATAATTGTCGACGATGCAAGACTGGAAATTACTCTTTGGTAATTAGGGATTGGGGACCAGACTTTCCACTTATCACAATCTATCTTAGGCATTAAGGTGAAAGTTTGAAGTCTAAGGACATGCACACTTGAAGAATTTTGGTGAATAAGAATGTCTCTTTTCTGATCTAGGTTTAGAGTTAAGGCCTAGCCCTTTCATGGACTCTAATGAAATCCAAAAGGAACAAGATCAATCATTAAAGTTTGAAACACTTAGAATTTGATTTTGCAATTTTATCAAAAAATAGAATTCAAGAAGGGTTTGTTGTTGTAATCTAATGATTCATTTTAAGCCCAAAGAAAGTTTTCCTAAATTCATTAATACTAATATTATCCATTTTCTAAGAACTATGTTCATTTTAAAGGTCCAACAAAGATTCCTAAGTTTATTTTGTCCAACTATATGAAATTTTTAAAAGATATACATGGAATCATGTGTGTCTAATATCAACATTGATACACATAAAATTGTTAATATGCTTAGTACCACATATATGGCACAGTTACATTTCATCCAATAAAATGATCCAATAAACATTAAAATTAAAATATGTTAGGACTTGCATGTCGTCAATTGCACTTTTTGCATAAGAATGAAATTAAACACAAAGTAAATACAAGAAAGGGTAGAGTCCAAAGAGCCAACACAATTCATAAACGTCAAAACATTGATCCCCAATAATAGTTATCATACCAACCAACCATGTAAAACCACAAAGGTCAACTCCCTAATGCTAGGAGGTGTCACACAATCCAAGCACACACACAAGACATTGGCAAGAGGGTTACAATCACAACAGTTGTGGAGTAAACATTCATATTACAAATCATATAATAAATTACTTCCACAATCACAAGATTACCTTAGGTATCACCAAATTCATTCAAATGGGATAATGTAGAAGGATACGATAAATTTATCATAATGCACTCAAGTGTATGCCAAAAAATATGTTAATACCGCTCACATGAGATGAGGTGACGCAAGAGCATCCAAGCACTTGAGCAATCCTACACAACCGAAAAATATGGTTTTTCTCCTTTATTTAATTTTTTTTGTGCTTTTTGTTTTTGTCTTGTAGGTGAGGTTCTTATTCATTTTAGATCTTCTTCAACTATCCAGTGTAACCATTTAACTATGGGAAAATCAATTTAAAATTATGCACCTAGATTATTTGCTTATAATTTTACTTTATATCTTATGCTTCGTGGGATTAAAAAATCATGCCCATGAAAGGACATGCAATAAATACACTTTGTGAGAAATAAAAAACTTGAATTTGCATAATCTATTTTGGGTTTGAGCAGCCTAGACACCAAGATATAAATAGATAGTGGAGAACAAGGTAAGATTGGCAATTTGACATAGTGGGAACAAAGAATTGATGGATAATTTCAAAAAAATTCTAGCTTAGGAGACTCCTAAACCCAGTATGAGAATGGGGATGGAAAAGCTTGCTAGAGTGAGTTGAGAATCCCATGGTAGGCCTAAAAAATAAATTTTGAGAACTTTAAGTAAGAAGAGAAGAGCATATTGTTGCAAGAAAAGAGAGATTTTTCCAGAGTACCTAGATATTTTTGCATAGAATTTTTGCAGTGAAATCTTCATGCTTGTAGTTGATTTTCAATATCTTTTCTTCTTGTTGAAAGACAACTTTGATGTTGGTTTTTAAAATGCTCTGAGATAGAGATTGGTCTAGGGTTTAATTCTTGTAGCATGTCTTTATATTCATCTTCAAGAGTGTGCATCATATATATTTCTTTATGTATGGAGTTTCATGAATAATAATGATACTTCTTCATAATTTTTGTTGTAATTTATGAATTTTTAAAACTTAAGTTTTTGCGATTGAGTTTGTTTAACAATTGACAAACCATTCTTGGATTCTTGATTGTTGATTGCACCATGAGGTAATCCATCCGCTCAACAAACCAAGATTGTTCAGTAACCACATAAGAATTGAAACCTCTAACCTCTCAGATTTAGCTCAAGGATCGAAACCAACCATAAAATCATCATAACTGCTAATAATACGGGCATGAAAAAATAATGCACGACCACAATTTTAATATAAATACTGAACATGTTTCCAATGGATATTATCTAATATTTCATGAGCCACACATTATTTCACTTTTTCAAAAATCTTAATTTGCATGAAATAATCAACTTTTTCAATTTTGAACAAGCACAATTTAGATAATGCATAAAATTATTTTTCAACAACATTTTCAATGTTATTCCAATAGGTTTAATTTCAAATTCCACAAATAAAACCATCATTCTCACATTCATGATAAATTTTCAATTTTTTTATTTTTTCAAATATATCAAAAACCAAAAGTTCATCAAGAACTCATTAAAATAGCTTGAAATTTTACCAAAATTTTAAGTTTTTTAATTAAAGATATCATTTGATTCTATTATTCCCAACAAAATAGATACAGGTATCTAGAAATTAGAGACATCAATAGGTGACCTGAGCTAAACTGGAATGACCCTGTCTGTTATTGTTGCTACGGCTAGGGTTTGGTGTCTCCATGTTGAGGAGTGAAGGCCAACAGTCATAATGTTTTTATTATCTCTTTTATTATGACTCTTCATTCGAAGACTCTTCATTTATGTAAGAATCCTGGAGCCTTTATATTTGCTGCTCCTACTCATTTGTAATCAATCTTTTTGAATCAATACAATACTCTGCAATCTGGATGTAGCCACAATTTGTGGTGAACCAGGATAAATCTGATGTCTGCGCATTTGTTAATTACATTACATATTTGTTGTTTATTTCTCTTTTAAATCCCTTTCAATTGGTATAAGAGCACAGGTTGTGCAGATTGGAAATATGGGTTGAATTTCTGGAAAGATGGAGGATTTGAAAGTGGAGAAATTCACAAGCAAGAACTTCAGCCTGTGGAAAGTGCAGATGCGTTTCTTGTTGATCAAGCAAGATTTTGCAATCACAATCAATGGAAAATCTAGTAAACCAGCAGCGATGTCGGATTAAGATTGGAAGAAGATTGATGATAAAGCAATGGCATCAATCTTTCTTTCGTTGTCACAAAATGTCTTGTTCAATGTCTTCAACGAAAATACAACAAAAGAAGTTTGGGATAAACTTCAAAGCATGTATGAGACAACATCGGCTGCAAATAAAATCTTCATTATGAAGAAACTCTACAAGCTGAAAATGAAGGAAGGGACTACGATGTCAAATCATGTAAATGATTTGAACACTTTATTATGTCAAGCAACCTTGTTGGTATGACTCAAGATGACGAAGCCAAAGCCATCATCTTGTTATGTTCTTTACCCGATAGTTGGGATCCCATAGTTATAGTTGTTAGCACTTCTAATTACACAAAGAAGAAGTTGGTCTACGATGAAGTGGTTTCTACTTTTCTTAGTGAAGATATGAAAAGAAGTAACAAAGACACCCCATCTGATGATTCTCTTACCATGGTCAGCACCGAAAGAAGGGGAAGAAGCCATCATAGAAGTAATAATAATAATTACAATTACAATCAAAGAAAATTAAGATCACCCAATCGATCAAAGTCAAGAGGTAGAAATGGAGAATGTTGGTTTTGTGGAAAACTTGGCCACTCAAAATGAAATTGCAGGTCTTACAAGAAAGAACAAGAAAAAGTGAGGAATAGTGAAGCTAATATAGCCTATGAGGTAGATGAAGCTACTCTAGTTCTTTCTATAGACTACTCAAAATCAAATTCTTGGGTGATAGATTCTGAAGCCTCCTTCCATGCCACTTCATGTACGGATTGCTTTACTAATTATCAAGAAGGAGAATTTGGAGAAGTATATTTGGGTGACAACAAAGCATGTAAAATCATTGGGAAAGGTGATGTTGTCTTGCATCTAGAAGGTGGGGCCAAATTGCTGCTCAAAGATGTTAGACATGTTCCTCAATTAAAGAGGAATCTGATTTCAGCTAGCTAACTATATATCCAAGGATTTAAAATAGAACTCATGGATACATGGAAAATAGTCAAAGGTTCATTGGCTATTGCAAAAGGAGAGAAGATTGATAGCCTCTATATTGTGAAGCCAATCAATGAGGTGGGAGATGCTATGATAGTTGTAGGCAGTGATGCGACACTTTGGCATCAAAGAGTAGGCCACATGAGCAAGAAAGGACTAGAGGTAATGCTCAAAAGGGATCAACTACCGGGTCTCCAATCAGCAAACTTGGAGTTTTGTGAACATTGTCTCTACGACAAGCAAAAGCGGGTCAGCTTCTTGAAAGATGGGCATGACATGAAGGCAAAACCATTGGAACTTGTGCACTCGGATGTCTTTGGTCCTACTGAGGTAAGCTCCTTAGGAGGTGCTAAATATTTTGTTACTTTCCTTGATGATTGTACTAGGAAAGTTTGGATATACATGATGGAAAATAAATCAAAAGTTTTTTCTAAATTTAAAGTTTTCAAAGCTCTTGTTGAAAACCAAAGAGGCCACAAGATTAAATGCTTGAAAATGGATAACAGAGGTGAGTTTTGTTCGCTGGAATTTGATAATTATTATGCAGATAATGGTATTCGTAGAGTGAAAGTTGTCCCCTACACCCCTCAAGAAAATGGGGCCGTGGAAAGGCTTAATAGAATAATACTTGAGAAAGCTCAGTGTACGCTTTCCAATGCAGGTTTGGGAAAAGAGTTTTGGACTGAAGCATGCAATACAACGGTCTATTTGATAAATCGAAGTCCTTCATCAAGGCTAAATTTTGAAATTCTGGAAGAGGAATGGAAAGGAAGAAAACTGGATCCTAAATCACAGCCTTGCATATTCGTTGGATATGGTGAAGAACAGTTTGGCTTCAGACTTTGGAGTTTAACTAATAAGAAAATCATACGGAGCAGAGATGTAGTCTTTAATGAGAAGATATTTCCTCATTCTAAAGATTAAACTCCTATCAGAGAATACATTCCCCTATTTGACATGATGAATAATGGCAATCAAAATTCTCCCATCCACTCACATGTTAATCCCACATCAAATTCTCCCATCTCTGTTCTATCTACTATGCCTCAGCCATCACAAAGTTCAACCTTAGGAAGCTTGGCTTCAAATAGGAATCCATATGATGACAATCCAATTGTCCCTCCACATGGCTTTGATTCCACCAAAGTGTATTCTCCTGCTCATGACATGGAGAACATTAATCAAAGGGTTGAAGACTCATCCCTTGCTCATGGTTATGAATACTCAGCACATGGTAGTTATGAAGCTCCTCATGGCATTCATGGTAGGCATGATACCACTTACGACAGTTCTCAGCCTATTCATGTCAATCCCCAACCACTCCTCTGCAGGCAAGCCCCTCATGGAAGAAAAATTTCTCACGAGACCAGTCACGGTAGGGAGATTTCTCAGGAGACCATCCACCGCAGGGAAATCACTCACAGTAGCATGGACAATATCCATGATACTTCTCATGAAATTCTCCAACCTCACGGTAGTCTCCAACCACATAGCAATCTCCAATCTCACGGTAGTCTCCAACCACATGATAGCCTCCAGCCATCTCACGACAATTATGAAGTCACTCACGGCAGATAAGAAAATAGTTATGAAGTTACTCACCCAGCCCACCTCACGCAGTGGACAATCCTTTCCATGAACATTCATGGCAGCCATAACACACCTCACGTAGGTGATCAATATCTACCCCCTCTCCACGTCGAGACTCCCAAATTAATGTCTGATAAAATGCATGGGGGAACTACTAGTAAAAGGATCGGGGGAGCTACTGGAGAAGAGACAGACAAAACTTGTGGTGAAGGCATCATGCCTTCTCTGCCTCTTATGCAGGGAATTAAACATTCAAGAGCTACAATTTCTAACTCTCCATTTGAGCTAGTTCAAGATCAAACAAAAGGTATAGAACCCCAATTAAGAAGATCAACCAGACAAAGGAAAATGCCAGCTAAATACTCTGATTATGAGTTATTGTTTGCTTAAGAAGAAGAACCTTCAATTCTTGTCTCAAAATTTTCAAAACCTTCCACATTTAAAGCTGCTCTCAAGGATGTTAACAGTGATAAATGACAAACAATGATGCTTGAGGAGATGGACTCTTTACTCAAAAATAAAACTTGGGACTTGGTCTCTCTTCCGCTAGATCAAAGACCACTTAGAAACAAATGGGTATACCAGTTAAAAGAAGAAAATGAAGGCAAAAAATGCTTCAAGGCCAGATTGGTGGTAAAGGGGTTTGATCAAGAAAAGGGGATAGATTTTAATGAGATCTTCTCACCAGTTGTCAAAATGACAACTATCCGAATAGTCTTGGGATTAGCAGCAACATAGGATCTTGAGTTGGAACAGCTTGATGTGAAGGCCGCATTCCTACACGGTGATGTAGAAGAAGAGTTATATATGGAGCAGCCTCAAGGATTCATCAAGAAGGGACAAGAGCACCTTTATTGCAAGCTAAATTAGAGTTTGTATGGCCTCAAACAAGCTCCAAGACAGTGGTATATAAAATTTGATCACTTCATGGCTGAAAACAATTTCACAAGATGTGAATCAGACCCATGTGTCTACTTCAAGAGACTTCCTAATGGTGAATTTGTCATTCTCCTTCTTTATGTTGATGACATGTTAGTGGCTGGCACAAACAAAAGAATAGTTAATGAGTTAAAGGAGAAATTGGCATGAAAGTTTGACATGAAGGACCTAGGGGCAGCCAAGAAGATTCTTGGCATGACGATCACAAGAGACGGGAAGAAGGAAATTACATTATCTCAAAAATAATACATTGATAAATTTGTTGAGAGGTTTGGCATGGATAATGCTAAAGTTTCTCCCCTTCCTCTTGCTGGTCACTTCCGCTTAAGTTCTAAATTATGTCCAAAAACACAAGAATAAAAGGACTTCATGGAGAAAATTTCATATAAATCTGCAGTTGGAAGCATCATGTATGCGATGGTTTCTACTCACCCCAACATTGCTCATGCAGTGGGAGTTGTGAGAAGATTCATGAGCAATCCCGCGAAGGCTCATTGGGAAGCAGTTAAGTGGATACTAAGGTATCTAAAAGGAACTTCAGATTATGCATTATGCTTTGGAGGAAATCAGGTTCAGCTGCATGGTTACACTGATTCTGATCATGCTGGAGACTTGGACAAATGAAGGTCTACCACTGGATATACCATCACGTTTTCTAGGGCTGCCATCAGTTGGGCTTCAAGGTTGTGGCATTGCATTGCTCTTTCTTTAGCTGAGGCTGAATACTTTGCTCTATTCGAAGGTGCAATGGAAATGATTTGGCTTCAGCAATTGCTTAGTGACTTGAAAGTTCATCAAAATGAGTATAATCTATTTTGTGATAGCTGCAGTGCTATCTTCATGGCTCATAATCACTCATCACAACGTCACTCTAAGCACATTGACACACATTCTCACTTTATTCATCATGCAGTTGAAGAAGGAAAGTTGGAAGTTGTCAAGATTGATACTAAGATCAATCCGACAGATATATTCACAAAGGTTGTCGCCAAAGAGAAGTTCGAATGCGCAAGGACTTATCTTGGCCTTGTGAAGAAAAGATAAGTCAACACTTCAGCAGGGTATTGGGTGATCAATTGCAGCATGGTTGTCCTTTAGGTGGGATTTTGTTGAGGAGTGAAGGCCAACAATCATAATGTTTTTATTATCTCTTTTATTATGACTCTTCATTCGAAGACTCTTCATTTATGTAATAATCCTGGAGCATTTATATTTGTTGCTCATGCTCATTTGTAATCAATCTTTTTGAATCAATACAATAATTTGCAGTCTGTATGTAGCCACAATTTATGGTGAACCGGGATAAATCTGGTGTTTGAGTATTTTTTAATTACATTACATATCTTATGTTTATTTCTTGCTTTTAAATCCCTTTCACTCCATGCCAACACCGGCTGATTCATCTACAAAAAGTTGGGAAGGCAAATGGACAATTGGTGAGAGATAATGGATGTGCAGGTGGGACGATGGGAGATGGTTCGAACTTGCTATCGGACCTTTAGTGGGAGGAGGTTTTTTTTTAGAAGGGCGACTCCTCCCTTCACTCTGGCCTGTGGTCCATTGTGCTCAAGATGGTTGTTGCATCTCGGCGAGGATTGTTGAGTGAAGACATAGATGATGGTGGTATACGTAGGGTTGGCACCACCCAAAATGATGCCCAAAATGACACCCAAAAGGAGGGTTCCACTAGGACTAAGGCACAACCCTTGCCTAAAAAAAGATGGGGGCTCCATTCACAGTTGGAGAAATCTGGAGGTTTGTTTTTGCATCCATCTACAAAGAAAATTATAGTGGCACTGGATGAGGATGCAGATGAAGAAGTGTCTCATAATATAGTAGTTTTGTCCAAGCTGGGCCTGATAGGATGATTCAGAGGTTTTTGGCCCAGCTTACAGCAACTGCATTCGTGGATATCAAACAACTGGGATCCCATACTAGCAAGTAGTGTTAAATCTACCCTGCAGCGAGGGGTTTCTTCACTGTGGTTTTTGAAAAAAAATACAAGATAGAAATATGATATATTGGGAGATGAGGTTGGGTGTTGGGAAGACAAGTTTTTGCTAATGCTGAAACCTTGGAACTCACACTTCAATCCAAGCAAGGAAGTGATTGACAAAATCTCAATCTAGATAAGGCTTCCTAACTTTCCTTTATATCTATGGTTTGATACTTGCCTTGAGTCAATTGGGGACTCCTTGGGAGCTTTCTGATGGCTGATGAGAATTCTTCCGATCTTTTTCATTCTACGTTTGCACATATCTTAGTGGAAATGGATACTTCTCATGAGCTCCTTGCAGAAACCCATTTAAGGTTTCTAGGTTTCAGCCTATGGATTGTGAAGAAGTCCCTTTTAGATGTAGAAAATGATTCCAAACTAGCCATATAACTACAAAATGTGGCATGGTGAGGTCCAAGAAGGTGGGTACTTGGTGGAAATATGTTTCTCTACAACACTATATAATTGAAAAGAAGGGGACACTCATAAGAGCTAACCCCTTCACAGTATGTGCAACCAGCAGCAAAAAATAAATCTACCATGTGGATTGGGGTGGATAGGGAGCCACAACCAATTGTGTGGCTACTCCTGAGGGTAAAGAAAAGTACAAAGGCAACAAGAGGTTTTGGTGGCAGAGGATCATTTGAAGCCTTCTGACCACATTACCCTTTGGGAAACTAAGGCTTCTTAGATTGAATATGGTTGGCACACTGTGAAAAGAAAAAGGATGAGGAAGTCGTAGGATGCACCTTGTGATAGGATTATTTGCTCTCATACTAAGGCAAGGAACGAAGTTTAGGAATGGGAGATGCACTTGCCTAAGTTTGTGTTTGTTTCTGTATTCTATGATTTGTTTATGGATCTCTTTGCTACAGCTATTTCAAGGATGGTGGTACCCTTACTGTTACTACCCTTGGTCCGAGCCAAGTATTACCTAGTTAATTACTATTAATAAAATAAACTTTTTACCTATAAAAAAAATCCCAACAAAATATTTTCACATAAAATACAACTTTCAATTATTTCTCAAACATTTGGGCATTATAATGATGTTTGGGTAAAGTTTACAAAAATTTAAACAAAATAATCATACGACAAATAAAATCATGAAATACAAGACATTGAGAGGTTCTAATTCTTCGTCAATTCATTTGCAACCTTTAAAAATAACGAATCAATAGTCAAAGGAGGAGAAATAATAAATTTACCTCAGTTTAGAAAAATATTGAAATGAAGAGAACCTTAAACACACCTCACAAATGTACAAATCCATCCACAAACATGTTCTCCTACCATGCCAAATTTTAATAAAAATAAGACAAGTAGAGGGTTTTGGAGAGCAAATTCTTCTTTAAAAAGGAACAAATAAAAAATAACCCTTTCTCCTTTCTAGCCCTTCGATTTCTAAATAAAATAAATCTATTAGGCCTTAATTTTTGAAAAAAAAAAAACCATTTAAATATTCTATTAATTGACATGCTACATTAAATTTATGATTTAAGTCCATATAAGCACACTACTTTATTTATTTTTACAAAATCCACAAATATTCATGAAACATTAAGTCATTTAACAAATATGATATTACTTAGTGACATTTTCAATCTTTTCTTAAACATAATCCAAGCATTAAAGGTACTCTCGACCCATGATTGGTTAACATATTAATATGATCTCTTATTATTTTGTTGATTTTTTACCTTTGTTTGGACGACATCTGTCAAAGTAACATGAATATAGGATTTTTTAGGACTACTATCTTGGTCTCGTCGAATGCGATGACTATAGAATAAGCACCAAATCAAACTATGTTACAAATATTTATGTTGGAAATGATTTTAAATAACTAATTAATTTAAAATATAAGAGTTAAATATTTAACAATAAATTTTAATGTTTTGGTTTTACATCTATCACAAATAAGACTTTGGTTTGAAAGAGATATATACACTCAAAATCAAGTTTTATAAATTTAATATTATGATTTTGATCAGTATATCTTACATATTTCATTAATAATCAAAGTATAAGGATTACAATAGACTCTTCCATCCCAAAGCACCTATAGGCCCTCTACGGGAAACCAACCCCACAACAAAACAACAACTGTATTACAATCCCCGCCCTTCCTATCAACCTAGTATAAATGGAGGACAATCACAACAACATGATGTGCACATATAGTACTAGCACTTGCACCTATGGAGGTACAAGACATAAGCCGATAGGAAATTATACGTAGGATTTAAATGTAAAAAAAATTAAATTTTATATGAAAAAATAAATTTTCTATATTAGTTAAAATAGATTTTTTTGGTTGGTAAATTTGGTATTATATTTTATTAGTAATAATAATGTTTTACATCAAAGCTATAATCTCATAGCACCACCCCACAAACCAAAACTGAACTACAACCAAATTTCACACAACAATACAAAAAACCCATCACCCATCTCCCATCTACAAGCAACATGATCATAAAAAATCAACCAATGCCCAACATATACATATTCAAACCCTATTTCTAACCCTAGCTCCTGCAAACCACAAAATACAACCCTTCATGACTATGAATTACACACTGCCAACATATATAAAATTACAAAATTTGAATCAAAATAGTATCAAAATTTGAACAATAACTCAAAAATTTGGGATGCCTTCCTACAAAATTGTCACAAATTTTGAAGTTTCAGAGCCTCATGACCAAGTACATTTCCAAGTCAAACCCTCATAGCATCAACCTTCAAGGGCTTCTTCTATCATGACCTCAACCATGGCACCTACTTCCTTTTTCACCCCTTGTTCCACACCCATGATGATGACCCCATTGCAAGAATCTACCTCCATAAGTCCATAAGCTTGTATTTGAGGCAATATTTTTCCATCTACTCCCTAGGAACCCCTACAGCCAACACTGTTATCTAATCCAGTATGTAGTCCTTAATCATGTTGCAATATATTTTTGCTTTGACTCTCCTTGTCAGTCTTTGTTTTTCAATGCACCCCAAAGGAAGAAGGGGTAAACATGACGTGGGTAGCCAAGGATACCAATCCTATCTCCCCTTGTTGCCACAAACCCCACACTTGGCTCAGCCAAATTTAGAATCTACTCCAACCCAATTATCCATTCAGGATTGATGCACTACTCAACAATGTGCCTCATCCTTGCTCATGTATCTATCTCCAACCCCCATGCATAGAACATGGAGTAAATTGTGGTATTTGTTCTATATTTGAACTTGGAGACAATGAAGTCTATCCCCAATAACACCCTAACTAGCTTCAGAAAAAAAAATGGATCATTTGTAGTAAAGATGATCTTCACCCTCTCCTCCATAACATTTCCCCAAGACATTTGTTTTTTGTCCACCTTGAAGCTGAAGTTCGACTCCATATCACCTCTTCACTTATCGCTTTCTCTCTACAACCTCCCCAGATGTTGGTAAGTTCAACATTCCCAACAAATTCTCAAAAAACATAAATATTTTAAGCAAAAAGACTTTCTTTTCCATCCTCATCAATGAGACATCATGAGCCACCATTCACACACGTAGTTGAGGTGAAATGGCAGTCCATTACATCACTCTCCACCTACCAACATACCATCACATTCAAAATTTTCATTACGATTCAAAACAATGCAACCACCAAATTTGATCCAAATTCATTAGCAAGGGGACCACCAATTTGGAAAGTGCATTTGCCAACTTATTCCCTTTGTGAAATATGTGAGTTATTTTATAATTTGTGAAACCTAGCTTTTTCTGGATAATTGGAATATTTTTGTCAATACGCCACAAGTGGGCACACTCATCAGAGATCGCATTGACAATAATTTGTGAATCACCTTCTTAGTGCACATACTTTGCCTTGATTTTAGATGCCAAGTACACTACCAATAGTACCACCTAAGCTTCCACATCATTGTGCATTCCAATTGTTAGCCTCTTTGTTTTAATAGCCAAATATTTCCTTCTAGGTCCCTTGCCACACACCTAGCACTTGATGGTCCAAGATTACCCTTAAATGCACCATCAAAATTTATTTTGATCCATCCCTCCTCAGGTTTCACCCACTGTACCTTACTCCTCTTCTTTGCATTAAGATTAACCCCAAAAATCCTATTAACAGACCATATTAGTTAAAATATTAATAAAACTATTTATAATTAAATTAGTTTTAATATCTTTAACTAGTATTTAATCATTTCATAAAAATAATTAGAGGCCATGCACAAAATAGATTTAATGAAATAAAACTAAATTGATTGTTCTTGACCATTGTGAGATACTTGAGTAGGAAGATTCAGAGCATAAGAATTTGTCAAGATAGGGAAGGTCTAATGAGTTGTACATATTGCAACTATGAAATCTTCAATCGATATGCATGCAAAATGTTCAAACATCAAATAGGGTGAATGAATAATATGATATAATTGGTTTTTATTTCATGGAATACAATGAATTAGTGGTAGAACATTCATAATTTATCAGAAAAAAATTTATAAAACCCCGACTCAAATTAGAAACATTCAAGCAAATGAAATATGTATAAACTTGACAATAAAGATGAGGCGTGTAATTAAGCTACAACCATGGTTTATGGATTGATAATGAAATTTTTTAAGATCATTTTCTCCCTCTAATCAATTCTCACACACAAGGGTTAATTTCATTCCTCAAAGTTTGCAGATTACGGAGAGAGTTAAGCTAGTTGAGTACATGTCTTTGTTTGTGGTTTGGTAAAGAAATGCAAGTTGTCTATTGCAATATTCTTTTCTATTCATCCAATATTTCAGAAAATAAAAATGAATGGACAAGATATGCAATAAATAACAGCCCATAAAAACAAGGTTGAAGAAAAAACATGGACTACCCATACACCTACTCTAGTAAGTTGCCTAAGAAGAGGAACATAGAAGAAATTTCTATATTAGTCCTATATCTTCCTTCTATCGAGAGATAATCATCTCTGAACACTATCAAAACTTTATGAAAAACTCTACAACTTCTAAGGCAAATATGTTCTTCAAGTGATCAGTAGACGCCTTACCCCAAAAGGCTATCACTACCTATGTTTCTTGCAGGGAGAAGTTTGGCCATATTTTATGTCCTCTGACGGAGATGTCAAACCACACCCACACACAAAACTACCTTTGGAGGTGTGAATATGAGAAAAAATGAAAGACACAACTAATTCATACATCCTCACATGCGCCATCTTTCCATCAACAATGAGTAAATATAGGAGTATTAAAGAGTGTACGCATCTATGTTTTAACTTACAAGGTCATAAATACTACATATTGTCAATTCCTAAAGTTTAAAAGGACAATGGTATCCATGTCAACGTCCAATGCAACCACCATGTTGGATAAGTGATCATCCTCCTTGTTGCCAACTCGCCTTATGTGGGATATTGTAAATTTTTTAAATGTTGACAACACCTATGAAATCAGCTTTACTAACTTGTCTATTCGCCAATCCTTTGATCTACCTTTGATAATTGCATCGGTTATGTGGGAACCTTCAAGATGCATTTATGAGATTGCAAGTCTCTTCACCACTGTGACCTCGAGGAGAGCCACTTTAGCTTTTGCAATGTTATTAGTTTCTTCAGATAATTTTATAGTGCTTCAAGAAAACACACTACCCTTCCAATTCTTGGCAACATATTTCACCCTTGAAGACCCTAGGTTTCCTTTTAAGGCATCGTCAAAATTTACCTACACCTACCCTTCTTCTGGAGAACACTATTTGGTTTGGCTCTCTTTGGTTATGGATGGATTAACCCATTTAGGCCCATTAACAGGTCTAAATTTGATAATGGGTCAACTCAACTCAATGAAACTATCCTCCATACTATAAGGATATTTATTTAAGTTCACTTGAGATGCAGTTGAGGCTACTACTTCAAATATGGATATTTCAATTTTGGCACACACTTAACTAAGGCCTTTTGCTTTCATTTGAAATATGTGTTTGTTATATTCCTTCCAAGTTTCCCAAGTGAGGTTGGACGAGCCTACCTGCCATATGCTAGAGTAAAAATATTTTCTTTGAACCACACTTTAACTTTAGAACATCTCTTTGAGTATCGTTGGGATTGCAATTTGTCAATTGAGTTTTCTACACAAAAAGGACCTAACCTACGGGAAAAGTCACAATGGGGGAGAAAATGATCTATTGATTCCGAGCGTTCTATATTGATTGGAAATCTAAAAGGACCAGTAAAGTCAATCTTATTTAATATCTCTCTTGATAGGATATGCCCTCTTATAGACAGCTAGACGAATGAACCTACCTTTGTAGAACATGTCCACTCCACCAAAAATTGAGAGGCCATCTTTGGTCTTCAAATTCTACCTCTAATATCTTATATCCAATTTTAACCACATACTATCCATTCTTAGGTCCACACCAAATTAGTTAGTCAATATTTTTGAAAATTATAATGCTCCTTTCCTTCAAGATTTTCCTCCACTATTCTTCAAGGTCTCATGGTAAATTAATATATTTTCTATCTTTCCACTCCCATTTCACCACCCCATTCTTCCTTTTCATAATCATGAAATCTCCAAGGTTGCAGCCCCATCATGCCTCTATAATTCTAACTAGAGCTCCATTGGGATGTTTTAGATGAAGAGCCTTGAATCCATCCCAAGAGTCATGCCAAAACAAAGCCCATTTTCAATCCCCAATTTTCCAAGTTAGGTGATCTATAATTAATTTTGTACATGGGTATGTGCAAGATCATGAGGGGCCAAACTATGCCCTTAAGTGGCAATGAAAAATCAGCAAATTAGGGGTAGTCAACTTGACATGAAAATTTGAACTAGCTATCAACCTAATACCAAAAAGTTGTAACAATAGAATCTATAGGAAATTGAATTTAGTTTCTAAACTACTAGGCCTTTTCTAAAAAAAAATTAATATAATTGGTGAAAAGTATAGATTTCAATGCAACAGTACAAAAATTTTAGGAAAAAAATAAGAAGTAGGTGTATGTCTGACCACCTTAATCATGATCAAATGATAATATTTTTTTATAAGATTTTATATATAAGTAGTAGACTAATGCCCGAATGTGACACATATTTTTTTGTAATTTTATTCCAAAAAATAATTAATTATGAATTTTCTGATACAACACTTTTAGAATTAAAAAACTCTCATGTCTGACCACCTTAACTCATTCAAAACTTTACAAAATTCAAAAAAAAAAAAATTTCCTTATAGTAGGCGAAGCATAGAATGTGACGCATTTTTCGGATTTCAAAAATGTTATACCGTCTGAAAGTTATAGTTGTTTTTCAATTAGTATATAAATCAGCACTTTCGAGGTAACTCAATTAGAAAATAACTAATAATTACTTACCGAATTCAAAATTTGATAGCAATTATATCGATAGAAAGTTGATAATCTCCTTAAGATACCCTTTTCATTTCATCAAATTCGGGTGAAAAAAAAATTGTGAGCTACATAGTCGAAGTCTGGAACTCAGAGAAACAAGGGAAAAACATGTTTTTGTGACATTTGAAGAGTTGACCAGGAAGGTTTGGTGCACAAAGCAATACCTAGCCTAATCGGGTACCCGCAAATCCTGGCAGAATTTTGAATTTTAAATTTTCCCTCCCCTTTCTCCCTCTTAATTTATTTCCAACTCCTTTCTCCCTCCAATTTCTCCATAATTCAATATATTATATATCAGATTATATATTATATATATTAAATATTACATAATATCTATTATATATTAAATATTATATAATATACATTTTGCATTAAATATTATATTATATATATTAATATTAAATGTTACATTATACATCATATATTACATATTATTTTATATGTATTATATATTAATATGTATTTTACAATATATCACATGATATCTTCATATTTAAATTGTATGTAATATATATTTTATATTATAATATAAATATTAATATATAATACATATCATATATATATATATATATATATATATATATATATATATATATATATATATATATATATATATATATATATATGATATGTATTATATATTATTTATAAAATATTGTTGTATATATAATAAAATCAAGTATAGTATATATATAATATATATATTATATAGGACATATTAATACATAGGTTAATTACACCAATATAAGGCATCCAAAAGGTTTCCAAAGGGGTCATAGAGGCTTCCTAAGGGTCCTAAGGCTTGAGAAAGTGTACCAGGACCCCTTAGGTCCCTCTGTAACCCCCGACAACACATTAGAGCACTCAATTGTGTCCCAAGGGGTCATAAGACCCATTGGGACACACTTTAGTGTTGAAATGTGTCAAAAGGGGTCATGGGAACTTCATAGGGGTCCTAGTATGCCTTATCACATGTTAGGACCCCTAGGAAGTCCCCATGACCCCTTTTGACACATTTCAACACTTAAGTTTGTCCCAAGAGGCCGTATGACCCCTTAGGACACACTTGAGTGTTCTCATGTGTCGAAAGGGGTCAATGGGACTTCCTACGGGTTCTAGTATGCCATATCACGCATTAGTACCCCTAGGAAGTCCCGATGACTCCTTTTGACACATTTCAACACTCAAGTGTGTTCCAAGGGGTTGTATGACCCCTTCTGACACACTTGAGAGTTCTAATGTGTCAAAAGGGGCCATGGGGACTTCCTAGGGGTCCTAGCATGTGATAAGACATACTAGGACCCCTAGGAAGTCCCCATGACCCCTTTTGACACATTTCAACACTCAAGTGTGTCCCAAGGGGTCATATGAACCCTTAGGACACACTTGTGTGTTCTAATGTGTCAAAAGGGGTCATGGGGACTTCCTAGGGGTCCTAGTATGCCTTATCATGTGTTAGGACCCCTAGGAAGTCTTCATGTCCCCTTTTGACACATTTCAACACTCAAGTGTGTTCCAAGGGGTCGTATGACCCCTTATGACACACTTGAGAGTTCTAATATGTCAAAAGGGGTCATGGGGACTTCTTAGGGGTCCTAACATGTGTTAAGGTGTACTAGGACCCCTAGGAAGTCCCCATGACCCCTTTTGACACATTTCAACACTCAAGTGTGTCCCAAGGGGTTGATGACTCCTTAGGACATACTTGAGAGTTCTATTGTGTCGAAAAGGGTCATGAGGACTTCCTAGGGGTCCTAACACGTGATAAGGCATACTAGGACCCCTTGAAATTCCCCATGACCCCTTTTGACACATTTCAACACTCAAGTGTGTCCCAAGGGGTCATGGGGACTTCCTAGGGGTCCTAGTATGCCTTATCACACTTTAGGATCCCTACGAAGTCCCCATGACCCCTTTCGACATATTTCAACACTCAAGTGTGTCCCAAGGGGTCATATGACCGCTTAGGACACACTTGAGTGTTTTCATGTGTTAAAAGGGGTCATGTGGACTTCCTAGGGGTCCTAGTATGCCTTATCATGTGTTAGGACCCCTAGGAAGTACCGATGATCCATATTGACACATTTCAACACTCAAGTGTGTTCCAAGGAGTCGTATGACCCCTTAGGACACACTTGAGAGTTCTAATGTGTTGAAAGGGGTCATGGGGACTTCCTAGGGGTCCTAGTATGCCTTATCACATGTTAGGACCCCTAAGAAGTCTTCATGACCCCTTTTGACACATTTCAACACTCAAGTTTGTCCCAAGGGGTCGTATGACCCCTTATGATAGAGAGTTCTAATATGTCAAAAGAGGTCATGGGGATGTCCTAGGGGTCCTAACACGACCCCTTAGGACACACTTGAGAGTTATAATGTGTTGAAAGGGGTCATGGGGACTTCCTAGGGGTCCTACCATGTGATAAGGCATACTAGGACCCCTAGGAAGTCCCCATGACCCCTTTTGACACATTTCAACACTCAAGTGTGTCCCAAGGGGTCGTATGACCCTTAGGACACACTTGAGTGTTCTAATATGTTGAAAGGGGTCATGGAAACTTCCTAGGGGTCCTAGTACACCTTATCACACGTTAAGACCCCTAGGAAGTCTTGATGACCCCTTTTGACACATTTCAACACTCAAGTGTGTCCCAAGGGGTCGTATGACCCCTTAGGACACACTTGAGAGTTCTAATGTGTCAAAAGGGGTCATGGGGACTTCCTAGGGGTCCTACCATGTGATAAGGAGTACTAGGACCCCTAAAAAGTTTCCATGACTTCTTTTGACACATTTCAACACTCAGATGTGTCCCAAGGGGTTGTATAATCCCTTAGGACTCACTTGAGTGTTCTCATGTGTCAAAAGGGGTCATAGGGACTTCCTAGGGCTCCTAGTACACCTTATCACATGTTAGGACTCCTAGGAAGTACCGATGACCCCTTTTGACACATTTCAACACTCAAGTGTGTCCCAAGGGGTCATAAGACACCTTAGGACACACTTGAGAGTTCTAATGTGTCAAAAGGGGTCATGGGGACTTCCTAGGGGTCCTAACACGTGATAAGGCATACTAGGACCCCTAGGAAGTCCCTTTGACCCTTTTTGACACATTTAAACACTCAAGTGTGTTTAAAGGTGTCGTACGATGCCTTGGGACACACTTGAGTATTGAAATGTGTCAAAAAGGGTCATCAGTACTTCTTAGGGGTCCTAACACGTGATAAGGCATACTATGACCCCTAGGAAGTCCCCATGACCCCTTTTGACACATGAGAACACTCAAGTGTGTCCTAAGAGATTATACGACCCCTTGGGACACACTTAAGTGTTAAAATGTGTCAAAAGAGGTCATGGGGACTTCCTAGGGGTCCTAGTATGCCTTATCACGTGTTAGGACCCCTAGGAAGTCTTCATGACACCTTTCAACACATTAGAACTCTCAAGTGTGTCCTAAGGGGTCATACGACCCCTTGGGACACACTTGAGTGTTGAAATATGTCAAAAGGTGTCATTGAGACTTCCTATGGGTCCTAACATGTGATAAGGTGTACTAGGACCCCTAGGAAGTGCCCATGACCCCTTTCAACACATTAGAACACTCAAGTGTGTCCTAAGGAGTCATACAACGCCTTGGAACACACTTGAGTGTTGAAATGTGTCAAAAGGGGTCATGGAAACTTCCTAGGGGTCCTAGTACACCTTATCACATGTTAGGACCCCTAGGAAGTCTCCATGACCCCTTTTGACATATTATAACTCTCAAGTGTGTAATAAGAGGTCATACGACCCCTTGGGGAAAACTTGAGTGTTGAAATGTGTCAAAAGGGGTCATGAAGACTTCCTAGGGGTCCTGACATGTGATAAGGCATACTAGGACCCCTAGGAATTCCCCATGACCCCTTTCGACACATTATAACTCTCAAGTGTGTCCTAAGGGGTCATACAACTCCTTGGGACACACTTGAGTGTTGAAATGTGTCAAAAGGGATCATCGGTACTTCCTAGGGGTCCTAGTATGCCTTATCAAGTGTTAGGACCCCTAGGAAGTCTTCATGACCTCTTTTGACACATTTCAACCCTCAAGTGTGTCCCAAGGGGTCATATGACTCCTTATGACACACTTGAGATTTCTATTATGTCAAAAGGGGTCATGGGGACTTCCTAGGGGTACTAGTACCCCTTATCATATGTTAGGACCCCTAGGAAGTCCCCATGACCCCTATTCACACATTGGAATGCTCAAGTGTGTCCTAAGGGGTCCTAGGACCCCTTCGAACATAGTTGTGCATTTAAATGTTTCATAAGGGGTCATGAGGACTTCCTAGGGGTCCTAGTATGCCTTATCATGCGCTAAGACTCCTAGGAAGCCCCCATGACCCCTTTTGACAAATTTGAACCCTCAAGCGTGTCCAAAGGGGTCCTATGAACCCTTCAGACACACTTGAGGGTTCAAATGTGTCAAAAGAGGTCATGGGGGTTTCTTACGAGTCCACCCCTTAGGACACACTTGAGGGTTCTAATTTGTCAAAAGGGGTCATGGGGACTTTCTAGGGGTCCTAGTACGCTTTATCATATGTTAGGACCCCTAGGAATTCCCCATGACTCCTTTTGACACATTAGAACCCTCAAGTATGTCCCAAGGGGTCGTAGGACCCCTTTAGACACACTTGAGGGTTCAAATGTGTCAAAAGGGGTCATGGGGACTTTCTAGGGGTCCACCCCTTAGGACACACTTGAGGGTTCTAATGTGTCAAAAGGGGTCATGGGGACTTCCTAGAGGTCCTAGTATGCCTTATCATGCATTAGGACCCCTAGGAAGTCCCCATGAACCCTTTTAACACATTAGAACCCTCAAGTGTGTCCGAAGGGGTCATAGGACCCCTTCGGACACACTTGAGGGTTCAAATGTGTCAAAAGGGGTCATGGGGACTTTATAAGGGTCCTAGTACACCTTATCACATGTTGGGGCCCCTAGGAAGTCCCCATGACCCCTTTTAACACATTGGAATGCTCGAGTGCTACCACCCTTTCGGACACACTCGAGCATTCCAATGTGTCAAAAGGGGTCATGGGGACTTCCTAGGGGCCCTAACATGTGATAAGGCATACTAGGACCCCTAGGCACTCCCATGAACCATTTTGACATATTTGAACCCTCAAGTGTGTCCAAAGGGGTCCTATGACCTCTTAGGACACACTTGAGGGTTCTAATGTGTCAAAAGGAGTCATGGGGACTTCCTAGGGGTCCTAACGCATGATAAGGTGTACTAGGACCCCTACGAAGTCCCCATGACCCCGTTTGACACATTTGAACCCTCAAGTGTGTTCGAAGGGGTCCTACGACCCCTTTGGACACACTTGAGGGTTCCAATGTGTCAAAAGGGGTCATGGGGACTTTCTAGTGGTGCTAGTACGCCTTATAACATGTTAGGACCCCTAGGAAGTCTCCATGACCCCTTTTGACACATTGGAATGCTCGAGTGTGTTTGAAGGGGTCATAGGACCCCTTCGGACACACTCGAGCATTCCAATGTTTCAAAAGGGGTCATGGGGACTTCCTAGGGGTCCTAACGCGTGATAAGGCATACTAGGACCCCTAGGAAGTCTCAGTAACCCCTTTCAACATACAATTTAAATATTATGATCTATAAAGTTTATATATATATATATATATATATATATATATATATATATATATATATATATATATATATATATATATATGATATTATTATATAAAATATATATTAATATATAATTATATTTATAATACATATTAAAATATATATAAAATATTTACATAATACCCCTTAAACGTTATATATATATATTATTTGTACATATATTTATATAATATAAACGTTAAATATAATTATATACAATACATATTAATATATAAAAAAAAATTAACTTATAAAATATTATAATATAAAATATATATGACATACAATTTAAAACCCCTAAGATATTATAATATAAAATATATAAATTAATATATAATTATATATATAATACATATTTAAACATTATATATAAAAGTTCAATTTTTTCATTTACTCCCACCATTTTTTCAACTCGGAAATATTGGGTACCTGATTAGGCTTGTGCTTTGGTGCTAGGTTTGCCCAGGTGTACTGACACCCAGGCCTACCAAAAAGTCAACATACATTTTCATGCACTTTTGGACGACTGAAAAGTGGAATTTTTTACATCGCCACTTTTTGGCCCCTCGTGATCTTACACATACCCACATAAAAGCATGAAATTCCATACTATCAATCTCAAGATTGGAATACTAATTGTCAAGATCTTGTTACTATCCATGGAATCAAGATACTTGGCTTGAAGGGTTGTCACCCACTTTTGGTTTAGATTATCATAGACTCCCCAATTGAGCTTCACTCCCAATGCCTCATTCATGACACTCCATCTTCTAATCTCTTCTCCTCCTTGTTTTAATTTTCAAAACTTACTTCATGTCAAAAGAAATATCTCTTCTTTTTCTTGACTTTTGTTCCAAAAAATATCTTTTTTTCCAAATTGATGATCTTGTTGGGGAGTTTAAAATAAGACATAATAAATGGGGATACCTGTTATGAATGCCTTCAATAACATAATACACCTTTCTAAATAAAATCATATAGTTTTCCAACCTTCCATTTTTCTAGTAAAAGTATCAATAATCTTCATCCAAAGACTAGTTCTACTTGCTCTAGAAAAGAGAGGGATACCCAGTAACTTACCTAGAAACTTGCCCATTTTCACTCCTAATATTCTAGATATTTCTGCTTTCTTTTACAAGAGGTGTTGAAACATACTTCTGACTTAATCTACTAGATAATTTGTTTTCTTGAAGCTCTAAAATACTTATCTAGTGTGGATTTAATAATTAATGCCTCTCTCAAAGAGGCATCTCTCATAAGAAGGGTATCATTGTCGAACTACAAGTGAGTGATCACCTTCTCACCCTCTTCAATGCTCACTCTCTTCCACCTACCCTTAGTTCTAGCCTTATTAATAATTCTTCCCGATGCCTCCACCATAATAATGGATAAGAATGGGGAAATAGGATCCCCTTGATTAATCCGCTTAGAGGTCACAAAATATCCTTGAGGGCTACCATTCATTATCACCAAAATAAAAGGAGTGGATAAAGAGCTTTTAATGTAGTCTATCTAAGCCTTAGTGAAGACATTTTTTTCCAAAATATTCAAAAGAAAACCTTGGTCTTGTTGATCAAGGTCTTTTTAATGTCAAGTTTAATCAACATCCTCTTTATCCTTACCTTCTTGATTGAGTCGATGATCTCATGAGAAATAATAATTCCCTCTACAATAGATCTTCTAGAAAAAAATCCACTATGTTTCACTGAAATAATATCTTTGAGCACTCCTTTAATTAATTGGTTGGCCAAGAGTTTATCAATGACTTTGTAGGTAGTGTTGCACAAGGAAATAAATATGAAGTCTTCAAAGGTCTCAATCGCCACTTTCGTTCAAATGAGTATGATCAAAGTACTATTCATCTATTTGGAAATATACAAATTAACTCTTGATTCCTCTACCACCTCTAACAAATTAAACTTGATAACTTCCTAGAAATTATGAAAAAAAGAAGGGGGAAAACCATTAGGGTCTAGCACCTTATCCCCTACCATAGTGAAGAGGGCTTTTATTAACTCATCCATAATAATAGGTTTCAACAGAGCCCTATTCTATGCTTCCAATACGATATGAGGAATGACCTCTTTGATGTCAGCTACTAACCCATCTCCACCAAAGCAATTCAAAGCCAATAGTTTCTCAAAGAACAATATCGCTTATTTATTAATGTCTTCACTACTATTAAGGATCTTCATGACTCTAGATCTCAAAGATCTGGTTACATGATTTCCTTGCTTTAACTGAACAATGAAAGAACTTTGCATTATGGTCTCCCTCCCTCAATATGAGCTCTCAAGACTTCATTCGCCAGCAGATTTCCTCTCTAGCAAGAATTTCAACCAACTATTTTTGTAATGTATTCTCCTTCACAAAAAAAAAATCATACCTTGCTTCATGACCAACTCATTCTCTATTATATTTTTACGTTCAAATATATTTTTGAAATTTTCCCTATTCCATTCCTTGAGCTTAATTATAAAATTGAAAATTCTTCACAAAGGTGAAATCTTTATTGTCATTATATATAGGATCCTCCTTCCACCAAAACTTCACAAACTAATAAACACATAGGTCTCAAAGCCACATTGTTTTTTGAATTTGAATGTGCACTGAATTGGGACTGAGTACTTTTGTAAAGTCAATGAGATAGGGAAATGATTAGAACCTAGAAAGGGAACAATGGAAGCTTCAAAAACCAAAGAAATGACTAACCAATCCCACCTAACAAGAAGCTATCCTAATTTTCTACTATACTAGAGTTTCCCACCCTCTTGTTCATCTAGGTGTAGATAGTGTTGGAGCTCTAAATTTCGGGCAAAATTTGGAGTCCTATATAGTGATAAAACCCTAAAAAATGACCTCTTAAACTCCATGCCCAATAATTAATGATGGAGTACATGAAATGGGATAAAATATTACATTAATTTTCAATTAAAAATTTGAGATATTATGGAAGGAAGCTCTATGACAAGAACAATCAAAATTCTATGACCAAAACCTTTAGAAAATGCTGGAATTTCGACCTGCTGCAAAGATGATGTTGACAGAGGTAGAAGATGGTCGAATTTTAAAAATCTAAAAAAGACCCAGTTCGGAAAATCAAATTTCCTATCTCCCATAAAAATATTAGCTTTTCACAAGGTGTTTTTGTTTTTCAACCAAGCCCAAATCCGAAAGTTAGGTAGTTATTTTTTAGTTAGTTTATCATTTTTTCAAAACAATTTGTAATAAGGGTGTGTCTTTTCACCCTAAAGAGGTGTGAAAGCCACCCAAACATGTATATATACATAATGTAAAATGTAAAGAAAGAAAATACAATACAAGAAATATTTTCATAGAATAGAATTTGATCACAACTGCAATATGAACTCTAATGTACTATTTTTTCAAACATTAATAAAGATAAGTGTTGTTCTTTTTATTTGTGGTTATTAGTTATATGTTTTCAATTAGTCTTTCAGATTACTCTATGAACTAGGGTATCCTACTATGTTTTTCTATTTGATGCATTCATTTATGACTAATTTGTACAATTTGAATAATGGTAGCATGGTCTGGGAACCTGTTACTGTTTCCTTCGGGCTCTTAAGTTGAGTTAAAAATCTTAGGACCTATTGTATAAATTGTTATAAATTTTGTTTCAATAGAAGCTTGTAGGGTGATGGTCTCTCTTTACAGGAGTGAGTTACCTTAAAACCGTCTCTGATTGTACGTAGGATTGAAATTTTTATGACTCTATAGCCCAAGTATTTAGAAGGCACTGATCTAACTATAATTTGGAAATTGTCATTTGATTCATACTTTGTGGTTTGTAGATTATATGATCATTATTTCAAAATATTACTTTTGAGTCCTTAGTTTAATCCACTTTAGTCAAGATTTATAGAATAGAGATTATTAGAAGATTTGTTTCTTTCCTCCAAGGATCATTCATCACCTTGGGAGGAACTTTGTTTATTTATGTACATAGTTGTGCAACATAGAGAATTTGATAGTTTAAAGTGAATTTAGGCCTACCAGCCTTGGCTTGCTTAAGCCAGAATTGCAGAGGTATTAGTGTGTACCTATCAGTTGGCCAAAAGTGATCCATCATTTTTGGGCACCAACAGATAACATTCTCTAAATACACTTTAATAAAATTGTTAAATTCTATAAAATGTTGAAACTCCTTTTGGATAGAGCTAAGGTCACCCACACTGCCTAAACTCTCATTAATGTCCCTAGTGGCATTGAAATCACCCCCACTAGATAATTAAGTCATCCTTTACTCCTTGAATAATAGTTGACAGTTTATTCCAAATATTTCTCTCTGTTCCTTTATTGCATGGACCATACACATTCAAGAAAAGAACTAGTTAATGTTGGAAAGAGATCTTACCTTTGACAATTTCTAGTGTTTCTCCTATGCCACCCATTCCACCTTAATGCTTTGTCTCTTCACAAAGAATCCTAAACCCTTGACTGCCCCCTTGGCCTCTACAAAATCCCCATACCGATCCTATTTTGAACTAATAAAATGGTAAATATACTCTTTACCAAGTTTATTTTCTTGCAACTTCACTATAGTCGGATGGGTCTAATCAAAACATCATTTGATTAGATGTCTTTTTTTAGGGGAATTGTAGCCCTTAACATTCCATGATAAGGTTTTAATGGTGAGACATGAATGGTAACACCCTTCCCGAATCTTGATTTCATCTAGCCAATGTCACTACCTATTATTTCAAGGAGAGTTTTATTAGATGTCATACCCCTCTTCCACTTTTCCCTCACTTTCACTTTAGTGCTACTTGATAAGGTTTGGTAGATTCTCCTTTTCTCTAATATGTCCTCTTCTTTGACCAAATCTGAGAAATTGTCCACATCTGATACAAGAGAAATCTATTTAACCTCCTTCTAAGAAAGGAATTTTAGGTCCTTGTCTCCTAATATTCTATCTTTTATTTGAAAAAGGGGGGATCATGTTGGAAAAACACATTCTATGTAGACCGTACCCACCTATTTCATTTCTCAGGGGACATGTGAACTTGGATTGGGCTCTTCCTAACATACACCTCAATAGAAATTCATAAATCCTTATTACTTACTTGAGTACTAGAATACCTAGTGCTATTAAATTTAGAATAAAGTTGAGAAATTGGAATTAGTTCCCTTTCCTCAAAGTACAACAGGTCATTATGGGGCTCTCATTATGGGGCTCAAGCATGTGGCCTCTATTTAGTGCTTCTTCTTGTCCCACATTGACCATTTCCATGGAAGGGGTTCTAATCTCCAATGAAACTTCATTCCAATTCATTTGATCAATCTATTTCTAAAGATTAAGATTACTCCCCTCAACTATTCAACAGACTAGAAATCTACATACCTTTGAGGAGCCAATATTTAGTTCAAGAGGCCTTTCCCAAACTATAGACACATCAACCATCTCTATATCCTCATTATGAACCATCCCTTGGCCTGGTACTTAGTTTTATTTCACCACAACTTCCTCTGACTCTTTCTCCATGTCATCCTACATCTCTCTCTGAAGCTTTGGACTAGGATTACTACTTGAGGGTTCTCTAAGCTTCTCCTTACCCTTCTTACATTACTCAATCATTAGTTATCAAATATAAATTTTCTATAGATTTTGCAAGTAACAATAATATATTTTACCTCTATCTTTTGTTTCTAGACTCCTTCAATTGACCATAACTCAAATCTCCTTTGGTAGTGGTGGGAATGGCTTCTAAAAGAATGCATAATCTTGCTTTGAAATGGAAATTCTTCTATTCTATAACTTCATCTATTTTCACAAACCATTCCAACTTAATACCAATTTTTTCAATGGTGTAAATTTCCCAATACTCCTAGAGTAAGTTATAGAGACGTATCCATGCAGGGACCTCCTCTATCTCTGTCTTCAAAGTCTTGAAGTTCAAAGACTATTTCTTCATAAAGAAACATATACCACCCATCATGAAAGGCCCATTATTGAAAACCAACTCTTTATCTTTTGGACAATCACAAATAACCAAAAGGAACATGTTGAGTAGGGTCTTAATCATGGTTATGTCACCCCAGCTCTCAACACACCAACTTTGCACCCTTGATAGGGCAGGCCAAAACCTACCCACTTCATAGAGATAGCTCTTTTTATCAACTTCTATATTGTACCTTTCCAGCCCTCCCCATGATCAATATTAATGAAAATAATTATCTACTTGTCAGTCTAAATGTTTTTTTTGGTTGAGGGTTTTGGAGGTTGTATCTCTTTTGGTCTTCATATTTTTCTCTCAATCTTATCAAAGCTCAATTCCTTTCATGAGAAAAATATTTTCCCCACCCCATCTACATGTAGGTGATTTATTCTTGGACTTGAATGCAACCTTAACTCCTCCATTCTGAGTCGTACTTTTCAAATCCCATCAACTCTTTTGGGCTAATCTCTAAGCTAAACCTTTTTTCTGTAACCATATGCTTTGGCTCAAAAATTTTTGATGATCTTCAAAATTGTCATTCTATAACACTTGTCTTCATCGACACTTCATCTCCCTATTTTTTTAAATTATTTTTATAAATGTACTATTCTAAATTCTAAACACCTATAACAAGATGCTCAACTAGGCCCTCTTTTAGCATGTATGGACTCCCACATTGATTTCCAGTACTCCAGTCCTGCACCACCTATATTTTCAGCTTTCCCTCTGCATTCTTAGCTCCCAAAATGAATTTCATCACTTTTTGGGGGAAAGATTTTTCCAAGGCCGACCTCTTCCCTAGTTTTTTATCCTTAAAATTCAAGTCAGGGGCCTATCTCATTGGTTAAGTAGGATTTCTAGGTTCCCATCGTCCTCCTTTGATTTTTTAGCACTAAAATGTTATGAGAGGTATAAAATAAACCTACTTATCCTCATTTAGACATCAAGCATATAGCATCATAACAATTTAGAAGCTCTCCTACAATCTTGCATCTAAGAAAATTCCCAAGAAAGATCTCAAGCATTCTAAGGCATTTTCAAGTCAATATTCTCCATGGATCAAGCTTCTTTCCCTTATTAAAGGCCAATAAATGGATTCAACCATCAAGGAATAAGATCATAGTACAAGCATCAACCTACATACATTTAGGCATCCACATTCATTCAAGCATTCAAGTCTTCACCTCTTCAAGTCATCCTTCTCTCTCTCCATCAAGCATTGTGGCAAACTATGACATCCATTAAATAAGGTTTTTTCTTTCATCATTTTCTTTTAGACTTTTGTGTGGGGTCAAATATATTGCATCAACAAACTTGATCACATTAAATGAAGCATTCAAATTTCCAAGGTATAATGCATCTAGCCTCTTTTCTATGATAGTACACTCTCTTTTATTTTAATTTATTTCAAAGTTCATTCCAAATTGGGGTTTGACAAAGGCATACCCCTCTCTACACAACATTTTTCCTTCTTTCTATGTGTAAGAACAGGTGGCGCATTGGATCTGGGAAGTTCAAGACCTAGTCATAAATAGTCTACAATTCAAATCGCAAAAAAGTAAAAGGAACAAGTCGGCCCATGCAACCTCTTCCTGGAAAAAGGTCATCCCATGTGCAACCTCTTCCCTCCAAAACTACATCAAATTGAAATCATGTGCTAGTTCCATCTTCTAATTACGATTTCTAGTTTTGTACGAAGCTATTTATTTACTGTTAGTCTGTGTGCACAAAAAGTCAATCGTTTAATCCATTTCATATTAGTTCTCATATATCGGGCTATCATTTTTTCTACATTAGTAAAGAAATCTTGATACTTATTCAGCACTTGGACCCTCCTAAACCTATTAAGGTTATATCATCATTCCTAATATACAATAGGAATAGGATCTACACATTTGATTCCATTTTCTTATTGTACATTTTAGTGAAACCAATGTGAAATATTTCCACTTCTAATTTGGTGTTTAGATTTAATTTTTATGCATTTTATTGTTATATTTAATGCATTTAGTTCTGTTTTTTAGTCTTATTTTTACATTGATTGGTGAAAAAGGCATAAAAATTGTATATTGTTATCCCTTGTTTCATAGATCTAGTTTATTATTGCATTGCATTTTCATGTTAAAAAAATAAAAATACAAAAATATTTATTTTCATGCATCATTATGTGTGTTTAGATTAGTCCCTTTTATGCTTTGTTTCATTACATTAGCTTATTTCATTAAAAAATATTACTTTTCTTTTTACAAAGTTTAACTACCTTTGATATGCTCTTATGTAGTGATGACTTTGATGTGTTAGATTAATCCATTGATAAATTCATTTCTATCAAGTCTTCCTCTATGCCTCCTAAACCATTCTTTTGCCAAAAGCTGATTAATATGATCCAAGGATTTAAGAGCTATGAAAATCCCCTTTAAGAACATATCAATGCAAGAAGATACTTTTAGTACTTCTCTCTATGTTCTCCCCTTTGGGATGAACCGTGGGATAATGATGTTGGTCAATCTCTTAATATGAAGCCTTCCCATGAGAGTAACTTGGTGAAGAGGATTATTTTATAGTGGAAGAGGGTGAGGGTGATCTGATTGACAATTCCCTTTAATGACACTTCCCCTCCTATCCATTTCAATAATCTTCCCTCTCGATATGAGGCATTAATGAGTGATTTTTTTTCTCTCTCCTAATGTTTCCCCTATTCATGAACATACTTGTGAAGAAGAGGGTAATATCCTTGATGCCCTCCCTTCCACAAATGAAACCTTCACACATAAACACTCGCATCTTGACACCATTCATATGCAATATCTACCTCCTTCTTCAATTTTTTCTCCAATACAAACAACTACACCATAAAGTATTCAATATAATGATTGAGGAACATTAGAATTTACACCCACCTTTTGTAGTAAAACCAAAATCCTTGAATTTGACCCTAAAACCCCTTACTTTGACACATATATAGATATTGATTGGGCACCTCTAAATTTCAATCTAGTTCCACCTAAGTGTAACTCTTCTCTTTGTGATATTTCAAATCCTAATTATGGACATGTTATGGGATGTGTGCAAAAAAACATTGATACCCATGGGAAATCTACATCCCACTTGTCCAAAGAAGCTCTAGGTTACCAACCTCCCCATTTGTCCAATCAATCTATGAATTCCTCTCCTAATTTCTCATCACAACAAAAAATTATTCTATATGAACTTTTCCATGCCAGTTCTTGATTACTCTTCCTTTTAAAAAGGACCCAAAAAATAGCAAATGAAAGTAAGACAATCCTTCTATTTGTATGGATCATCAAATTTGTTGCCATAAGACTAATGCATGTTATGATTTAAAGTGTAAAATTCAAGAGTTCATTGATTTTGGTATGATTCAAATTACATATGACAATGAATGGAACATTTGTCTTGATCTTTCTAAATAATATATAATTTTTTATTATGTTGCTCCTCACTATGTGACATTGGTAGCTTATCCTATGGGGACTCATTGTCATTCATGGTGGTGCAATCATACTTTGTGAGAAACATAAATACTTTTTTCTATTCCTTGTCTCCACACTTGAGGGGAAAGGATACTATTTCAATCTCCTATCCATCCCAAGGACCCATTTTCTCCCTTTGTTGAGTTATGTCTTTTATAACATTATATCCTTTCTTTCATGGAGTTTTTTTTTTACATGACAATCTTATCCTCTTCAAGAGGTTTACATCCTAATTTACAACCTTATCTTTTCTTGAAAGTTCATGTGTATTATAAACGACCTTTCACTTGGGGTGAATAATGTGTTGTCCTTTGCCAAGTATTCCCATACCTTAGCAATAGAAAAGGTTTGTAAACTTGATCATCCTCCCTCTTTTTCTCTTCCTTTCCAAAAGATCCATTGTCCCTTTGTTGACTTGTTTATTTTATAAAATTACATCCTTCCTTGCATGGATTTGTTTATTTTACACAAGGATATTCTCTTTTTTAGGAGGTTTACGTCCTTGTCTGTAACCTTTTCCTTGCCTAAAGTTGCATGTCTATTATAAAAGATCTATCACTTAGGGTATACAATGTGTTATCTTTTTCCTTTCCTTCACCCTTTGGGGGGAAGGTTTCATTTTCTCAATCTTTTTTTCCTTTATAAGGATCCACTTTCTTTCGGTTATGTGGTATTTATTTGTCACATGATATCTTTTCTTGCACAGAGTTGTTAGTTTATGTAAGGATATTCTCTTTTTCAAGAGATTTACATCTTGGTTTGGAACTTTTCCTTGCTTGAAAGCATATGTCTATCATAAAAAAATACCCTTACTTAGAGGTTTAAAGTGTGTTATCCTTCATCAAGAATCCCTTTTTAACCTCGCAACATGGGGGCTAAAAGAATGCACTTTTGTTCTCCTCCCCTTCTTTGTCTTCAAGATGTTATCTTTTTTCAAGAAATCCTCTTGAAGGTAGATGTCTTGTAGCCAAGATCTCTTCCTTTCAAGGGTCTCTTCACACTTTTTTGATATTCTTTCATAATTATCTCTTCTTTGGCTAACATGAGTCTCCCCTTTTTGATAAGGTTATGTTATATAATGTTGTCTTAAGGATATCTCCTTTTTGTTGGAAGCAAGTATCCTTGTTCTCTTTCCCTTATGATTCCACCATAGTCTTATGCCGCCATCATAAGGAGGGGGACATACATGTGGCCTCCCTGTACATTATGTAGCCTTATTCATCAAAGATCCCCAAGGAGACTGTGCTTTCCTTAGGATTGATCCCTCTCATAGATCCTTAAGAAGACTATGCTTTCCTTAATTAGGACTGATCCCTCTTATGGATCCCTGTGAAGACTATTTTTTTCATAGGATTGATCCCCTTTTTGCAAATTTTCTAAGGAGACAATGCTTTCCTTAGGATATGCCTCCATGTGGGCTGTGTGCAAATCATTTTTTAAGGAAGAGTTGAATAGCATAACACATTCACTAGACCATCAATTTCACCTTAACATCAAGCTCTCTTCTAGGATAAGTGGAACTATCATAATACAACTTTCTATCCTTTCTTCTCTTTCCTCTTCTCCCCCATGGATCATCTAGCATAACACAACTTGCTAAACTGTTGGATTCATAGTATCTCTCTTTCTCTCCATGCTCTCATAGCTTTGCTAGTGGGTTAGCTCATACTATACATGTAATCTTCATGGTCGTGTAGGTGCATTTACATAATTAATTATGGTGATTTCACTGTGTTTTGGTTTTCATGGTCATGAGAATTGAGGCACAGTTGTAGAAATTAGTTACATTATTTTAATTGCATATTTTCTCGTGAGTGTCTCATAGTGATGAACATTCACTTGAAGCATCTTCTGCTCTATGGTTAATAGCATACCCCATCTTTATTGAAAAATAACAAAACCATATTTATTGAATATTTATTGAATATCTATTTTAGAGAGTTGTACCTATTAATTCAGAGATTGAGCTATTTGAAAGCTCTTTCAATTGTTTGTTACTAGAGAATTCTTGTGAGGGTTTGAGTCAATATTATTAAAGACCAATCTGTTAACTAACAAGAAGCATTCACAATGCCAAGGTATAATGCATAGATAGAGTTTTCTCTATGATAGCACACTCTCTTTTATTTCATTGAATTTCAAGGTTGATTCCAAACCGTGATTTGGATGAAGCAAACCCCTCTCTACACAATATTTTTTCTTCTTTATTGTGTGTAGGAATAGGTGGCACTTGCATTGGATTGGATCTGGGAAGTTCAGAACCTCACAGACATTCTATAATTTGAATCGCCACAAAGTGCATGGAATAGGGTGACATATACGACCTTTTCCCTCCAAAACTATATCAAATTACAATTATAGGTTAGTTCCATCTTCTAGTTGTTGTTTCTAGTGTTTGAGCAAAGCTATCTATTTACTGTCAGTCTATGTACATAGAAAGTTAAATTACTTCTTCTATTTCATCTTATTTCTCATATCTCCCATCATTTTTCTATATTAGTGAAAGAATCTCAATACCCAATCAGCTCTTGGACCCTCCTATTGGATTATCTCATCCTTTCTAATGTACAATAGAAAATAGGATCTAGCCATTTGATCTCATTTTCTTATTGTAGAATAAAGTTATGAGTACTCATAATAATTTTGATTGATTTCTTTTAGTAAAGTATATACTTTTTATTTATATATTTTAATTTATTAGTATAAAAAGTTATAAGTATTTTCTTTCAATATTTTGATATTCAAGTATCTTTACTCCAAGTGTCTTATATTGCTAAGCAAGATAGAAATTGGAGTTCTTGATAGCTCTCCCATTCATCTATTGACAATTGCACTTGTGGTGTACATAACAAAAGCAACACAATCTGAATACTATTATTCAATCACAATAAAATAAACTACTTGTATAGCAACCAATCGATTACATTTCATTCATCTAACATACAAGAATTAGAGTCTTGCAGCCAAACTCAAGACAAAGTGCAACACTCATTGATATAATTATATTCCATCATTCCATCAAAAATAAACCTAAAACCAAAGAAAAATTACAATTTTCACCATTACACTTATACACCTAGAAACAGCTACCATCAAATTGTTTGTTATTTGGGACATCCTAAGCCCCCAAATAATGCACAATTTGTCTGCTGTTATCCATTCAAACTTGAAATCAAAATTGTGCAAAAGTACTCTAAAGACACATCCAAACAATGTAGTGCTATCACTCTCACCTCCATTAATATCAATAAAGAACATAAAAGACTGATCAATTCCCATTCATAGACACCGTGGAGAACTTCTGCAAATGGGGCAGCTAGAACTGCGTACAAGCCATGCATCTATGCAATCAACATGGTATACATGCCTGCAATCCATTAAAACCCTCAAAGTTTCCTTATCTTTGTAATCATCCAAACATATTGAGCAGCTTCTTTCCTCCAGATGGGCCAGAGCTTCATGTTTGTTATTGTAAACTATTGTGTGAAGTGAATCTCTCACACCCTCTAGCCCATCCTCTATTGAGGAAAACTCTTCATGACTATCCATTCTTATTGTTGTTATTGTTGTTGCGGGTTCATTGTGCTGCTCCTTGATGCACCTGAAACATACAAAGAAGAGTGCAAGCATGAACATAATAAGTCCCACTGCTAGGCTTACTTCATAGGCAGAATCATGAAACCCGGAAGAAGGGCTACTGCTCATAGTCATTCAACACAATATGCTACTCTCTGCTCTTCCACATCATAATCCTTCTCAATAAATTCATGCAATCAAATTCAAAAACAACATATGCACTTGCTCTAATAATCCTCTTTGTCAATAAATACAAGGATGACATCTCTAGAAAGAAAAATCTACGTCAAAGTTCACATCAATGAAACATTGTTTAAAGAAATAAATACAACAGATAGGACTACAAGCTGAGAGGGAATTTGGAACAGGCCAAACAAGAGGAGAATCTGTTGCTATCTGAAAGGGAGATCATACACTCCTCCAAGGAATTATTAGCTGTGTACATTGTTATGTATTGCTAGGATATGGTAAATGTGTGTCTGAACGTATTTCATGTCTAATTGAGTTACATATCAAGGTGCATCCTAGTTTATTTTAGTCATTTCCTGAGATATTTATTATTAATGTAAAACAAGATCTGAAAAGACGTTTAATATAAATTGGTGTTTTGATGGAGAAATCGAGCATTGTTGATATAGAGCAATATTGTGATAACTCCAACAATTATTTTTATGTTTTTAATTAGTTGTTTATAATAAACTATTCGTTTCAATATTGAAGGATATGAATTACTATTAAATATTCTAATTTTTTATTTAGAATTACATTTTTTAACTTTATTAAGTTTGATATATTTTAAATGTTACTTAGTTATTATAAAATATAAAGTATATTTTGTTTTATAGAGTTATTTAATTAATTTATATTTTTTAGTCATTTAGTAATTGTTATTTTTGTGTTGTTGATTTTGTTGACTATTGGTTATAATGTATAAAGTTTTTCAATGTGTTTGTTGTTTCGTAAATTGTATCTTAAATTAAAATTGATGTATTAAAGCATAATCACTCTTGTACATATCATAGATTATATCGAGGATATCACAAATTTGATTTAAGAAAATTATTATACTATCTTCCTAATAAATACAAATAGTGGTTTATTGGTATTAAAAAACATGCACCGTTGATCCTACATATCCTTTAAAGGTGTCAAATGAAGTGGATTTGGAAAGAGAAAGATCAAATGTGTGAAATAAGATTATGTAGAAATGCCTCAAATACATTGTGAGCCCTATTAGAAATATTGTTTAGCGGTAAAACTCCCTTCAAAGTCTAGGTGAAATAGTGCACTCTAGATCGAGATGAGTAGCTAAAGATGACAAATTCTAGTAGTTGGATAAACTTTGAAAAAAATCATATGTCAAATGGAACAAAAGGAACGTTTACTTACATTAAAATCTACATTAAACAAAAAAAAATTTAAAAAGAACTATATTTGATTCCTTCACATGGATGAATGACCCAACTTTCCCTTTTTTATGATAGTTATTCTCTCTCATTCCCCCTATTTTCTCAAATGTTCTTATGTTTCATATGTTTAACCTATCTATTCTCATTATTGACCTTATCTTTTGAATCTCATACATGCATATTCACTAGTATCCATGGTTTAAGACACATCCCCTTTGAAGGACAAATTGTCTCCTTTTTTTCATTTTCTTTAGTTTGTAGAGAAATTTGGATCAATCCATTTTTCCTAAATATCATATGACAACTTGAAAGAATTAAGTTCATCATGAAAAATAATTTGGAAACCTATTAATTATAGTTTTGATGTCTTAGCAAACAATTTTTATACAAGATATATTGTTGTTTACAACTCTCCATCCACTCTACTTGAACCATTCATAGCTGAAAAATAAAATTGAAACATTAACAACTATTAAATATTTTATAAATATCTACAAGAGAATAATACCAACCAATTTAATACTAAATTATACTTTCAATAGTTAAATTTTTTAAAGGATTCAATCCTAGAAAAGTCTACGCCAAGTATTCTTTACGATCCAAGTCACCAAAATCACATCTACAAATAGTCGTTCCAATGTTAGAGTGAAAGTTGTCCTTACTATAGAAAAAAATGATAAGTATTATTGATGTGAATTACCTTTCTTTTGAAGTAATAAAACTTTGTTGTTGAAAATGATAGTGTTGTGGAAGTATATTTTGTGTTGCTACTAAAGATGGAAATGCCTCCAAGATGGCCACATGTTATTGTTAAATATGTAAATACACGCTCTAATGCTATTAATAATATTCTTTTGACATACAATTTATTCAAATATATCATTTGACGAAAAAACATAAAAAATTAATTAAAAAAAATTCTCAAAATAGGTCACATGGCCAATCTTATTCCATTTCAACTAGATGTAAGTTTCACATGGCCTCAAATGAGCTAAAGCAAGTTGTCCATCTTCAAACTCTTGTTCTATCCTCATAAAATTAGCACGATTCCTTTGCATTGTTTCACTTTACGCTAAATTTATTTTTACATCGTTGTGTTACTCATGCATATGCTTGACAAAATTCTCTACTAATGCAATCCACCTTCCAAAATCAATCAAACTTTTCAACTCATCTACCCCTTTGAAAGATTCTAGCAATATATAATTATAAAAGGATTCTTCAAAGTAATATTATTAACTATATCATTGTATCAAAATTCATCATTTATTAACAATCTCCATTTGCCTATCTATATATTAAAAAAATTCATTTTCTTATTTGTTTGTAGATTAGAGTTCAATTGAAATTCAATTTAGTGTCTAAATTTTTCCATAAGGTACAACAAAACTAGCCCACAAATTTTATATCCTTATCTATAAAGAATAGTGTAACATGTGTGACATTGGTTTTATTTGATCAATCTCACTTTTTGCGAACTTGGTTTTGTACGTCTTGATGATAGTTATGTAATAGATTGTATGGCTCTAAACCCTTCCTAATACTAATCTAATCAAAACATCATCACATGACTATCTTGGCCTCTGAGTCTTCCTTTGACGACTCTCTTTAGGTTTAAGATGTCTCCCTCCTGGGTGATGCTCCTTCTGTTCCAACCTCATCTATCCCAGTGAATCTGTCTCCTCCTCTTGTTGTTAATTCGGTCTCCTCTCGCGAAATGAACTCTTCTCAAACTGCTACTACTCTTGATATGCTCCAACCTATGGTTGTTGAGATTTGACATTATCAGCACTTTGTTCCTATTGATGGTGTTGATTATCTATGTCTAAGGGTCCCACTACCTTTCCTATTGTGATGGGGACCCTTCTAAAAGTATCGCCTAGAAAGTTATACATTGGAAAATGAATAATCTGTCTACAATCTCTCATTCTCCTCCCAATGTTGTGGGTGAGTTATTTAACTACACTTGATATGAGTTACTATCTATGCTGCTAATCTATTGTCAATAGTCTTTTCTTAACCTTATTGTAATATCTTTTGTTTTTACACCTTCAAATTGTAATTTTATAAGAAACAGTACTATTGTTTTACTACTATAATCAAAAGCATCAACACATATATCTTTTTCCAATATATAAAACATTGCATCTTTGAAAACTTTACAACAACAAAAATATAATCTTCTTATTGAGTTCAGTTCTTAGTAGGCCAAGAACGAAAATCTATCAGCAGATCTCATATCTTCCCCTAGTCTCTTGAGTATGTATAGACAATAACTAAGATATATAGAGATCCAGGTAATTAAGGATGCAATTAAATCAAATACATAGAAATAGTTAAAATAAAGATGCATTCATGCATTAAAGAAAATAAAAAATGGATACATACGGCTTAAGGATATCTTAAGCCCCAAAATAATACACAAATTGTCTGATGTTCTCGGTGCAACCTTGAAATCAAAATTGTTCATTCTAGATGTGTATAAAATCTACTCATACCATATCACAATTTTATACTGTATCGCCTCAAGTTTTCAAACATTTACATCAATAAAGAACATAAATGACTGATTAATTTCCACTCATAGACACTGTACACAAATTCTGCAAATGGGACAGCTAGCACTGCGTGTAAGCCATGCATCTATGCAATCAACATGGTATACATGCCTACAATCCATCAAAATCCGTAGAATCTCCTTATCTCTGTAATCATCCAAGCATATTGAGCAACTCCTGTCCTCAAGTTGATCCAGAACTTCATGTTTGCTATTGTATACTATTGTGGAATATGAATCTCTGGCACCCTCAAGCCCATCTTCTCTTGAGGAAATTAACTCCTCACCATTATCTACAACTGTTGTTGCATGTGCATTTCGCAGTTCCCTCAAACATGCAACGAAGAGTGCAAGCATGAGCAGCACAAGTCCCATTGCTATACTTAATTCATAGCCAAATCCATGAGAACCAAGAAAATGCCTGTGAATAACTTCAGAAGAATTGCTACCGCTCATGGTCGTTCAATACAGTACGCTTCACTCTGTTCTTCCACATCATTATCCTCCTTACAAGGTATCTCCGTAGAAAGAGAATTATACATCAGAGTTCACATCGACTAAACATTTTTTTAAATTATTTTTAAAAAAACATAAAAGATGGGACGATTAACTGAAATAATTTGGAATAAGACGAACGTGGAAGGAATCTGTTGCTGTCACAATAGGAGAATAGACATTAGAACACGGAATTATTAGCTTTTCACATTGTAGTGTAATGGCAACTTATGTATATATCCACGTTCTAATTATTTTTATCCTTGCGTAAGATAATATAAATGTAATATAAAATTTGAGGCGACGGTTACCAGTATTTGTCAAGTGGTAGGTTCGAACAAGACCGTATGAAAATAGAGGAATCTAGACTAGCAATCCTCAAACAAACAATTTTCATACAGTGTTGTAGAGTATCATGTAACTTAGTGCGAGTGTGTTACATCAATTAGGACATGTTATCTAATTATTTATTAATTAGATATTTTCGTTGTTTTTCCACTTAAGTTAAATTCAAGTGTTTTAAATATTTCAACTTAAGTTTTTTTTCTAGTTCTAGTTTAGTTATAGTTGAGTTTAGTTTAGTTCCTATTTTGCATTGTTTTAGTTCTCTTAAATTTAAGATTAGAGCACCTCTTGCTTTCTATAAAGCAAGTCATTCATTCATTGTAATCCCAGTTCTAATTCATTATTGTGTAATCAATACAAAATTTTAGGGTTGTTATGGAGCATATTATCTTCATTATTATGATATTTTTAGGGTATGATTATTTTATTTGAGGAGGTATAATGGATTCTTTTATTCACCCTTATGTTATCAAACTAGCAAAGGATAATTATGAGTCTTGACGTCATGACATTCTGACACACCTCAGGTGGCTAAATATGTTGTGGTATTTGTAAGGACTCATACCTAAAACTAGCAATTTCAAGTGGCAAATCAGCTTTGGATAATCTTACAAACCATGTAAGTATGATTTGTTCAGTGTTATGGCACTATGTACCATATTAGACCTTGAGTATCCTCAAGCATTTTAGACCCAACTTTAGAATATGCATGGAGATTCTCATATCTCTCAATTCCCAAAGGATCCTACAATATATTGTCTTCTTCCCTTTGCACATGCATATTTCATACCTTTTGATGATGACACTATAAAGGAGTTTGAGTATATCAAAGGTCTTGTATGTTCGGATGGATCAAAGGCCTATCTTCATGTTCCTACTCAAAATGAGATCCAATCTCAATCATCTTCATCTTTTGTTGTTCCCAATCAGAATGGCATTGGCTTGTACAAAGCCCCATTATTCAGTGCAGCAAGGCATTGTTCTTCTAGACACAGCTACTTGGGATTCATATCTTGCAAATATGTAATCCCTGTTTGTGGTGTCTTACATTACAAATTTGAAGGATTATTTTGAGAACATTTGTCTCCTCTTTATTGATAGTCACATAGGTGTTGTCAATTTATCTTTATCAATCACAGATCTTGTTTTTAATCAGTTTTTGCAACCTCATTGATTTGTGACAATATAATCTATCATGAACATATTGTTGGTTTTCTGTCATTGATGGACTGTGTATGTTGTCGCTCCTCTTTGTGGATGAGTCTGTGTTGTGACAAGTGTTGTAATTTTTGAAGTGTTTGACTCAAGGCTCATTCGCACTGACAATGTTCTTTTTGTAAGCTTCTTTGACATTTGCCAAGTGCCTTGTTGCATCACATCATTCACTGTGTAATTCATTATTAAATTGGCAGCTGATGTTACTATTACCATTTTTATGTGAGGTGGTTGAATGCAGTGAAATTTAGGAACTACAGTCCAAAAAATATGAATAGGTGTTACGAGAGAAAACACAAGCCAGGCAGTAGGTCCCATTAATCTTTTAAAAAGGGGAAGTAACAGTTTCATATATAACCTTGCGACCAAACACGCATAAGTGATAATAAAAATAGGGCATCAACCACATCGTAACAGATGGTGGTATCGTGTGGGCTATAAAATACTGAGAATTGTTTTTGAATATAAAAATATCATGCCGTGTGTGTGTACCTTCATTGGCCCTATCAGAAGTTATGAAGTTTTTTTAAATGGCTCTGCATTCGAATTGATATCTGTTCTTATTTTTGTATCAAAGACCACTCCAGAATTAGTGGAGATGAGCGCAAAAGGAAACATTAGAAATTTAAAAAGCAATGCGCAATGTAACAGTTTTGTATATGCAATCATCAGATATCCCTTTTAAAGGATATGCTTAGAACAGTTGTGGGTGTGGGAGAGACATCTACTGTAAGGTGTCAAAAATGTGACCACCGTCTGAATGCTTAAGGCAGTGTTGTAACGTAATAGCAAAAAATGGAAGTCGAGTATGATCGGCATGTGTGGAAAATTCATGGCATGCATGGTCTTGCGGGATCTGTGTCTATTATGAAATAAAAGATACACATATGCGATAGCAGGGTATGAACGTAACAGTGAGGAAAAGAGTTTGGAAAATACAGTGTGTCGGGCTGTAGGCAAGTGGGTATGCGCAAATGGTTTTGAATGCATGAATACACTGCAGTGCAAGAAAATAAGAATTGGCAGAGTTATATGTAACTCAAAAAAATGAAACTATCACTGCCGATACAAATTTTTGGTGTGTCTGAACACCCGTGCAGTACGAACTTCCGTATGGAGACATGAGTAGATATCTAGGAGAGGGCAAGATAGAAGAATAGTAGAGTGGGACTATCCACACAAAACCATCTCTAGTGTGTGTGTTAAAAAGGTGACAGTCAGTTTGAGTGAGAGGACTAATTCAAACACAGTTAGTTGATTAGAAAAAGTTAACGTGAATGGACAATACAGCTTGTACTAATACATTTGGGGTGAAATTGCGACGGCAATTTGCGACGACAGGGAAATGTTAAGCGGTTTTGGCTTTTTTTTTCAAATATAGCCCGACACCGTCGCAATTGTGACGTTGTCGGGATATAAGTGCAAAAAAAAAGAACGTTGTCATTTGTGTTTTCAACAGCGCCGAGAGAGATTCCCTCCGCGAAATCAAGCGGGTTATCATTTGTGTTTTGAACAAAGCGGGTTGTCATTTGTGTTTTGAACAGCACCGAGAGAGATTCCCTCCGCGAAATAAAGCGGGTTGTCATTTGTGTTTTCAACAGCGCCGAGAGAGATTCCCTCCGCAAAATCACAGCTACAATTTCTGAGTACGTTGGGTTTATTTTTCTTTTGTCATTATTATTTAATATGGTATTCAGCTGTTAGAGAGCTAAAATACCCAGAAATGAGGACATATCTGTGTTGAATTTATTGTTAGCGGCTTTGGTTATTTAGAATGCTTCCCCACAATACTTAATAGGATGCATTTGGTTTTAAAAGCTTTCACTGACTTGGATTCAAGATTCTGAGACTTTCACGTGCCTTGCTTTAGTTGTTTTCGCAAACAAATCGCGTGCCTTTTGTATGCTTCCACATTTTATATACATGTCCATCAGGGTAGTCACCACCACTATATTTGACAAAAATCCATCTTCAATTACTTTTTGGTGAATTTCCCTACCTTGTTCTATGACTGTACCTCTGGTTTTAATGTATAAAAATGACCCAAATTTCAAAGGAAGTATATGATAAATTCCACCTAACACTTCCTAATCCCTGGACAGTGTCTTCTTACACTTTGAAACAAACAATTCCAAAGGGAATTAGCCTCTAGGGCTCTGCAACACCCAAACCCACAATTCTTGGCTCTAAACCCTTCTTAACTAGGGCATTCTCAATCACCCGATTCTACACCCTTCAAATCCAAATTAGTGGATGATTCACCATCTCACAAACATTATACAATGTTCCACATTATAACAATCCACCCTTGCTTGGATAGATCACTCACTGCTATACATTAGCATTCAACTCAAGGTAATTTCCCACAGTTTATCCTGTGATCACACTGTTTTCCATAAAACTTTGCCTATGCAATGTCAGTACTTCATAATACAAGTTAGTTATTGTCATCCCATGAATATTAGGCCTTCTATGTTACAGCAAAATCAAAGTAAACTCATTCAAAACGGTTTAGAATGGATGAAAGAAATCCTTCTAACTCATGTATGTGTTAGTTCAAACAAATGAGGATAGTCACTCTAAAGACAACATGATAATGTACACTCACAGTAAGTGTACATTATCATGTTGTCTTTAGAGTGACTATGCTCATTTGTTGAAGAAGAAAAGCATTAATGTGGCTGAATAGCAATACATTCAAGTGGCAATTACACAAGGGACAGTCACTGTGAGATGTCCTCATTTGTGACTGTCCTTACAGTGAGTGTACATTATCATGTTGTCTTTAGAGTGACTGTCCTCATTCTGTAAGTGTACATTATCATGTTGTCTTTACAGTGACTGTCCTCCTTCAAGTGGCAATTACACAAGGGACAGTCACTGTAAAGACAACATGATAATGTAGAGGAACGTTGTCATTTGTGTTTTCAACAGCGCCGAAAGAGATTCCCTCCGCGAAATCAAGCGGGTTATCATTTGTGTTTTGAACAAAGCGGGTTGTCATTTGTGTTTTGAACAGCACCGAGAGAGATTCCCTCCGCGAAATCAAGCGGGTTGTCATTTGTGTTTTCAACAGCGCCGAGAGAGATTCCCTCCGCAAAATCACAGCTACAATTTCTGAGTACGTTGGGTTTATTTTTCTTTTGTCATTATTATTTAATCTGGTATTCAGCTGTTAGAGAGCTAAAATACCCAGAAATGAGGACATATCTGTGTTGAATTTATTGTTAGCGGCTTTGGTTATTTAGAATGCTTCCCCACAATACTTAATAGGATGCATTTGGTTTTCAAAACTTTCACTGACTTGGATTCAAGATTCTGAGACTTTCACGTGCCTTGCTTCAGTTGTTTCCGCAAACAAATCGCATGCCTTTTGTATGCTTCCACATTTTATATACATGTCCATCAGGGTAGTCACCACCACTATATTTGACAAAAACCCATCTTCAATTACTTTTTGGTGAATTTCCCTACCCTGTTCTAAAGATCCCATTTTGGCATATGCTTGAAGAATGCTGGCAAAAGTGGTTGAGTTTGGTTTTATACCTCCCAATTGCATTTGTTTAAAAACCTCCAATGATTTTTAAACAAATGCAATTGGGAGGTATAAAACCAAACTATAACAATCCACCCTTGCTTGGATAGATCACTCACTGCTATACATTAGCATTCAACTCACGGTAATTTCCCACAGTTTATCCTGTGATCACACTGTTTTCCACAAAACTTTGCATATGCAATGTCAGTACTTCATAATACAAGTTAGTTATTGTCATCCCATGAATATTAGGCCTTCTATGTTCATGGGATGATCTTCATTATCTCTAAAACTCTACTGCAATGACAAGTCTAGACAAAAGAATGACTGTTTCAGCAGTGACTGGCGCGACAGCAGTCTCAATATAATAGTAAACTCATTCAATAACAAGAATAATTGAATAATCAAACCAAATGATTTGAGACTTAAAAGATCAAGGAACTTGCAGAAATTAAAGTTTATTGCTCGCTGTTTCCTTCACCAGTCCATACACCCGCGCAACAGCAAACTCAAAGTAAACTCATTCAAAACGGTTTAGAATGGATGAAAGAAATCCTTCTAACTCATGTGTGTTAGTTCAAACAAACTAAGACTTCCAAGATAAATGGAGTTGCAAAAACTAAGAGTTTTATATTTCTTACTGTTGCAGTCTGTATATATCTCCTTTCTTTGTCGTAACAGAGATATATATAAGATTCTTTATAACTTCTCAAAAACTAATCCAACCAATTTTCATCGGTTGGAGCTTAGTTTGAGCCTAACTAAATCCTAAATACTAACTCCCTCCATTGTTAGCTAACCGTTGGATTTTGAAAATTCAAAAATTCCAACTTATAATTAATTGAATTATTTTAATCCAAAGACCACTAAACTCACTAACTTTGATCTCTTATGATTATTAAACTTTCCAAAAGACTTAAACTTCCGCACTAGCCTATTCTAGATTCTTAGAACATTATTGAACTTTGGACAATCTCAGTCCATTGTAAACAAGCTTTTAGTCCTAATAAGGACATCATTACAAACTCATTGAAGTATTGCATTATTTTAATAACATTAAAGGTGCTAAGATCCTCCAATTGACCTGTTGACCCTGTTTATGTATTCCATCCCTCTGATTTGTCCTGAAAGTCTGTATAATCTCCGTCTCCAAATTGGTTGTGTGAGGTGCTCCGGCACCAGTTCGCCAATGGAATAGAAGTTGTTCTTCCTATATCAATGGAAATCCTAGCTCTACAACTTCTAACATTAATTGAAGTAGAGGAAGATGGTGTGATGAATGTCATATTAGTAAAATTGTTGAATCTACAAGAAGCTTATGAGAATGCTTATAATGCCTTGACACATCACCAAAGAATAGTATAATGTGGGTTTGACAAGAGGTATGCAATCCCCCTCTTAAGAAAAATGATATGATTTTGAAGTACAATGAAAGAGCAGCCAATCCAAGTCAACATACAAAGTTTGATGCCTTATGGGAGGGTCCTTTTTATATTTCTCGCTACAAAGAAAATTATGTTTTTGAGTTGGAAAACATGAAAGGTAATCCTTTTGAGATATTGATAAATAGGATCCATCTTAAACATTTCTATTAATAGTTTATCCTTCCTTCTTGTACATAGTAGATTATTTATGCTTTAAGCTCAATAAGTATCATGAGGTACATTTTCTTTGTTGTTAGTCTCTAGTTTTCTTAAGGTTTGAGCCCATGTTTTACCCCGTGCATAGCATTTTTTGTTGTCCAACACATTTTAAAATGATCACCCCCCTATTATTGTATCACTTCCTCCTTGTTCCTCATTCAAGTGGCAATTACACAAGGGACAGTCACTGTGAGATGTCCTCATTTGTGACAAGGACAGTCACACATGAGGACATCTCACAGTGACTGTCCCTTGTGTAATTGCCACTTGAATGTATTTCTATTCAACCACATTTATGGGCCTGTTTGGACCACGACACACAGTAGCATCTACAGAGAAGAATATCCCAGGTGTAACAAGTTGTAAGAATATACCAACAGTTCTAAGAAGTTCCCTAGCATGTAGTAGCATCTACAGAGAAGAATATACAACATGAGGGCAGCCACTGTAAAGAAAACATGATAATGTACACTCATTGTATGTGTACATTATCATGTTGTCTTTACAGTGACTGACCTCATTCAAGTGGCAATTACACAAGGGACAGTCACTGTGAGATGTCCTCATTTGTGACAAGGACAGTCACACATGAGGATATCTCACAGTGACAGTCCCTTGTGTAATTGCCACTTGAATGTATTGCTATTCAACCACATTTATGGGCCTGTTTGGACCACGGCACACAGTAGCATCTATAGAGAAGAATATCCCAGGTGTAACAAGTTGTAAGAATATACCAACAGTTCTAAGAAGTTCCCTAGCACATAGTAGCATCTTCTAATTGTCTATACCACTTCACAAGGTATTGTTTGCACACATTGTTTTTGGTTCTTTTGATGACCTTGTTTTGAAATTGCTATTAGGCCTTGTAGCTTATATGTTTTGATTGCTGGAGAGCTTCTAAAGCTAAGCAAGAAGACCATTGCACGAGTTATAGCCGCGCGCTCAGGTTTGAAAATTGTATATTTTTTAATCTAATGTATATTTTAACTAGACTTTTAGCTTATTTTTGCTGTATATTTTAATCTAAAGGGAATCATGGATGTGAACTTGAAAGAATTTTGTACTTAGTTCTTATGGAGAGAATAGTAGTAGTTTACGGTCTAATATCAAATAGAGTTTTCCAATTACAGAAAGTTAATGAATTCTAATAGCTTATATGTTTTGATTGCTGGAGAGCTTCTAGAGCTAAGCAAGAAGACCATTGCACGAGTTATAGCCGCGCGCTCAGGTTTGAAAATTGTATATATTTTAATCTAATGTATATTTTAATCCTTTTGCCATGTCATGTAATATGTCTTGCCTTGTAGCTTATATGTTTTGAAATTGCTGTTAGGCCTTGTAGCTTATATGTTTTGATTGCTAGAGAGCTTCTAGAGCTAAGCAAGAAGACTATTGCACTAGTCGTAGCCGCGCGCTCAGGTATGAAAATTGTATATTTTTTAATCTAATGTATATTTTAACTAGACTTTTAAAATATTAAAGGATTTAACTAGGTCTAAGAAGATTTGTGTACTTTTGACAATTTTGCTTAGTCACTGAAAGTTGTAGACCGAAGTTTTCATAGCCCAATTTTTGCTTCCTGCGAAGAACGATCATGTCAGATAATATAAGTGAAGAACAAAATAGGGAGACAATCGCTAGATTGTGGTCTAACTTGAAAAGAAAAGGTGATGGAAAATGTTATTGTCCCTACAAAATTTGTAAGGGCTTAAACCGTAGAAGACTGCTAATCAAAACAGTTAAGAGACATTGTAGGGAGAATGGTCACATTGAAGGGGGGCATGACTATCATCCACTGGTAAGTTGTTCATTATATCATTTTAACAATTTATATACATATGAAATCACTTGATGATGAGTTGAAGATCATGGTTTATTTATGTTAATCAATTTTATATAGGTTGATCTCCCCAGGGAAGTACATGATATGGAGGAACATGGGGGTGCGAATATCCAAGGTGAAGATAATGATCCCATGGAAGATGACGATCATGCGCCAAAAAACACAATTGAAGATGATGGTATAAATACATTGATCCATGACACATTTAGTCCAAGCGGATCTGATCATGATGATGATGATAGCCTCGATGTACCTCTACTTGAGAAGGCATACGAGCCCCTATACAAAGACTCCCAAACAACTCTTCTCTCTGTTGTATTGTTGTTGTTGAACTTGAAGGTTATGAATGGTTTATCCAACATAACAATGTCACTTATGTTAAGGTATGTCATATATGTCTTTATAGTTAACAAAGGGTGAATAATGTACCACTAATATTGTTTATATTAACAACTTATATTTTTTGCTGTAGATTGATAGGCGAGTTTTTGTTACCACCATCAAATATTCTACCTCGCTCATATCAAGAATTATCTGCTATTATGAAAGATATTAGAATGGAGTATCAAGCAATACATGCTTGTCCCAATGATCATATTATATATTATAAAGAACATGAATTTGCAACACAATGCCCTGTATGTCATACGAGTAGATATCGAACAGATCGAATAACAAAAAAGGTGCCTCACAAGGTTCTTCGTTACATCCCCATTATTCCACGGATGCGACAATTATTCAGGTGTACTAGCTTGGCACAATTTATGGATTACCATGCACGCAATAGAAGTTGAGATGACATTATTCGAATCCCTGAGGATGGTTCGGCATTTATGCACATAGAGGAAAAGTGGCAACACTTCAAAGAAGAACCTCATAATCTCAAGCTTTCATTGGCAGCGGATGGTGTCAATCCATTTGGAGAGATGAGATCTGTTTGCTCGGTGTGGCCTGTTTTTGTTATCAACAATAACATTCCTCCGTGGATGTCAATAAAGAGGGAGCACATTATGTTGGCAATGATTGTTCCAGGTATTTTATCATTTGATAGTTATTAATTTACATGTACTTACAAATCTTACAGTAAAATGGTCACAATAATTATGTAATGTTACTGTTCATTCAAGTAGGTAAATATCAAGTTAAAGATATGAATGTATATATTGAGCCTCTTATTGACGAGTTGGTGGAGTTATGGAACGGTGTCACTATGTATGACGTGTCTAGACCAATAGGACAAAGACAATTTCAATTCCATGCAATACTTGTATGGACAATACATGATGCCCCAGGGCTAACACATTTTTGTGGTATGTTATAGTGAATTCAAGTTGCGCATGATAATTCTAATTATAAAAATCAACATATTTAATAATCCAATTATATCATTATCTTGTAGGTCTTCAAACAAAGGGAAAATTTGCATGTCCAGTTTGTGGTCCAAAGATGAAATCTCGTCATTCAAAAAGTTTAGGAAAGCAAGTGTTTGATGAGTACAGACACTTCCTCCACAGGAATCATAAGTATCGAAGTATGGAAAAATATCTTTTCAATGGGAAAGAAGAGACTACATCAAAGCCACGAAGAATGACACCTCGCCTATGGAAGTTGGAATATAATAGAATTAATCGTCGAGGTAATGTCGTTCCACCTAATGGTTTATGTTTGTAATTTATATATTTCTATTGTGATTTTTGTTTACTAATTATGTAATTGATGATCGTGAAGGTCGTCAAGGCACTACTGACAACCTTCCAAAGGGACTAAAAAGCTATCCCAGACAATTTAGTAGGTTGCCCTACTACGAGGACCTACAAATTGTGCATTTTTTTGATCCTATGCATATTGGAAAGAATATAACAGAGACATTGTGGAAAATACTGGATGGAAGGCGTGACAAAGAAAAAATTGTCAAAATTTGTAATGACATTCCTGAATCCAATCATGCACTGAAGAATTTCATTCACTCAAATAGCAATAGAGATCAGATTAATATAAGTGCCCTTCCTTGGTTATTAACGGAGCAGCAAAGTGATGCCATAAAAGAAGTCATACGAAAAATTCGATTTCCCACAGGATTTGCTGCGAACATAAGCAATCTCATATCAAAGAAAAGTGAATTTGGGCCAGGGCTCAAAACGCATGATTAGCATACTTTCATCAAGGTAAGTTATGTTCTTTTGTATTTAAAATATATTCATAAACTACGTGTACTATTCATTATGTTATGTTAGAAAATAATGAAATGATTGGTTTATAATTACTGCAGTACGTGCTACCTCTATCTCTCCCAGAGCACTTCAACAATAACATCAAACAAGTGATATATGATCTTGGAAAATACATGAGGTAAGCAGTAATATCTGTTCAATTTGTTGTATATATTTATTATATTCGCGATTTGTTTTTCTTGCTATGTAATCTATTGTATATTATTTTGTAAAGTCTCGTATTTATATATTTTTTGTGACTTGAATCTCTTAATGTAGGTGGTTGTCATCTAAAGAAATCCATAAAGAAGATATAAACTATTGGAAGAGAAGAATTCCTCATTTACTGTGTGAAATGCAAAAGTGTCTACCTCCAACTTTTTTCAATGCACAAGAACACTACCTCATACACCAAGTTGAGGAGATTGAATTGTGTGGACTTGCACACACTAGGTCAATGTGGATGGTTGAGAGGCACTTGAAATCTTTGAAAGCTTTGGTTCAACAAAGAGCACATCCTGAGGGTTCTATGGTAGAGGGATACATGGTATACCAAACTATGGTGTACATTACTGAATATCTTCCTAAGTTTGCTTCAAATATCCATGTAGATCGCATTTGGGATCTCGAACCTTTTAAAAAATTCAAAGGGGAGTACTTGATGGGGAAAGGTAGATTGAGGAAAGTGACAGGTAATAAATTATAAGATGTTATTGTAATAAATTATTTCTCAATCTTCAAAATAAATCGGTTGTAAGTTGTCTATTTTTTTTTTGTACAGTTGCTCGAGAGTGGGATGCACTACATTTGTATATTGCAAACAATCTTGATTGGATGACGGTATGGATTGAACGATGTCAACATTCTGGTCACACATTAACATTGGAAGGTGTATCTTCATTGGTTAAAGAAGCTCATTGTAATGGAGATTCTAATGTTACGCAAAGGGAAATAGATTTAGCATATGGTTTAAGAGATTTCCAGGTACGTACAAAATTATTAATCACCCGTATGTTTATCAACTCACGATATAATAATTTTGACATGTTTCACATATTATTGCAGGTTAAACACCACAAGGGTATGTTCTATAATGGTCAAAAATTTCGCGTCAAAGTGTTGGATGACACGAAGAAAACTTGTGATTCTGGAATAACTGCAGTCTTTCAAGTGACTAATATTTCATCTAGAAATGACTTAGATCCTCAAGAGTCTAAAAATCAATACTATGGCATTTTGGATGATATACTTGAGTGTGACTTCAGTTCCTTCAAATTAGTACTCTTCGTTGTCAAATGGTACAGGCTACGACTTAATCCAAATGATCCTAATAGAACTGTTATTGAACATGATAATGGATTTACAATGGTTAATACAAGGTCGTTTGAGCCAGTTGGGGATGAGCCCTATGTTCTTCCAAGCCAATGTGAGTAGGTATTTTACTCAGAGGTTTCACATAAACCGGGTTGGTCATTTGTTGTTAGACATGAACCGAGAGGAAGGCCGATAAAGTATAATGCGATGGAAGAAGAAGATACCGAAGAAGTAGAAGATGATGTAGATGATGATCACGATCGACAATTATTGGATGATGTTCCTGAGACAAATTTTCATGAAGAAGAAGAAGAAGATGATGACGATGATGCTGCTACTGATGATGATGATGAAGATGATGTTGATGATGTTGATGATGATGACAATGACGACAACGACAACGACGACAACGATGATGATGACAACGATGACGAGGATGATGATGATGATGATGATGATGATGATGATGAGGATGATGATGATGAAATTTAAAGGTATGCCATCAATCCTTAATGTATTTAATATTCATTTCTTGATAGAAATATATTTGTCTTAAATGGTTACATAGTTTATTCATTATCTATTTAAAAGCTACAAGTTTCAACTACAAATAGAATACTGCTAATCTAAATTAACTATTAATCTAAATTAATTAAATAAAACTATTTAAAACACATATTGATGCATGAATGTATTGAGCCTTATTTTCTTTCAGGTCAAAAGCATTTGTAAGTGTTCTCACAACACCAACCAAGCATCTTCATAAGATCACTCTCCTTGATCCAAGCCAACTCCATAACCTATCAGAGTGCACACCAAATCCTTATGCCACCTTAGCGTTCTACATCTTTGGAATAATCCCAATGTCCCTCAATCCATCCAATGGCTTCATCCAAGCAATCTAATCAACAAACTATCAAATGCTCACAATGCCTCAATAGGCTCCAAACTTGACTTCACCTTAACTAGGTGTTTCCTCCACCTCCACCACACACATCAAACAACTTCAAATAGCATGTCTCCAAGGTTACTAAGCCCTCAACTCATCAGCTGATACAAAAACCCAGTTTTAGCCCTTCAGTAGGCCTACTTCCCTAGCAGGCTTATAATGTGAGCCTGATTTAAGTGTTATAATGTGTACGTTTTAATGTTTTTAATTTTTATGTGATGCTTATGATGGATGTGATTATGATTATGATGTGATTATGCTCACGATAATTGAATTACATTTGCAGGAAATTGAACCCCTTTCAAGAGCATCCCGCACAGTCTCATGGATCGACAGGTATAAGTCAATACACCTTATAGAAAGTCTATTTAATACACTTATCAATAGTAAGATTGATGTCTTCTAAGATCTCTCCCATTTGCAGGTACCAGCAAATAGGTATTTGTCAGAAGTGTCTTCCTCGAGTGAGGGAAATATAGGAATAAAAGAGGAAAGTGAGACATGCAGTTTATCTAGAATAGGGAGATTAACTAGAGGTCAAAGGACTAGAAGGAAATTCAATAAACACATGAAATTTTTCCTTGCTCAAGGGGGGTCATGTTCTTATGATGATGAGATGAAAGGCGACATCGAGGTGCCCTTGAGGTACCAACATCTACAGAAACATTGGGTACCCAAAGAACTTCCTCCAATAAACACTGATTTTTGTGTTAATGAGAGGATATATCGCATAGCACCATCATCATTACATGGTTTGGGCCTATTTTCTATGGATGGCATAAAGGTGTCTTACAACAAAGTTTCTGAATTGATGGAGTATGTTGGACCATGTTACGATTACAAAAGTTGGATGCATATTGTTCAATATAAAAAAAGTATGCGTAGGTATGCACTCTCAGAAAATTATATACAACAGCAAGACAATAATCAAAGTAAAAGTGTGGCTATATACATTGATGGAAGGCCAAAAGCAACAGGGAATATTGCGGGTTTTATAAATAGTACACGACCTGGGTCAACTATAAAGCAACCCAATTGCATATTTGAGGCCCGTGAGGGAAATCATGTATTCATCTGTGCAATAAAATCAATACGTGCAGGGGAAGAGCTGCTTATTGATTACAATTTGAACCGCATAGATACAAACGAGGCTACTATCATGGGGGTGGTACATACTATTAAACCAACTTCTAATCAATGACTCCAACATACCATTTAGTTATTAAATTTTTGGCTAACATTTTTATACTTGATCTTTGACACAAGGGCATAATATGGAGCAACCGCCCGAAGGTGATGGTGACGATATTCCTAGCTCATCTACACATGAGCAGGTAAAACTCATTGTAATTGTGCAAACTAGATAGAAGCAAAATGTTATTTTTTTTAATGTTATTTTCTTCATTATTTTGGAGTAATTTTGATAATACTAATACTATTGTTGTCACAGAGGGCCGGTGGTCGGAGAGAGGGAAAGCAACCTGCAGTCCCTCAGGAGTCCCCCCTTGTGGACCCTTTTTTTATTGATTTAGCAGAGACCGATGACCCGATTGGTTCCATTAAAAAGCTGCTAAAGAAAATTGGGAAAGAACTTCTACATTTGGTATCCATACATCCTCAGACTCAAGAAATAAAAGACAGGGTAGCTGAGTTGTTGCGCACTTCTGAAAAATTTAAAGTAAGTATTAATGAAATTTTTAATTATTACAAGAGTTCAATAATGGTTTTTATGTTATGCTCTTTTATGACATTAATTAAAATATGGATGCATTGTCTTTACAGAGTTATTTGCGTAATTTTGAACCCCATTCCCATGATGAGGCCGGTATTGCAAGTGGTTCAGGTAGATCACATGTTCCATTCCCCACTTGTGTTTTCCACTAAATATATATAGGAATGATCATAATCATTGACAATACATGCTCGAACAATCTTTTTTTTTAATGCTCTAACAATCTTGTCCATGCTAGTCCATGCGTTCTATATTTATGCATGCTCTAACAATTTTATTCTTCAGCTCCTTTCCATGATGATATGACAACACCGCCTCCATCCAGGATAGCCACAAATGTCTTGCCGACTGCCATGTCAACAACACATAGCCTAAATGCACCAACTGTTGCACCATCTACTGGTACACAAATCCCTCTTTTTCTCTCTTTTGTTATGTGTTTAAGTGTTATGTGTTTACGATGTAGATCCCTTGATTGTGTTTGTGCCATGGGTGCTCTGCACCAATTTATTTCCCTTGAAGTATTATTTCTTGGAGGCATTTGATAATGGTTTTCATTTTTTGCAATAGGAGATGGAACAAGTCCCGATGCAGCATCATTTCCTGGATGTTCCCGTGTTCCTAGTACGGGAATGATGAAGGATTGCGTATTGATCATCAGCGACGATGAAGGCATTCCCTTAAAAGTAGCCAAAGTTCCAGGTACTTTAAAGTTATTATTATTCTATAGTGATATAATAGTAATTTAGTTTTTGATCACTCTTCATCGACTAATGATCCCATGATTATTTTGTAGGGAATGATATTTTTTGGCGAAAAATTGGTGACGAGTGTTTGCGGATATTCGGGCCCACCCTACGTACATGGTGGAACATCATATCCTAACTAAAACCCCAAACCACTATTTTGATTTCATATCATTGCTAGAATAGTTTTCCTTTTCATCAATTTCTTGAACTATATTAAAGGTAGCTTCTCTTCATTTATGAGTCTAACATGTTTTTTTTTACTTAAAAGGTGGAATAACCAAGATAAAAAGTTGAAGGATGATCTTGTACATAGTATGACCCAGCTTTTTGGACCTCGTGCATTCAAGAGAAATAAGCTCCTTGAAAGAGCTGGTTTATGTTTGAAGTATATTAGGGACCAGTACAGGAAATATTTAGAGGTTAACCCTAGGCACGAGCGTCCGCCCTGTGTTCTTGAGGCTGAGTGGCAGGCTTTGATTTTGGATGGAAAGTATAAAGCCGACATGAAAAAAGGAATTGCGCCAGTAGAGAGTAGAGCAAGGTATGTGATACTTTTGAGAATGTAATTATGTACTAATTAACCTCTAAATTTTTCCTGTAATTATGTACTAATTAACCTCTAAATTTTTCCTGTACTGGTCTCTAACATATTTCAAACTTTTCATAGATTGCCTGACACATCAAAGGCAACAAAGGCAAGATTAGAAAAGCACGGGACACACAAGCTCGGCTCTGGTGGTTTTTCCAAACTTCAAGCACGAGTTGTAAGTATTAGTAAATGAAAACTTGTATCAATTTTTTTATATATTGCAAGGAAATTTTTTTTGATCAAACAATGCAAGTAAAATTCACCATACCAAGAAAAAATGTAGGGGTCAGAGTTCAATAGATGCCTCACAGAAGAGGAAAAGAGAATTGGCTTCCAACAAGGCTATAGAGCCGTGGCTGAATGGCTACGAGCTGAAATCAGTGTGCAAGGTTCAAATAATGATGCATCTGAGCCACAGGTAAATAAGCTAAATGAAATTTATTTCAAATTGAATACTTTACCAATTAGTCTATTTGATGTTAAGTTCTAATATAAAGTGAGTATATCTGTTTTAAGAAAGCAATGATAACAATGTGTAGGATATTGGAATGCAGCCTGACAATCCTTCTACACAATCTATGCATAATGAAGGTTCGCATGATGTGCATCCTAGTGGTGGAGGTATACATTTGCTATTAAAATTTTTATATGTAATTACAATTGGTGTTTGGATTAATGTAACATTTTGTATAGCAACTGTAGAGGATCGAGGGGTCGGTGCTCATGAGCATGTTGAGGTTGAGTCTAGACAAAATGATGTGGCCAGATCAGGTAATTAAAGAGCGCCACAGTTATGTTCTTTAAAATAATTAAATACTTGTAACAATTATAATTAAATATTTTAAATTTAACTCTTTTATTTGTTATTGTAGAGGACCCCCCTTTGCAGCAGCATAGGAATTTGAGATCATCAAGAATAGAGAACAAAACAACTGATGAGGGGGGTATTGATGATAACACTGATGCTCCTCTTAGAGCTTACATAGAAAAAAAAATTACAAAGAGAAAAAAGAAATGATTGTCATCTAAATACCTTAATTGATAATGACTGAATTTTATGTCTCAATGAATTTAATTATGTGCTAATGAATGTTCATGAATTATGTGTTTATTTTCATATTGATGAATGTTGCATGTTAACGAATCTAATGTGTTAATGAATGTTATCATGTGATATTGATTGAATGTTACATTTTATTAATAATTGAAAGAATGAATGAATGTTAGATGTTAACGGGGAATGTAGAGTGATGTTAGGGGGAGGGGGGTGGGGCCAAATGAGCTTCCACCTTCACGTGGTTGGCCCTGTTTAGTAGAGAATATTAAACTATATTCTCGAAACAAAGTGAAGCTCAATAAGATACTAAATGAGTCAAAATGGCTATCAAGGTCCTCTATCCATAAGATACTTGTAGTCAAAATGGTTATTAATAAGATACTTGTAGTCAAAATGGTTATCTAGGTCCTCTATCCATTCCATAAGTTCTTCACCATTCAAACTTCCTCCATAACAAGGAATGTGCTCTAGGTTAGTCATGAAGCCTAGCATGGACTCTCTGTCAGATAGAGCCACTATTTCAGAGCCTTTTCTGTGCATTTCCTTCAAGCACTGTACAGTGTACGGATGTGAAAGGGAGGGCAGACCAGTGTGGAAGTTAGAGTATTTATATCTTATGCTTTGAGAGTTTATTTGGTAGATTCAAGACACCTTATATCAAAGTTATTCCTTTTTCTTATCTGTTGTTCTATCAAACCCTCATTTTTTGGGTTATTGCATTCAAATGGCCTTAACTTGCAAATAAACCATAGGATATCCTCTGTTCTTTGTAAAATGCAAGTTAAGGGGGTTTATTTTCATATTTTAAAAGCTTTGGAAGAGGATACTAAGCCAGAGAATTTCGAGAGCAAGCCCTAGGTCAAGAATCTCAATGTTCTTGACTAGGAGTTGATGGATTATGCAAGATCAGAGGGTAGCGGCAAGTAAAGGACCTCAAACCTTGTTGAATCTAGATCTTTAGAGCATGGTGGACATCTTCAAACTCTGATCTTGGTTTCATGCACCCATTTCAATGCCTTGTTTTGGAACCCACACCCAAAGGCATGCATTAGGTCTGCGGACTCAATAAGGACATTGATATGCTGGAGTGGAGTCAGGGTCTGGGAGTTGGAAGATTGTTAGAACATCAAAAAGGGTACTCAAAAAACATATAAGTTCATAAGGTCCTTTGTCAAATTGAAGAGTTATTGCTGCAGAACAGGTTTTGGAGACCTACTAGAGTCACTAGGTCTATTTGTGATTTTGATGTCTTGGGTTGTTTGGAACACAACCAATGCATGATTCTACATGTTTTAGGGAATCTTAAGAGTTTTCAAATGTTTGATTGGGTTGGCAAACCCTAGGATCAATAAAGTCTCTTTTGGTAGAAAATCAGGGAACTTGTCCCTAAAAGGAAATTTGGTCTTGGTTGGGATTGAGTCAATAAGGTGTTAGAAGTATCTTGAAACCTTTGAAGTCCCTCTAGTACAGAGATTTTAAACTGGTTTGATAGAATCAGAGGCTAAATTACTTAGGTGTAACATTTTGGTGTCTTGAAGTGGGTTGGGGCTTAAGACCAAGTTTCTTGCTGACCACTCTGCATCACATTGTCTTGCATGAAATTAGTCATTCTGTATACACTGGTCTAGTGTTGTCAATAGACCCAAATAGTTCAAAGATACTCAAACCAATCAGATGTTTTATGGGGTGCATTTTTGTGTTAGGTAGAAAGGATTCTTCATACAGGTGAAAGTCTCGAACCTTTCCCCACTCCCAAAAAAATATCACTTGTACTGTTATGAGCAGTCATGAGGACTAGACAGATACATTATAATATATGCAATTGCCACTTGAATGTATTGCTATTCAACCACATTTATGGGCCCGTTTGGACTACGGCACACAATAGCATCTACAGAGAAGAATATCCCAGGTGTAACAAGCTCTAAGAATATACCAATAGTTCTAAGAAGTTCCCTAGCACACAGTAGCATCTACAGAGAAGAATATACAACATGAGGGCAGTCACTGTAAAGACAACATGATAATGTACACTCATTGTATGTGTACATTATCATGTTGTCTTTACAGTGACTGTCCTCATTCAAGTGGCAATTACACAAGGGACAGTCACTGTGAGATGTCCTCATTTGTGACAAGGACAGTCACACATGAGGACATCTCACAGTCACTGTCCCTTGTGTAATTTCCACTTGAATGTATTGTTATTCAACCACATTTATGGGCCCGTTTGGACCACGACACACAGTAGCATCTACAGAGAAGAAGTTTGGTATGCAATGGTCTTGAAACCTCCTGAGAAATTCTTGGTATGCATTTGTGTGGTGCAAAAGCTTCGTTGAAAGAGAAAAAGAAGAAAAGAATAGAAATGATTTTTTTTCTTTTTATGTCATATACTGTAACCAGCTACTTATAACTTGCAAAAATTATTATAACCATTTGAAATTGAAACTTAGTTTAATGTGAAACTGAGAACTGCTTTATTAGAGCTTTCTGTGATTTAGATTCAGACATCAAGAACATTGTTTGCCTAATATTGTGATTAATGTTTATTTATTAATATCTCATACTGACAAACAATTGATAATTGTAACGAAAACGTCATTGGGGATCTTTGAGGATCCACTAGAAGCCAAGGAGAAAATGTATTCAAATGCTAAAGATGGTGTAACAGTCCTTACAGCTGTTGAACCTTGCTGTGTAGATCATCTCCGATTTTCCAAGTTCAACAGTACTGTGGTATTCCTTTGGATACTTCTAATGGTAAATTTCAGACATCAAGTTCTTTTCGTATGAAACTACTACATTTGTAATCTGTAGTTTTAAACTTTTAGTTTATAAATGTTCATCAGCTTTAGTTCGTATGCTGCCATTTCAAGTATGATTAATGAAGTTACCTTTATCACAGGATGAAAGTGAGCAGTCAGCATACTGGTACGGAGCTGGCAGCATTGATACGGTGACTAGGGCATTGTTTAATGGTGGTATTGTGTTTTCCCATGTTTAGGGCATCGGCCTTTTGAAGCATTGCCTTCATCTTTCTTAAGTCTAAGTTTTAAGTTTGTTTATTTCCATCCTAACTTGCTTTTCCCTCTTCGGTTTTGCAGTACTGTGAAGGTAGTCGCAAGTTAGGGCTGTTTCATTGCATACTCGAAACAATGAAGATGTTACGGTCCACAAAACGTTTGTGCTTGAAAGATGAACAAATAAAATTAAACTTCTAAATAACCAAAGCCGCTAACAATAAATTCAACACAGATATGTCCTCATTTCTGGGTATTTTAGCTATGTAACAGCTGAATACCAGATTACATAATAATGACAAAAGAAAAATAAACCCAATGTACTCAGAAATTGTAGCTGTGATTTCACGGAGGGAATCTCTCTCGGCGCTGTTGAAAATACAAATGACAACGTTTCTCTACATTATCATGTTGTCTTTACAGTGACTGTCCCTTGTGTAATTGCCACTTGAAGGAGTACAGTCACTGTAAAGACAACATGATAATGTACACTTACAGAATGAGGACAGTCACTCTAAAGACAACATGATAATGTACACTCACTGTAAGGACAGTCACAAATGAGGACATCTCACAGTGACTGTCCCTTGTGTAATTGCCACTTGAATGTATTGCTATTCAGCCACATTAATGCTTTTCTTCTTCAACAAATGAGCATAGTCACTCTAAAGACAACATGATAATGTACACTTACTATGAGTGTACATTATCATGTTGTCTTTAGAGTGACTATCCTCATTTGTTTGAACTAACACATACATGAGTTAGAAGGATTTCTTTCATCCATTCTAAACCGTTTTGAATGAGTTTACTTTGATTTTTCTGTAACATAGAAGGCCTAATATTCATGGGATGACAATAACTAACTTGTATTATGAAGTACTGACATTGCATAGGAAAAGTTTTGTGGAAAACAGTGTGATCACAGGATAAACTGTGGGAAATTACCTTGAGTTGAATGCTAATGTATAGCAGTGAGTGATCTATCCAAGCAAGGGTGGATTGTTATAATGTGGAACATTGTATAATGTTTGTGAGATGGTGAATCATCCACTAATTTGGATTTGAAGGGTGTAGAATTGGGTGATTGAGAATGCCCTAGTTAAGAAGGGTTTAGAGCCAAGAATTGTGGGTTTGGGTGTTGCAGAGCCCTAGAGGCTAATTCCCTTTGGAATTGTTTGTTTCAAAGTGTAAGAAGACACTGTCCAGGGATTAGGAAGTGTTAGGTGGAATTTATCATATACTTCCTTTGAAATTTGGGTCATTTTTATACATTAAAACCAGAGGTACAGTCATAGAACAGGGTAGGGAAATTCACCAAAAAGTAATTGAAGATGGGTTTTTGTCAAATATAGTGGTGGTGACTACCCTGATGGACATGTATATAAAATGTGGAAGCATACAAAAGGCACGCGATTTGTTTGCGGAAACAACTGAAGCAAGGCACGTGAAAGTCTCAGAATCTTGAATCCAAGTCAGTGAAAGCTTTGAAAACCAAATGCATCCTATTAAGTATTGTGGGGAAGCATTCTAAATAACCAAAGCCGCTAACAATAAATTCAACACAGATATGTCCTCATTTCTGGGTATTTTAGCTCTCTAACAGCTGAATACCAGATTACATAATAATGACAAAAGAAAAATAAACCCAACGTACTCAGAAATTGTAGCTATGATTTCGCGGAGGGAACCTCTCTCAGCGCTGTTGAAAATACAAATGACAATGTTTCTCTACATTATCATGTTGTCTTTACAGTGACTGTCCCTTGTGTAATTGCCACTTGAAGGAGGACAGTCACTGTAAAGACAACATGACAATGTACACTTACAGAATGAGGACAGTCACTCTAAAGACAACATGATAATGTACACTCACTGTAAGGACAGTCACAAATGCGGACATCTCACAGTGACTGTCCCTTGTGTGATTGCCACTTGAATGTATTGCTATTCAGCCACATTAATGCTTTTCTTCTTCAACAAATGAGGATAGTCACTCTAAAGACAACATGATAATGTACACTCAGTGAGTGTACATTATCATGTTGTCTTTAGAGTGACTATCCTCATTTGTTGAAGAAGAAAAGCATTAATGTGGCTGAATAGCAATACATTCAAGTGGCAATCACACAAGGGATAGTCACTATGAGATGTCCTCATTTGTGACTATCCTTACAGTGAGTGTACATTATCATGTTGTCTTTAGAGTGACTATCCTCATTTGTTGAAGGAAAAAAGCATTAATGTGGCTGAATAGCAATACATTCAAGTGGCAATCACACAAGGGACAGTCACTGTGAGATGTCCTCATTTGTGACTGTCCTTACAGTGAGTGTACATTATCATGTTGTCTTTAGAGTGACTGTCCTCATTTGTTGAAGGAAAAAAGCATTAATGTGGCTGAATAGCAATACATTTAAGTGGCAATCACACAAGGGACAGTCACTGTGAGATGTCCTCATTTGTGACTATCCTTACAGTGAGTGTACATTATCATGTTGTCTTTAGAGTGACTGTCCTCATTTGTTGAAGAAGAAAAGCATTAATGTGGCTGAATAGCAATACATTCAAGTGGCAATCACACAAGCGACAGTCACTGTGAGATGTCCTCATTTGTGACTATCCTTACAGTGAGTGTACATTATCATGTTGTCTTTAGAGTGACTGTCCTCATTTGTTGAAGGAAAAAAGCATTAATGTGGTTCATTAGCAATGTATTAAATATTTTTTTTTTTTAATTCTATCCAGGACCATCTTAGAATATCTACTATTTGCGCATTTAGATATTAACCTAATCAACTTGATTCAAAAGATAGATGGTCATTAACCAGAGAGAGATCGCCATGCATTAAGAAACCTAATTTTTCCAAATCCAATTGTTTCCCTTACCTGAATGCCCTACTATTCTAGGCAAGGTATACCGCTCACCTTGGATGAGAGACTAATTATGGGATTTTCTCTTTTCACCCGGATCGAAAAACCACTGACAAAAATGGAAATGACCAATCAAATAGTAGTCTTATTTTAGTCACTTTGTTTGCATAATAAATTGCTTGCATGGATTATTGTAACTAAAACATAGATTCATGCTCTAATAGCTTCCTTTAGCTCGTTAGACTTAATTCGAATAAAGAAAATTAACGGTACAATCAATAAAATGTAGTTTTCACCATTGTCAATCTCTAGGCACCAAGGTTTTAATATTGAGATTATTTCTTTGTGGTATGCAAGTTGTAAAGGAAATAGAGCCTTCAATAATAAATAGAGCACTCTATTCTTTCTGATCATTTGATTTCTTTATAAGTTTATGATTTGATAATTGCTATTTTCTGATTTTTGTGTATTGTTGATTGGTTAATTGCTATTACCTTTTTCTTTCCTGTTATAAAGAGCTTCTATCAGACTTCACACATGAAACTCTAGATATTTCACACATTCAGATGTAAGCTCTCTTGTTCAGTTTAGTCATGAGACCCCTATTACTAGAGTGTTTGGTGCAGAAATAGCCACTTTTATTGTAGAGCATTATTTCTTAAGAATATGTTATCATGTTCCTAATGGAATTGTGCTTAGTATTCAATTCCAAATTAATTTGATTTTCATAAATGTTAAATATAATTGGGTCATTGGTGTATCTGATAGTTGATATGTAGTCACGATGAAGTTAGAAGTTCCAATGGCTAGAGTTTGTGGCTTTGATACTTCATCCTTGTTGGTTTTTTAGCCTTTCTATATGCCAATAAAAATAAGGTGCATACCTGAAACAAACAAGCAATAATGCAAAGGCTGGTGTGTGAAAATGGAAGTATTCTAGTGATATTAATTTTAAAAATTTCTTTTATTTTTTAAGGTCTTGGATGCCATTGGAGCTACTATAAATTACTAACACTAAAGAAATATTGCATCTGATTATTTTGTTGGAAGTTTGGAACATATTGAACTTTCTCCACTATAACATATATAGCCTGGAGCTTTCATAAAACCATTTTGATAAATAGTCTTGCACATTGCCTGTAAGACACAAACTTTCAGTGCCATAAAAATACACATTGTCCTCAATTAGTAATGTCTCAAATTTTGTACAGAACTTGTTATTTGAGTCTTATTTTCAGAACTGAAGCAAAAATTTCTCCAAAAAAGTCAAGATGATCGATCTAGCATAGATTTCAAAAACTGTAGGTAGTTTAACTAATGTGGATGCAATCATATTTTACCACTTTGAATGAACTAGTTTGCATGAAAATTTATATACAACCATCATTGCATTGTGGCTCTTTGTTAGAGACGTAGAATTTTGAAGTTTAAATTATTTTCACAATTTTATCATAACTTGGAGCATTTTTCATACTTAGCTGTGTCACTAGCTTAATGCATATTAATTATTTTGTCTTGTTTTTCTTGCATGGCAGGGAAGCAACAACAACATATAGGGCTGAAGCTTTAGAATTTCAAAAACAATTGAGGCATTTGCAGAATCGGTGTATTTGCTCAGTGGTCAAGCTTCATCTTTGATTCAAGGAAGATGAGCACGGGAGGCAGCAACATCTTCAACAAATGGACGAAATTGCTAGCAAGAATATGGAGGTATGAAGTAGAGAGATGCTTTGTAATAGAAGGAATCTGTCTTAAGCTAAGTTTGTGTTGGCTAAGAAAATCTCATTTCATAAAAACTTGAATGCCTCTTATGTATACAGTCCTATTTAGTGACACAATATTAGATTCGTAAAAGGTAAGTGTGTTATGAACATTTCTATATGTAACCTTGCAATATTTTCTACTAAGATTTTCACTCTTTAAGGATATTTTGTAAAGTTTATAAGGTCTAAAATTTATAGGCAGGTGTCTCACAACCAAATTATATTACCTTGGATTTTGGACCTATTTTTAGTTGCTTGAGTTGTTGTAGGGTTATAGCACATTATTTTATAGCAATATAAGTAGATGTGTGAAAATTTAATTTCGTTTGTCCTAGCTTGACAACTATTGCACTCAAATCCTGGATTGTGGATGAGTGGAGATGGGCGGATGTCTGGATCGTGGATAACTGGAGATGGGCAAATAGATGTAGATGGGTTGTCATCGACCCATCTAAAGTACCCACAATCATGATAGCCCTGCGATGCCCAATCTACATTAGTATTGAATACTATTTACATTACAAACATTAAATATAATAAATAGTAGTTACATTACAAACATTAAATATATACACATTAGCAACCTTTTTTTTGTTTGGACAACACCAATATTGTCATCCAGGGTTCTCCACTGACCGTGAAATCTTCAACTGGCACTGCCCACCACCACATCGACAACTTGGCACATTGATCAGAGCCATCAAATCGATTTCAATAATGCACCTATATCAACAATCCCAAAATTAAACAATAGCAATAGCAATAAGACACTCAATATTCAGACACTCTGACAGCGCATGCTTATAATCCACACACATGAAGTAGGCTCACACACATGAACCAGACACTTTACAAACTATTTCTAGAATTAAACTAGAAACTTCTATGCTAAATATGTGTGGAGAAACTATACAAAATAGGAATGGCTTTTGTGTTATATTTGGTTTTGAATTAAATAGGGACTTTGTGGTAGAAGATGAATTTGCCTCACATACCATACATCTTTTCACTTTGTCTCCCATGGCAAACCAAAATGTCAACACCTTGTTATCTATCACTAGTGTATCCATTTCATCTTTTTTCTTGCTCCAAGCATTCAATATTGTATGTATTCCTAAACACCCTTGTTATATAGCTCTTCGAAAGAGATATATAATGGTTTAGTTGAAGCCACAATTTGTGTTCCTTATCTAGTGGGCTATGCAAATGAGAATAATTATGCTCTTTCTTCTGGGTCAGACATTGTAAAACTAGTGATCCTTTCTCCAAAAGTGGATAGGGTTTGTGAATGCTTCAGAAGTGGATTGGTGGAAAATTTATCTCATGGAGGAAGGGTGTGTTCCTTTTCAAATGGAGTTTGTAGGAAATGAAGAAAAAGATGAACATGACAAGCCTGATACTTCTAATTTGTAATAAAACAAATCATATTTGAAATGGTATTATAAAATCTTCTATTTGTTGTTTTACCCTTTAAAGGCATCTCTGTTGTCCTCCTCATTGTACTAAATTCACTCTTTTTCATATTATTCCCATCCCCTTGTGCTGCATACTGCTCCCCTTGATTTGGGTGTTGTTTTGGACAGTATCCAAAAAATGGCAGTAGGTCTCTTGAGCATATCCTAAACAACAGTGAAGGAAGTGGCCAATAATGAGCACTTTCATTATATAGTGCGGTGACCCAAAAGCAGAGTAGGTGGGACCTCATTCAAAGAGGATTGAGTTCCATCACTCTCTTTTTTTATGGTCAAGATTCTGTAAAAAGATCAGTTTATGGGCCTCAAAACAGAGAGTTTTCATTAGTTAGCACAGTGCTCAAATGCTTTTTCAAAAGTAAGAGAGAGTGCACAATTCCTAGAGACCAAATTGATGCTTGATAGGCAAACACCCAATTCATGATTGAGAAACACATATGTACGTGTCAAGATATATATATATATATATATATATATATATATATATATATATATATATATATATATATATATATATATATATATATATATATATATATATATATATATATATATATATATATATATATATATATATATATATATATATATATATATATATATATATATATATATATGCAACATGTATTTCAATGAGGACAAAGGTAATTTTGCTCTGATTCATTAGCACAAGCAGTTCTAGTAAAAGCATGTTCAATACTGATACTAGTTACAGTTCCCTATCTTCACCCAAAGGCAACGTAAAATGCATCAAGTCATGAAGCCTAGCATGGACTCTCTGTCAGATAGAGCCATTGTCTTGCATGAAATTAGTCATTCTGTAGACACTGGTCTAGTGTTGTCAACAGACCCAAATAGTTCAAAGATACTCGAACCAATCAGATGTTTTATGGGGTGCATTTTTGTATTAGGTAGAAAGGATTCTTCATACAACTGAAAGTCTCGAACCTTTCCCCACTCCCAAAAAAATATCACTTGTACTGTCATGAGCAGTCATGAGGACTAGATAGATACATTATAATATTTGTAATTTCCACTTGAATGTATTGCTATTCAACCACATTTATGGGCCTGTTTGGACCATGGCACATAGTAGCATCTACAGAGAAGAATATCCCAGGTGTAACAAGTTCTAAGAATATACCAACAATTCTAAGAATTTCCCTAGCACACAGTAGCATCTACAGAGAAGAATATACAACATGAGGGCAGTCACTGTAAAGACAACATGATAATGTACACTCATTGTATGTGTACATTATCATGTTGTCTTTATAGTGACTGTCCTCATTCAAGTGGAAATTACACAAGGGACAATCACTGTGAGATGTCCTCATTTGTGTCATGGATAAATCTGCAAATCAGATACATAAAGAGTACATAAAATGAATAGCTGTAGAGTAATTTTACTGTTTACATGATTATCCTAGCATGATCTTGGCTCTAATACCAATAATAATGCAAAGGAAGGAGTGCTTCAACCTAACATACAAGATCCTAATCAATTTTCAACCGTGGAAACTCTGGTTATGAATTTATTACTCTCGCTGGAAATCCTAGTTAGGGTCAGGACAGTCAACATGAAAAATACCATAACTTAATCAAAATCCAATGAAATTTCATGAAACCAACTGTCTTTGAAAGGTAAAAGATAATATCAACATTATCAATCATGTGCAGGTTCGTACCAGACTGTACAGAGCCATACCATGCCTATTTTCAAATTGTAACTTTTAGAAAAAACAAACTTTCAGGGCAGCCAATGGTATTTTTATCATATCTTGCTCAAAACTTAACAAAATTACATGAAACCAATTGCATTTGAAATCTAAAAGACAACATCAACTTTTCCAAGCACAACCCTTCAACACAACTCTCAACACTTGAAAATGGATTAGTAGTTCAACTTAAACCAATGACATTCCATTCATTCTATCAAATATCTTCATACTGCATTACATAGTCTTAATGGAGAGAAACGTTAGTTAGTTTTGATTTTAAACATTAGTTTTGATTTTAAACAGAAGACCTAATAAACATCAATCAACTAAAGTCCAAACTTCAATTTCATATATTGGATTCTCTCCCCTTCATCCATTGTCAAGAACAATGCGGCTAATTGTGGATCATGCATTAACTTTTCGTATGCTTCAATTATAGTAGAGTCGCGAAGGCCAGGGATTGCTTTAAGTGCTTTATGCAACTCCGCTGCCTCATTTCTCAAACTAGATGATTTATCCACTTTCAGAGGCTGTGCAAGGCCTGATGTAATGCCTGTAGACAGATCTTTGATCACTTCACAAATCGAATCCAACGAACCTGCCAATGTTCCCCTCCTCCTCTTTTGCCTCCTTGACGATGTTGAAGGGTTATCTTTGCCGCTTGCAGTAGATTGGTTCGATGTAGGTGTATCAATAGATTCGTTATCATCATTAGACAAATCAGCAGTAGTCTCAAAACATGCATTATCCATACCATGATAACTGCAATCTTCATCATCAATGAAATCCTCCTCCGTCTCTTGAGCTATTGCAGCTACAGTGCCCTCAGCTATGTCATTCCCAACAATACAGGATAATTCATTGTAGTATTGAAATGGCTGCCTCTTATACATTCTGGCATTTTTAAATTCCTTTCTCTGTATCATGGCATAACAATTGAATTCATTATTGGTCCTTCATTACTTAAAAAGATATATTCAACTTAAAAGGAGATTTGAAGACCATGTTACCTTCAACAACTCGTCCCAAACACTATCATCAGCATCCATAGTTTGGGTAGTCTCATTCCAAGCCAAGCCACTTGTATTCCTCAAGTCTTTCATAACTCTATACCCTTGTTTCCAAGTTTTCAGCTTGTTCTTGAAGTTTTCAGATGGAAGGCCATCCTCTATCGTAATGAAGTTGTGAAGTATGCAACATGCCAAAACAATATGTGTTTGTGTCTTGATTTGATAAGATGTCGCATGCTTCAATATAGGAAAACGCTGCTTCAATATCCCAAATGTACGCTCTATTACATTCCTAAGCGAGGAGTGTCGATGATTAAACAACTCGTGTGAGGTGTTAATTGGGTTTGCTCTTGAAAACTCCTTTAGGTGGTAGCGTGTGCACCGATAAGGCATGAGAAATCCTGGTACGTTAGGATATCCAGCATCGACCAAATAATATTTACCTAAACAAAACAAAATGTCATTGTCATAACGTTGTCTTATTTTTCGTATGCTTCAATAATATAATCATATTTTACAAACCTGGGGGAACTACCAATGGATCAGCTCTAGATAGAGCTGAAGCTAGAACACGGCTATCTGCAGCAGACCCTTCCCAACCAGCAAGGATGTATTGAAACTTATAATCAAATGAACACACTCCCATAACATTTTGCGACAAGTTGCCTTTTCTATCGCGATATTTAGCTTGCAAGTTGATATCCACAGTGACTGGTATATGGGATCCATCCATTGCTCCCACACAATCTTGTACTCAAATAAATCATAGGTCTAATCAAACAATAATAGGATTAAAAATCTAAACAAACTTAAACCACTGAGAGATATACCTTGAAGTATGGATCAAAACGGGCCTTCCCAGTAATTTCCCGAGGAGTGTTTGGACTAGGGGGTATAAAATAATCCGAATGGAGCGCCAAGATAGCCCTCAAGACCTTGTGGAAGTATCGGCTTACTGTCTCTCCAGAGTGCCCAAAGTTATGGGCAATCTTACGATTCCTCAGATTGTGGCCAAGAGTATGGAGGAACATGACTAATTGTTCTTCTAACGTGAGGAATTCTGTATCTTTGATGCTTCCTTTTTGCCTTAGAATATTGGCTAGTTTAAAGAAAGATCATCTAGTCATGCGTATTTGGTCATGGCAATCCGTCTCATTGGAGTTGATAACACGCTTATAAAAAGGAATTGCATCTCTTGTGTGCTTACACATTTTTCGACTACCTTCTTTTATACACTCCCCTATGGCCGCGACAAGGGTGGCAAGAACAACTACAATAATAGGCAGGAGTCTTCTCCTCCTCATAATCTCTCCTTCAATTTCAATATCATCATCATCATCATCAATATCATCAATGAGATCCATTGAATTACCTAAAAATACCAACAAAACAATCACGAAACAACATAAGAAAACACCCAACTATAATGCATAATCAGAGAATAGAGTTGCAAGTTCAGTATACAACATATGTTGACAAGAAAGTACCTTGTGTAATTTCACAAAATGAGAAGTTCTCACAGTGACTGTCCCTTTTGTAATTGCCACTTGAATGAGGATAGTCACTGTAAAGACAACATGATAATGTACAGTTGCAGTGAGTGTACATTATCATGTTGTCTTTAGAGTGACTGTCCTCATTTGTTGAAGAAGAAAAGCATTAATGTGGTTGAATAGAAATACATTCAAGTGGCAATTACACAAGGGACAGTCACTGTGAGATGTCCTCATTTGTGACTATCCTTACAGTGAGTGTACATTATCATGTTGTCTTTAGAGTGACTGTCCTCATTTGTTGAAGAAGAAAAGCATTAATGTGGTTGAATAGCAATACATTCAAGTGGCAATTACACAAGGGACAGTGGTGCAGGAGCACCTCCAACATTTAATCCATGGTCGAAGATAAAGGAGACTTCAAAGAACATCAAGGCTAAACAGGAGGATGGAATGCTTAATCAAGAACAACAGATCACTTGGTGGATCTTAGCACCTATAATGTTAGTAAAATATCGCAATTCTTCAATTAAATTGTAATGTCCTTAATAGGACTAAAAGACAAATTATAATGGACTAAGATTGTCCAAGCACTACAATTGGAGTCTAGAAGAGTTTAATGATCATAAAAGATCCAAATTAGTAAGTTAGTGGCCTTTTGTTTTAAAGAATTTAATAAATTGTAAGTTGGAATTTTGAACTTTCAAAATCCAACGGCTAGTTTTAGTTTGGTATGTGTTAAGTTTAAACATTCAACTCAACGAAAGTTGGTTGAAGATTAGTTCTTAGTTAGTTGTGTTTCAAGTTGTAACACTTGGTCGATAGTTGAATCTATTAGAAGAAGTTATATTAGAATCCTTTATATTTAGATAAAGGCTCTGTTACTAAACAAAGAGGAGATTGGTGTATTAATTTGTGCTCGACAAGCAATACAAGACTGTTGTTTCTTGCAATTCAATTTCTATTTTGAAACTTTATTGGCTTGGTTTGAAATTGAAATGCTTTGACAGGGTTCTTTAATCATTTCATTTGCTTTTGTTATGTTTCCAAACATTGCAGTGAACCTGTGTGTACCATTTTGGGGAAACAGTGAACAATAAAGCATCTAGTTTATGTAAACTAATTCATTTTGAATCTCATTTTGAATTGATCAAATTCCATATGCTCTGAGGGAGATTTGTTATCCTTCGAATTGCAGATTGATGAGTGTTACAATCTATTAAGTTTGTTGTCGCACAAGTTGTCTTGAAACAACGTTCTATATCTTAGTTTTCTGTTACAGTAGAAGTTTAGGGGCGATTGAGGTCATTCCATGAATTGATAGGCCTAATTCATGGAATGAAATTTGCTAACCTTTATTATATGATTCTAATCTAAATATATGCAGAACCGCGTGGGAGAACAGTGTGATCACAAACAAGAACAGTGGAAAACGGCATTGGAAGTGTGCTAAGGTGTAGCAGTGGGCGATCTGTCCACATAAGGCATATGTTTAATGCTTGGGAATAGTATACAATGTTCATTTGATGGTGAATCTGCCACCAATTCATTGCAAGGTCGTGTGGAGACAGTAGATTGAGGAAGCCCTAGTTGACAGGGTTCGAAGACAACAAATTGGGGTTTTGTAGTTGCAGAGCATTTGTGTCTAATTCCTTTTGGAATTGAGCAATTGGAGACATAACTAGACACTGTCCAGGAGTTGGGAGCCAGGAGATCTTTAACCCATACTTCCTTTGAAAATTTAGTAGATTTTAGTGCATTGAAACAGGGTAGCAGTGCCGAACAAGGGTGTTTGTCCAAAGCAACAGTATAAAAACTTTTGATATGTTGTTGAACTCCAAAGAGGGTATCCATAAATTTTGTTACCTCATCAAATGTTTTGAGAAAAGTTAGAATTATTCCCTTTTTAAGTCTGCTGCAGGGTTTAGATAGCCTGTTAAGCTTTTTGTGACCAGTTTGTGAGAACATTGGTGAAATGGGATATGGGAATTGAGTGAGAGTCTCAGAATCTTGAAACCAAGTAAAGTGAAGCCTTAAAACTCAAATCCATCCTTTAGGATAGCCTTGATATTCAAGTTCTTGAAGTATTTAAGATTGTTGAATAAGCCCAAGTGTCTAACCTCTGAAATTTCTAAACCTACTTGTGCATTTGATACCACCACCCTTCCCTCTACATCAGACAGTCACTGTGAGATTCATTTGTGACTATCCTTATAGTGAGTGTACATTATCATGTTGTCTTTAGAGTGACTGTCCTCATTTGTTGAAGAAGAAAAGCATTAATGTGGTTGAATAGCAATACATTCAAGTGGTAATTACACAAGGGACAGTCACTGTGAGATGTCCTCATGTGTGACTGTCCTTGTCACAAATGAGGACATCTCATAGTGACTGTCCCTTGTGTAATTGCCACTTGAATGAGGACAGTCACTATAAAGACAACATGATAATGTACAGTTGCAGTGAGTGTACATTATCATGTTGTCTTTAGAGTGACTGTCCTCATTTGTTGAAGAAGAAAAGCATTAATGTGGTTGAATACCAATACATTGAAGTGGCAACTACACAAGGGATAGTCACTGTGAGATGTCCTCATTTGTGACTGTCCTTACAGTGAGTGTACATTATCATGTTGTCTTTAGAGTGACTGTCCTCATTTGTTGAAGAAGAAAAGCATTAATGTGGTTGAATAGCAATACATTCAAGTGGCAATTACACAAGGGGCAGTCACTGTGAGATGTCCTCATGTGTGACTATCCTTGTCACAAATGAGGACATCTCACAGTGATTGTCCCTTGTGTAATTACCACTTGAATGAGGACAGTCACTGTAAAGACAACATGATAATGTACAGTTGCAATGAGTGTACATTATCATGTTGTCTTTAGAGTGACTGTCCTCATTTGTTGAAGAAGAAAAGCATTAATGTGGTTGAATAGCAATACATTCAAGTGGCAATTACAAAAGGGGCAGTCACTGTGAGATGTCCTCATGTGTGACTTTCCTTGTCACAAATGAGGACATCTCACAGTGACTATCCCTTGTTGGTGCAGGGGCACCTATCAAGTCAACTAGGAACACCTTGGAACAAGATGGAACCAGAAGATCAAAGGCAACCCTACATGTCAACTGGGATATTTTAAGGCCAATAATGGCATATTGTAATGAACAATGTACTTTGCCAGTCAAGAGTCATAAAAGTCCTAGTAAGTCCTAGCTTTCATTTTAATGTTGTTTCAATGTTTTATTGAATTCTTCATTGTTGAATGATATGTTTATGAACTAGAAAGGTTATTTACTGCATTCTACTCACTGTTGCATCACTTTTAATTCTATTTTGAAGAAGTACTTACACCTGCTAACATATAAACTGGCAGTTTCTACTAATTTTCTGTAACAGTCAAAGGTTTTCTTTAAATAAATGAACCTCCCATGAATCCCAAGGGCCCAAACTTCATGGGAGGCTTGTTATTGACATGTAAAATAGAAATTTAACTTATTCTATGCAGCACTAGTGCGAGAAGGCTGATGATTTGCAGGAAACAGTGAAGTGTTCCTTGATGAAATGATGGGAATGGTGTAATAGCAGCATATTGGGCTGAATAAGAGGGTTGTATTATGAGTTGAGATGTCCTAGGGCATCAAAGAGAAGGTGTGTGAACAATTATTTGGTCTCCAAGGTTAGTGGAGATAGGTGTTTGGTGAAACCCTATGCACTTTGCTAACCACTTCTGCAGACCACTCTGCATCACTTGTGTAATTGCCACTTGAATGAGGACAGTCACTGTAAAGACAACATGATAATGTACAGTTGTAGTGAGTGTACATCATCATGTTGTCTTTAGAGTGACTATCCTCATTTGTTCAAAAAGAAAAGCATTAATGTGGTTGAATAGCAATACATTCAAACTGGCAATTACACAAGGGACAGTGACTGTGAGATGTCCTCATGTGTGACTGTCCTTGTCACAAATGAGGACATCTCACAGTGATTGTCCCTTGTGTAATTGCCACTTGAATAAGGACAGTCACTGTAAAGACAACATGATAATGTACACTTACAGTGAGTGTACATTATCATGTTGTCTTTAGAGTGACTGTCCTCATTTGTTGAAGGAAAAAAGCATTAATGTGGTTCATTAGCAATCTATTAAATAATTTTTTAAAAAAAATTCTACCCAGAACCATCGCAATTGCGACGGCCATCCCAAGAGATGCGATGGCGGTGCCGTATTGGCGATGCCCAGGCCCGTCGCAGTTGCTTCGGCAGACCGTCGCAATTGCGACGGTCCGCCGAAGCAACTGTGACGGCGGTGCCGTATTGGCGACGCCCAGGCCCGTCGCAATTGCTTCGGAGGACTGTCGCAATTGTGACGCCCTACCGTCGCAATGCGACGGAGGCGCTGAATGGGTGAAGCAATGACATTGTGATGGCAGGGCCTCGTAATTGCGACAGAAACCCATAGACGTCGTAAATTGTGACTAAAAAACTATGACCTCTATCACTGTCGCTATAGCGGCACATATCCATCACAATGGCGACACATAGCCGTCGCAAAATGGCCCCAAATTTATTAGTGTTGACGGGCTCTGATATATAAAAACTAAGGCACTTGTGATTAAGTAGAAGAGATATACAATGCCCGTGTTATTCAATCATAAGGAATAAAGCCATTTCATTAAGAGTGAGCACATAGCAGTGAGTTTGAGTGTCTTTGTTTTTGGTGAATACAGATTTGGATGAACAATGAGTGTATGCCTACTAATATGATGCAAGTTGGGAATGAACTATACATAAATTGAAGACTGGATTAGTATTTTGATTCACTGCGTATTAAATCTGATCATCTATTCAATTTGGCAAATGGTTATTTGTACGGAGGTTATCTCAAATCAAAGAGTCTTCATGCAACAGTGAGGACTATGTAATATCTTTGGTCTAAATTTGTAAACATTCTCTAAAGTGAAGTTTGTAGCCTTCAAGGTTGGGTTGTAGCCTAATTCACCAAGAGATAAGGAGAGTTGGACCTCTCAAATGTAAACGGGTAGTTTCCCATCAGACTAGTGATGCCGTGGTTTTTCCCGTCTTGGGTTTCCATGAGATAATTTTGTGTGTTTTGTCTTCTTTGTTGTGTGCTCTTTGAATTCTACTTCTTATTTTAAGAAAAGTCTGTGTTAAATACTGATTCACCCCCTCCCCCTCTCAATATCGCTCATTTTTCAATTGGTATCAAAGCCAGTCACTCTCTTCCTGTGCTTAAAATCTTGGGAGTTTGATCCTTGTGTAATCATGAGTGCCTTAGAAGGTCTAGCTACAAACCGTGTCCCTCTCTTTGATGGAAACAACTTTGCTTTCTGGAGTGTTCGTATGAAAACCTACATCATGTCTCTTGGCTATAATGTGTACCTCAGTCTCGTAAATGGCTATAAAATCCCTACTACTCCTCCTGTAGATGTTGATGATAAGAAAGAATTTGAGAACAATGCCAAGTCCATGAATGCAATCTTGTGTGGTCTAACTGAAGCTCAGTTTGTAAAGGTCATGCACTGCGACACAGCTAAAGGAATCTGGGACAAATTGCACAATGCATATCAAGGTGATGACAAAGTCAGGAAAGCCAAGGTTCAAACTCACAGGGCTATTTTTTAAGCTCTTCGAATGAAGGACAACGAAAATATTGCTGCATATTTTCTGCGTGTTGATCAAGTTGTCAACCCTTTAAGAGGTCTAGGTGAAGATGTTGAAGAGAAGACTGTAGTTCAAAAAAAAATTGATCTCTTCCCATGAGACTTGATGCTAAAGTCTCTGCAGTTGAAGAAATGTCTGATTTAGACACTCTAACAGTTGATAAGCTACATGCCATCTTGACTGCATATGAAATGAGGAATATGGTTGAAGGGTCTTCTAAAAATGAATCTGCATTTAAGGCTTCTAAAAGAGGCAAGAACAAAGAGACCAATCTAAGTGAAGGCTTAGATGAGGACTCAAATGAGGAATTAGCTTGCCTCATTAGAAGGTTGAAAAAGGGCTTTAAGAAAAATAGGGGCAAGACTGGTCTGAAATGTTTCAAGTGTGGTAAGCTTGGTCATTTTACCTCTAAGTGTCCATTTGATAAAGATGAGGACAACAATGATGAAAAGGAACTAAAGCACTGGAAATCTAGGAGGTTTACCAAGAAAATTAGAAGTCCAAAAAGGGTAAGAAGGTGCTGTTTTTAAAAAATGACAGCGATGATTCTTCAAGCAGCGAGAGTGATTCAAGGATAAGTGAAGTCATGTTCATGGCTATTGATGATGTGGCTATTGATGATGATAGCTCTGAAGATATTGGAGATGATGAAGATGATGAAGTAGACCTTGAGCTTGAGTTGATTTCAGCTCTATCAGAGATTTAAAAATTGAAAAAAAAAAATCTGAATCTTGTGGATCTTCTTCAAGTTGAGAGTGCTAAAAAAATAAAGATTGCTACATCTCTTAAGGAGGCTGAAACTAAGCTTGTAAATATTCAAATTTTGAATGAGGAGGCCAAAAAGATTCGTGAAGATTTAGAAAATCAGATTCAATTAAAGGAAGATAACATTGCCAAGTTGGAAGCTGAAATTGTTGCTATGAGGAACATTGGTAAAACTTCTATGCTCTCTAGTGAAGAACTATCTTTCAATAGTGGCAAAGTCACATTGGATGATGTTCTTGGCTCTCAAAGACCCACCAAAGATAGAAGAGGATTTGGCTTGCAATCTGATTCAAACTCTTCATCACCAGAAAATAATCAGCCTACTCCCATCAAGGTAAACAAACCTTTCTTCTATGGCTATTGTTTTGCATGTAATTACTTTGGTCATAAAGTTGTTGATTGTAGAGTTGTTCCATACAAGAATTATTATCAGCATGAAAGAAATGTGTTTAGGAAGTACAATCTGATTTGCTACAGCTGCAATAAGTTTGGACATACATCTAGATTTTGTAACAGCTACAATGCAGATTCATTTTATAATGTTGAGCCTCAAATAAGAGCTAAAGTGACTAAGGTTTGGAGGAGAAAAGTTCAAGAGACTCCTCTTAAAGCTCTTGTTGTTCAAATAGCCTTTCTAGAAAGCAGTGAGAAGGACATATGGTATTTTGATAGTGGCTGCTCTCGACATATGACAGGTGACTTGAGTAAGTTTCATTCTCTCAAGAAAATGAAAGGTGGTAAAGTTAGATTTGGTGGTAGCTCTTCTGCAAAGGTTGCTGGTATAGGTACAATCCTAATTAATAATAATGAAACTATTGTTGAGAATGTTCTTTATGTAGAAGGGCCGAAACATAATTTTCTAAGTGTAAGCCAGCTATGTGATCAAGGTTACGATCTCAGTTTTAACTCTAATGCTTGCTCTATTAAAAAGGAAATTGATGTCATAGCGAAAGCTACTATAGCAGAAAATAATCTGTACACTCTTGATGATTCTAATGATGAGACATGTTGTTTGAGCAAGGTAGAGGATGCTTGGCTTTGGCACAAGCGGTTTGGACAAGTTAACTTTGATAATCTTATTAAGATCAGCAAAAAGGAGGCTGTTAGAGACTTGCCAATGCAAGAAACACCAGCAGATGTTGTTAGCAAAAATTGTCAAGAAGGAAAACAAACTAGAGCTTCCTTCAAACCAAAAGATGAATTCAGCAGTAGGCCACTTGAGCTCATCCATACGGATCTTTATGGACCAACAAGGGCAGCAAGTCTTCAAGGTGAGAAATATTTTATGCTTCTAATTGATGACTTTACTCACATGACATGGGTTACTTTCTTAAAAGAAAAATCAGAGGCTTTAGAAAAGTTTAAGATTTTTAAAAGTCTTGTTCAAAATGAAATGGACATGAAGATCAAATGCTTGCATTCTGATAATGGGGGAGAATTCACTTCTAATGAGTTTGTCAAATTTTGTGAGATACATGGTATTAAAAAATAAGTTTCAGCTCCAAGAACACCACAACAAAATGGTGTTGTGGAAAGGAAAAATAGAATAGTTCAAGAGAGGGCACATTGCATGATGAATGAGAGAAATGTAAAAGATGTATTTTGGAGAGGTTGTCCACATGGCAGTTTCTATTCAGAATAGAACATTGTCAAGACCAAAGCTCAAGAAGACTCCTTATGAACTTTCGAAAGGTAAACCAGCCACTGTTAAGTACTTTAAAAATTTTGGGAGTCCATGCTACATTAGGAGAGATGAAGATAATTTGGGTAAGTTTGAATCTAGAGCTGATGAAGGTATTTTTCTTGGGTATTCTTCTAAGAGTAAGGCATTCAAATGTTACAATAAAAGGCTGCATAAATTAGTAGAGACTGCTAATGTCAAGGTTCATGAAGTTACTAATCAATTTGATAAGAATGATGACATGCCTAAAGAAAGTAAAACTCAAACCAAAACTGTGGTAGCTTCTAAAATTCAATCCAGCATTGTTGTACCCTCTTCTCCTCCACATGTTCAAGTTGGATCAGCTAGCAAAAGTGGTGAGAATGACCAAGCTGTAGATAAACATTAGGTGGCTGCCATGAAAGAGGAGTTGGATCAAATAAAAAAGAGCAATACTTGGGAGCTTGTTCCAAGACCTATCAACAAGAATGTGATAGGTACAAAATGGGTATACCAGAACAACATAAATGGTAAGATTAGTCAAAATAAGACACATTTAGTTTGCAAAGGTTATTCTCATATTGAAGGTGTGAATTTTAGTGAAACTTTTGCACCGGTTGCAAGGTTAGAAGCAATCAAAATTTTTCTTGCATTTTCTTCTTTCAAAGGGTTCAAAGTTTTTCAAATGGATGTAAAATCTACTTTCTCTAATGGAGATTTAATTGAAAAATTTTATGTTGAACAACCGGAAGGTCTGATTTCTAATAATGTAGACTCTGTATGCAAGCTGAAAAAGGCATCATATGGACTCAAACAAGCTCTGAGAGCTTGGTATGAAAGGTTGGATAACTATTTATAGCAGCAAGACTTCAAAAAGGGATATGTGGACAACAACTTGTATGTTAAAGAGGAAGGAAAAACATTCTTATTGTTGTTGTTTACGTTGATGATCTAATTTTTGGGAGTGACTGTGTTAATATGTCCAAGACATTTTTTGTGTGTATGAAAGATGAGTTTGAGATGTCTATGATGGGTGAGTTAACATATTTTCTTGGGCTGCAAATTAATCAGTCTTCTAAAGGTATTTTTATTTCCCAAGCCAAGTATGTTAGGGAGTTGCTCAAAAGATTTAAGATGGAAGATTGCAGTCTGGTTAGCACTCCTATGGAAACCAAATGCAAACTAAGTAAGGAGGATGTGTCTCCATCAGTTGATCAGTATTTTTACAGATCTATGGTAGGGAGTCTGCTATTTGTGACAGCCACTAGACCGGATATCATGTAGGATGTAGGTTATGTTGCCAGGTTTCAGGCTTCTCCAAAACAAACACATGTTTCAGTTGTTATGAAAATTTTTAAATATCTGAAAGGTACAGTTGATTCTGGTCTTTGGTTTCCAAATTTTTTTGATTTTCTTCTTATAGCCTATAGAGATGCAGATTGGAGAGGTTTAGTGGATGATAAGAAAAGCACTAGTCGGTGTGCTTTCTTTTTAGGTGGTTGTTTGGTTTCATGGCTAAGAAAGAAACAGTCTTGCACTTCACTATCCATCGTTGAGGCTGAATATGTTGCAGCAATTTCATGTTCTACTCAAGTAATTTGGATCAAGAATACTCTATGTGATTATAAGCTTAAGATTACTGATCCTATTTGCATTTTATGTGACAACACTAGCACCATTGACATTTCGAAGAATCTAGTGATGCACTCTTGAACCAAGCACATTCCAATTAAGTATCATTATTTGAAGGAGCAAGTTGCAAATAATGTTGTTAAGCTGAATTATGTTTGTTCGCAGGAGCAAATAGCATATGTGTTTACTAAATCTCTACCCCAAGATCACTTACAGTATGCTCGAAGCAAGCTTGGTGTTATTTTACCTCAATGAAAGGTTCATCTCCAGCACTTCATTACTATATCTTTCGAAGTATTGTTGTGTTCCAGTTTCATAGTCATTGATGACAATGGGGGAGTTCATTTCAAATTCGATAGAGTTCTTTTCAGTTGGATTAGTTTTGTGGGGGAGTTGTTTCAAAATTGTTTTAGACATGGCAATGGTTCAGATTTGGTTCAGTTGTTCGACTTGTTTCTGGTTTTCCATCAATCATATAAAGGGGGAGATTGTTGGTTTTCTATCATTGATGGACTGTGTATGCTGTCGCTACTATTTGTGGATGAGTCTGTGTTGTGACAAGAATTGTAATTTTTCAAGTGTTTGACTCAAGGCTCATTCGCATTGACAATGTTCTTTTTGTAAGCTTCTTTAACATTTGCCAAGTGCCTTGCTGCATCAAATCATTCACTGTGTAATTCATTATTAAATTGGCCGCTGCTATTACTATTACCATTTCTATGTGAGGTGGTTGAATGAGGTGAAATTTAGGAACTACAGTCCAAAAAATATGAATAGGTGTTACAAGAGGAAACACAAGCTAGACATCATGTCCCATTAATCTTTTAAAAAGGGGAAGTAACAGTTTCATATATAGCCTTGCGACCACACATGCGTAAGTGATAATAAAAGTAGGGCATCAACCACATCATAACAGATGGTGGTATCATGCCGGCTATAAAATACTGAGAATTGTTTTTGAATATAAAAATATCATGCCGTGTGTGTACCTTCATTGGCCCTGTCAGAAGTTATGAAGTTTTTTTAAACGGCTCTACATTAGAACTGATATCCATTCTCGTTTTCATATCAAAGACCACTCCAAAATTAGTGGAGATAAGCACAAAAGGAAACAACAAAAATTTAAAAAGAAATGTGCAATGTAACAGTTTGGTAAATGCAATCATCGGATATCCCTTTTCAAGGATATGCTCAGAATAGTTGCGGGTGTGGGAGAGACGTCTGTTGTAAGGTGTCAAAAATGTGACCACCGTCTGAACGCTAAAGGCATTGTTGTAATGTAATAACAAAAAATGGAAGTCGAGTATGATCGACATGTGTGGAAAATTTATGCCCTGCATGGTCTTGCAAGATCTGTGTCTATTATGAAATAAAAAATACACATATGCGATAGCAGGGTGTGAACGTAACAATGAGGAAAAGAGTTTGAAAAATATAGTGTGTCAGGTTGTAGGTAAGTGGGTATGCGCAAATGGTTCTGAATGCATGCATACACTGCAATGGAAGAAAATAAGAATTGGCAGAGTTATACGTAACTCAAAAAAATGAAACTATCACTGCCGATACAAACTTTTGGTGTGTCTGAACACCCGTGCAGTATGAACTTTTGTATCGAGACATGAGTAGATTTCTGGGAGAGGGTGAGATAGAGGAATAGTAGAGTGCGACTGTCTACACAAAACCATCTCTAGTGTGTGTGTTAAAAAGGTGACAGTCAATTTGAGTGAGAGGACTAATTCAGACACAGTTAGTCGATGAGAAAAAGTTAACGTGAATGGACAATACAACTTGACGAGCTCTGATATATAAAAACTAAGGCACTTGTGATTAAGTAGAAGAGATATGCAATGCCTGTGTTATTCAATTATAAGGAATAAAGTCATTTCATAGAAGAGTGAACACATAGCAATGAGTTCGAGTGTCTTTGTTTTTGGTGAATACAGATTTGGATGAACAGTGAGTGTATGCCTACTGATATGATGCAAGTTAGGAATGACCTATACATAAATTGAAGACTGGATTAATATTTTGATTCCCTGAATATTAAATATGATCATCTATTCAATCTAGCAAAGGTTATTTGTACGGAGGTTATCTCAAATCAAAGAGTCTTCATGCAGCAGTGAGGACTATGTAATATCTTTGGTCTAAATTTGTAAACATTCTCTAAAGTGAAGGTTGTAGCCTTCAAGATTGGGTTGTAGCTTGATTCACCAAGAGATAAGGAGAGTTGGAGCTCTCAGATGTAAATGGGTAGTTGCCCATCAGACTAGTGATGTCATTGTTTTTCACGTCATGGGTTTCCACGAGATAATTTTGTGTGTGTTGTCTTATTTGCTATGTGCTCTTTGAATTATGCTTCTTATTTTAAGAAAAGTCTATGTTAAATACTGATTCACCCCCTCCCCCTCTCAGTATTATGTGTTTTTTAATTGGTATCAGAGCTAGTCACTATCTTCCTGTGCTTAAAATCTTGGGAGTTCGATACTTGTGTAATCATGAGTGCCTTAGAAGGTCTAGCTACAAACCGTGCCCCTCTCTTTGATGGAAACAACTTTGCTTTCTGGAGTGTTTGTATGAAAACCTACATCATGTCTCTTGGCTATGATGTGTACCTCAGTCTTGTAAATGGCTATAAAATCCCTACTACTCCTCCTGTAGATGTTGATGATAAGAAAGAATTTGAGAACAATGCCAAGTCCATGAATGCAATCTTGTGTGGTCTAACTGAAGCTCAGTTTGTAAAGGTCATGCACTGCGACACAGCTAAAGGAATCTGGGACAAATTGCACAATGCATATCAAGGTGATGACAAAGTCAGGAAAGCCAAGGTTCAAACTCACAGGGCTATTTTTTAAGGTCTTTGAATGAAGGACAACGAAAATATTGCTGCATATTTTCTACGTGTTGATCAAGTTGTCAACGCTTTAAGAGGTCTAGGTGAAGATATTGCAGAGAAGACTGTAGTTCAGAAGATTTTTCAATCTCTTCCCATGCGACTTGATGCTAAAGTCTCTGTTGTTCAAGAAATGTCTAATTTAGACACTCTAACAGTTGATAAGCTACATGCCATCTTGACTGCATATGAAATTAGGACTACGGTTGAAGGGTCTTCTAAAACTGAATTTGCATTTAAGGCTTCTAAAAGAAGCAAGAACAAAGAGACCAATCTAAGTGAAGGCTCAGATGAGGACTCAAATGAGGAATTAGCTTGCCTCATTAGAAGGTTGAAAAAGGGCTTTAACAAAACTAGAGGCAAGTCTGGTCTGAAATGTTTCAACTATGGTAAGCTTGTTCATTTTGCCAATAAGTGTCCATTTGATAAAGATGAGGACAACAATGATGAAAAAGAATTCAAGCATTGAAAATCTAGGAGGTTTACCAAGAAAAATTGGAGGTCTGAAAAGGTCAAGAAGGTGTTGTTTTCAAAAAATGACAGCGATGATTCTTCAAGCAGTGAGAGCGATTCAAGGATAAGTGAAGTCATGTTCATGGCTATTGATGATGTGGCTATTGATGATGCTAGTTCTGAATATATTGAAGATGTGATGAAGATGATGAAGTAGACCTTGAGCTTGAGTTGATTTCAGCTCTATTAGAGATTAAAAAATTGAAAAAGAAAAATCTGAATCTTGTGGATCTTCTTCAAGTTGAGAGTGCTGAAAAAATAAAGATTGCTACATCTCTTAAGGAGGCTAAAACTAAGCTTGTAGATATTCAAATTCTAAATGAGGAAGCTAAAAAGATTCGTGCAGATTTAGAAAATTAGATTCAATTAAAGGAAGATAACATTGCCAAGTTGGAAGCTGAAATTGTTGCTATGAGGAACATTGGTAAAACTGCTATGCTCTCTAGTGAAGAGCTATCTATCAGTAGTGGAAAAGTCACATTGGATGATGTTCTTGGCTCTCAAAGACCCACCAAAGATAGAAGAGGATTTGGCTTGCAATCTGATCCAAACTCTTCATCACCAGAAAATAATCAGCCTACTCCCATCAAGGTAAACAAACCTTTCTTCTATGGCTATTGTTTTGCATGTAATTACTTTGGTCATAGAGATGTTGATTGTAGAGCTATTCCATACAAGAATTATTATCAGCATGAAAGAAATGTGTTTATGAATTACAATCTGATTTTCTATAGCTGCAATAAGTTTGGACATACATCTAAATTTTGTAACAGCTACAATGCAGATTCATTTTATAATGTTGAGCCTCAAAGAAGAGCTAAAGTGACTAAGGTTTGGAGGTGAAAAGTTCAAGAGACTTCTCTTAAATCTCTTGTTGTTCAAACAACCTTTCTAGCTTGAAGTGAGAAGGACATATGATATGTTGATAGTGGCTACTCTCCACATATGACAGGTGACTTGAGTAAGTTTCATTCTCTCAAGAAAATGAAAGGTGGTAAAGTTAGAATTGGTGGTAGCTCTTCTGCAAAGGTTGCTGGTGTAGGTAAAGTCATAATTAATAATGATGAAACTATTTTTGAGAATATTCTTTATGTAGAAGGGATGAAACATAATTTTCTAAGTGTAAGCCAGCTATGTGATCAAGGTTACGATCTCAGTTTTAACTCTAATGCTTGCTCTATTAAAAAGGGAATTGATGTCATAGTGAAAGCTACTAGAGCAGCAAATAATCTTTACATTCTTAATGATTCAAATGATGAGACATGTTGTTTGAGTAAGGTAGAGAATGCTTGGCTTTGGCACAAGCGGTTTGGACACGTTAACTTTGATAATCTTATTAAGATCAGCAAAAAGGAGGCTGTTAGAGACTTGCCAATACTAGAAAGACCAGCAGATGTTGTTTGCAAAAATTGTCAAGGCAAACAAACTACAGCTTCCTTCAAACCAAAAGATGAATTGAGCAGTAGGCCACTTGAGCTCATCCATATGGATCTTTGTGGACCAACAAGGGCAGCAAGTCTTCAAGGTGAGAAATATTTTATGCTTCTAATTGATGACTTTACTCGCATTACATGGGTTACATTCCTAAAAGAAAAATTAGAGGCTTTAGAAAAGTTTAAGATTTTTAAAAGTCTTGTTGAAAATGAAATGGACATGAAGATCAAATGCTTGCGTTTTGATAATGGGGAAGAATTCACTTCTAATGAGTTTGTCAAACTTTGTGAGCTACATGGTATTAAAAAATAAGTTTTAGCTCCAAGAACACCACAACAAAATGGTGTTGTGGAAAGGAAAAATAGAACAGTTCAAGAGAGGGCACGTTGCATGATGAATGAGAGAAATGTAAAAGATGTATTTTGGAGAGAGGTTGTCCACACGATAATTTATATTTAGAATAGAACATTGTTGAGACCAAAGCTCAAGAAGACTCCTTATGAACTTTGGAAAGGTAAACCAGCCACTATTAAGTAATTTAAAATTTTTGGGAGTCCATGCTACATTATGAGAGATGAAGATAATTTGGGTAAGTTTGAATCTAGAGTTGATGAAGGTATTTTTCTTGGGTATTCTTCTAAGAGTAAGGCATTCAAATGTTACAATAAAAGGCTGCATAAATTAGTAGAGAGTGTTAAAGTCAAGGTTCATGAAATTACTAATCAATTTGATAAAAATAATAACAGCCCTGAAGAAAGTAAAACTCAAACCAGCACTGTGGTAGCTTCTAAAATTCAATTCAGCACTGTTGTACCCTCTTCTCCTCCACATGTTCAAGTTGGATCAGATAGCAAGAGTGGTGAGAATGACCAAGCTGTAGATAAACATTGGGTGGCTACCATGAAAGAGGAGTTGGATCAAATCAAAAAGAGCAATACCTGGGAGCTTGTTCTAAGACCTATCAACAAGAACCTCATAGGTACAAAATGGGTATACCAAAACAAGGTAAATGAAGATGTTAAGATTATTCAAAATAAGGCACATTTAGTTTGCAAAGGTTATTCTCAGATTGAAGGTGTGGATTTTAGTGAAACTTTTGCACCGGTTGCAAGGTTAGAAGCAATCAAAAATTTTTTTGCATTTGCTTCTTTCAAAGGGTTCAAAGTTTTTCAAATGGATGTAAAATCTGCTTTCTTAAATGGAGATTTAGTTGAAGAAATTTATGTTGAACAACCGGAAGGTCTGATTTCTAAAAATGTAGACTATGTATGCAAGCTGAAAAAGGCATTATATGGACTCAAACAAGCTCCGAGAGCTTGGTATGACAGGTTGGATAACTATTTGCAGCAGCAGGGCTTCAAAAAGGGATATGTGGATAGCAACTTGTATGTTAAAGAGGAAGGTAACAACATTCTTATTATTGTTGTTTACATTTATGATCTGATTTTTGGGAGTGGTTGTGTTAATATGTCCAAGACATTTGCTGCGTGTATGAAAAATGAGTTCGAGATGTCTATGATGGGTGAGTTAACATATTTTCTTGAGCTGCAAATTAATCAGTCTTCTAAAGGTATATTTATTTTCGAAGCCAAGTATGTTGAGGAGTTGCTCAAAAGATTTAAGATGGAAGATTGCAATCTGGTTAGCACTCCTATGGAACCCGGATGCAAACTAAGTAAGGAGGATGTGTCTCCTTTAGTTGATTAGTCTTTTTACAGATCTATGGTAGGGAGTCTATTGTTTGTGACAGCCGTTAGACCGGATATCATGTAGGTTGTAGGTTATGTTGCCAGATTTCAAGCTTCTCCAAAACAAACATATGTTTCAGATGTTAAGAAAATTTTTAAATATCTGAAAGGTACAGTTGATTTTGGTCTTTGGTTTCCAAAAAGTTCTAATTTTCTTCTTACAACCTATACAAATGCAGATTGGGGAGGTTTAGTGGATGATAAGAAAAACACTAGTGGGTGTGCTTTCTTTTTAGGTGGTTGTTTGGTTTCATGGCTAAGTAAGAAATAGTCTTGCACTTCACTATCCACCACTGAGGCTGAATACGTTGCAACAGTTTCATGTCGTACTCAGGTAATTTGGATGAAGAATAGTCTATGTGATTATAAGCTTGAGATTACTAATCCTATTTGCATTTTCTATGACAACACTAGCACCATTGACATTTCGAAGAATCCAATGATGCACTCTCGAACCAAGCACATTCCAATTAAGTATCACTATTTGAAGGAGCAGGTTGCAAATAATGTTGTTAAACTGAATTATGTTTGTTCTCAGGAGCAAATAGCAAATGTGTTTACTAAACCTCTACCCCGAGATCGCTTCAAGTATCTTCGAAGCAAGCTTGGTGTTATTTCACCTCAATGAAAGGTTCGTCTCCAGCACTTCATTGCTATATCTTTCAAAGTATTGTTGTGTTCCAGTTTCATAGTCATTGATGACAATGGGGGAGTAGATCTTATGGGGGAGTTTGTTTCAGATTCAGTAGAGTTGTTTTCAGTTGGCTCAATTTTGTGGGGGAGTTGTTTCAGAATTGTTTTAGACTTGGCAATGGTTCAAATTTGGTTCAGTTGTTCGATTTGTTTCTGGTTTTCCATCAATGACAAAAATGGGGAGATTGTTGGTTTTCTCTCATTGATGGACTGTGTATGTTGTCACTACTCTTTGTGGATGAGTCTGTGTTGTGACAAGTGTTGTAATTTTTGAAGTGTTTGACTCAAGGCTCATTCGCACTAACAATATTCTTTTTGTAAGCTTCTTTGACATTTGCCGAGTGCCTTGCTGCATCACATCATTCATTGTGTAATTCATTATTAAATTGGCAGCTGCTGTTACTATTACTATTTTTATGTGAGGTGGTTGAATGTGGTGAAATTTAGGAACTACAGTCCAAAAAATATGAATAGGTGTTACGAGAGGAAACACAAGCCAGGTGGCAGGTCCCATTAATCTTTTAAAAAGGGGAAGTAATAGTTTCATATATAACCTTGCGACCACACACGCGTAAGTGATAATAAAAGCAGGGCATCAACCACATCGTAACAGATGGTGGTATCGTGTGGGCTATAAAATACTGAGAATTGTTTTTTAATATAAAAATATCATGCCATGTGTGTATACCTTCATTGGCCCTGTCAGAAGTTATGAAGTTTTTTTAAACGGCTCTGCATTAGAACTGATATCCGTCCTCATTTTCGTATCAAAGACCACTCCAAAATTAGTGGAGATGAGCACAAAAGGAAACAATAGAAATTTAAAAAGCAATGCGCAATGTAACAGTTTTCTAAATGCAATCATCGAATATCCCTTTTAAAGAATATGCTTAGAACAGTTGCAAGTGTGGGAGAGACATCTGTTGTAAGGTGTCAAAAATGTGACCACCGTCTAAATGCTAAAGGCAGTGTTGTAATGTAATAACAAAAAATAAAAGTCGAGTATGATCGGCATGTGTGGAAAATTCATGGCATGCATGGTCTTGCGGGCTCTGTATCTATTATGAAATAAAAAATACACATATGCGATAGTAGGGTGTGAACGTAACAGTGAGGAAAAGAGTTTGAAAAATACAGTGTGTCAAGTTGTAGGTAAGCGAGTATGCGCAAATGGTTCTGAATGCATGCATACACTGCAGTGCAAGAAAATAAGAATTGGCAGAATTATACGTAACTCAAAAAAATGAAACTATCACTGCCGATACAAACTTTTGGTGTGTCTGAATACCCGTGGAGTACGAACTTCCATATGGAGACATGAGTAGATTTTTGGGAGAGGGCGAGATAGAGGAATAGCAGAGTGGGATTGTCCGCACAAAACCGTCTCTAGTGTGTGTGTTAAAAAGGTGACAGTTAGTTTGATTGAGAGGACTAATTCAGACACAGTTAGTCGATGAGAAAAAGTTAACATGAATGGACAATACTGCTTGACGGGCTCTGATATATAAAAACTAAGGCGCTTGTGATTAAGCAGAAGAGATATACAATGCCCGTGTTATTCAATCATAAGGAATAAAGCCATTTCATAGAGGAGTGAACACATAGCAGTGAGTTCGAGTGTCTTTGTTTTTGGTGAATACAGATTTGGATGAACAATGAGTGTATGCCTACTGATATGATGCAAGTTGGGAATGACCTATACATAAATTGAAGACTGGATTAGTATTTTGATTCACTGAGTATTAAATTTGATCATCTATTCAATCTGGCAATGGTTATTTGTACGGAGGTTATCTCAAATCAAAGAGTCTTCATGCAGCAGTGAGGACTATGTAATATCTTTGGTCTAAATTTGTAAACATTCTCTAAAGTGAAGGTTGTAGCCTTCAAGATCGAGTTGTAGCCTGATTCACCAAGAGATAAGGAGAGTTGGAGCTCTCAGATGTAAACGGGTAGTTGCCCATCAGACTAGTGATGCCGTGGTTTTTCACGTCGTGAGTTTCCACGAGATAATTTTGCGTGTGTTGTCTTCTTTGTTGTGTGCTCTTTGAATTCTGCTTCTTATTTTAAGAAAAATCTGTGTTAAATACTGATTCACCCCCTCCTCCTCTCAGTATTGTGCGTTTTTCACATATAAACAGCATTTGAATCAATTAAATCAAATACATAAAAATATTTAAAATAAAAAAATAAATGCATGCATTAAATAAAATGCAATGCATACATGCGGCTTAAGAATATCTTAAGCCCCAAAACAATACACAAATTGTCTGATGTTATGAAACCTTGAAATCAAAAATCGCACAAGAATACTCTAAAGATGCATCAAAACTATGTAATCATATCACAATTTTTATAGTACTGTATCACCTATGGTTTTCAAACATTCACATCAATAAAGAACATAAATGACTGATTTTAAATTTCCACTCATAAACACTGTAGACAATTTCTGAAAATGGGACAGCTAGCACTGCGCGTAAGCCATTCATCTATGCAATCAACATGGTATACATGCCTACAATCCATTAACATCCGTAGAATTTCGTTGTCTCTATAAATTAATCATGCAAACATATTGAGCAACTCCTGTCCTCAACTCGAGCCAGAGTTTCATGTTTGCTATTGTATACTATTGTGGAACGTGAATCTATTGTAAGCCCATGTCCTAAAATCTGTCTTTCTCATTCATACGAAGAGTGCAAGCATGAGCATCACAAGGCTCATTGCTATACTTAATTCATAGCCTAGAAAATACCTATGAATAACTTCAAGTTCAGAAGAATTGCTACTGCTCATGGTGATTCAATACAATACGCTACAATCTGCTCTTCCACATCATAATGCTCCTCATCAATTAACGCAAGGTATCTTTGGAAAGAGAAATCTACGTCGTAGTTCACATCAACTAAACATTTTTTTAAGAAATATGAAAGATGGGACAATTGATTAAGAGAATTTGGATCAAGACAGAGCGGAAGGAATATGTTGCTGTCTGAACAGGAGGTCAGACATTAGAACACGGAATTATTAGCTTTCTACATTGTAATGTATTGGCAGTTCAATTATAAGAAAGGATATGGTATAATCTCTCTCCATCGTAGTTCAGAGGTAATTGAGCTAAGTATATATATATATATATCCGCGTTCTAATTATTTTTATCATTGCGTAAGATATATTAATATAATATAAAATTTGAAGCCACGGTTACCAGTATTTCTCAAGTGGTAGTTTCGAACAAGATTATATTACAATTGAGTAGCACATAACTCTTGCCAAGTATTTTAAGGTCCTCACCCCCTATTGTCCCTGGCTTGTTCTCTTTTCTTCCAGAGGGATTTTCGATGATAGTAGTTTTATTGTGGGGGATTTTGGATGATAGTATTATGTCGACTGTTAGTCATAGATATAAGAAAGGTTTTATGTATCTTTCTTTCTTTTTTAGTTGTTTTTTTTAATGTAGAGTGAAGTTTTTAACATGATTAGTGATATTGGCATGACTCACCCTCAGTTCTACATGAAATGCTTTTGACCAAGAGCAATGAATTGGTGAGGCTACAAATGGGAGACCTCATTCCCACACTTCACTTGTTCAAACTCATGAGCTCAATGGCCCAGCGAAGGCACAAGACTTGAAAGTACAATCCTACAAGCACAATAGTCCAATAGGTTTTAAACCTTGGTGACCGCTTCACCAATAGAGTATTCAAACCATGACACTACGTCAAAAGACAACCCTCCCTCTTTTTTATATCATGAAAGAGTAGTTCTTATTTTGCGGGGTTGGGACACTTGTTTTCCTTGTATTCTTAGCTCTAGCCAAAATCTTTCTATGTCAAGTTCTGCTTTTTTCAACCCACATGAGATTTGACTTTTTCTTTCTGGTGTTTCAGTTGTCACATCGCTTGTGAGATCTCTCTCTTCCATATGTCTGGTTATTATGTAATGGTTCACGTGCTATCCCAATTTACCTAATCAAAATAAATATTTTAGGATTTAAATAAGTTTTCTTTTTATCAAATAATTCATTTCAATTTTTAAGGATACATGTCTTACTAAATATAGTGATTTTTTCTATCTTTAATTAGAATTTTCAAAAAAGTAAAAGGTATAGAATTAAAGTATAAAATAGATATTTTCTAAAATGGTATTTTATTTTTAGTATGGTGGACAAATTTGTGATGTATGATTTTGAAGATGGTATGCTTTAATCTATTAGCATGTTGATGAGTTCCTCATGCTTCCCCTATCCCTGGTTTGGCTCATCGATTTTACATTCTTGGTTTTCAAAACTCATTTTTTGGATATTTATTTTAGATCTCGTGGGGCTGGTGTAAATAGCTGGTAGGCATTGGTGATCTCTTTAGAATGGAATCTTAGATCTTCTCATGATGGTTAGTGGTTGATTTTTCAGTTTTCAAACCTACATGTTGTTGGTTCATCCTCTTGAATGTCTCTTTCAGCTGGGTGTGGATACTTGGATTGTAATACACTTACAGAAAGTTTTATGCTAGTATTGATATGTAACCTCTGTCTATCTCCTTCTTCTTATGTAATTGAGCAAGGATGGGAGGTTTTCTTGCTACTTCTTTCCTCCTTGAGCTCTTGAACCAAGCTTCTTTTTAATGAATAAAGTATGGTGGCTTGCCACTTTTTTTTTTAAATGGTTTTTTATTTTATATATATGTCAAATTGAAATAAAGATGACGTTGTTTAGCCATTTAGTAAAAGACAAAAAAAGATGAATAAATGTACAACATTCTATTACCTATTTAGTAATTTTCAATTTTATGTTATAAGAAATTTTTAAGTCTTATTTCTAATATCTATTAATTTTTTATTTTATCTAATAAAGTATCATTTTAATTTTAATTGATAATATTAGAATATAATCACTTTTATATATATTATTGACTATAATTAGGATATCACAAATGTAGTTTGAAGACAAGAAATCCATCATGTTTTTTTCTTGTAAATGCAAATAATAACTTATAAGAATAAAAGAACAAGCTCTACCAACTCCTTATCTTCCCTAAAGATATTGATCAAGGTAGTTATAGAAAGAAGAAGATAACAAGATGAAGAATCAAATTATACAAATTATTAGAATGCCTCGTAAACATCATGAACCCTACTAGAAAGATTGTTTGGTACTCAAATTGTCTTCAAAATCTAGATAAATATTGACATCCCCATTTTTAGAAAGATATTCATAGAGATTTTATTAATAATTAAATTATTGAACAAAAAATATATTTATAAATTAGTTCTTAGAAACTAAGAGAATCACATTTTCCTACTCCAAGTTAAACTCGGGCTTAATAATGTCAAGAAACTAGACACTTAAGGAAGAGTTTGTCGAACTCCACTTTGATAAGACGAGATGTATCTCATCCAGAGTGATTTTATTGAGGCTATTAAGGAAATTGTGTGTGTGTGTGTGTGTGTGTGTGTGTTCTTAAATTAATACAACAAACGAAGGACTACTTTATACAAGATTAAACACATTAATAATTTTCATAAATTATTTATTAAACTTAACATCAAGGATTTTGAGAAATGCCAATTTCTCGAATATTGTAGCACCATTCCCTATTACTAAACTTATGGATTATTTTACTTTTGCATTTAGGTAACTACTTTATTACATATCACACTTCTCAAATAACATAATCTGTATTAGGTAGGTATATAATTTCTCATATGTTGTACATGAATGCTTGTATTTAATTGGTGTCTAGACATATACTATACATGAGACTACATCTCATATTTTCTTGTATTCAAAATTTTCTTTTATATACCATATATATGTCAAAAATGTCTATCTAGCACCTAAAATGCAATAACAAATTAATATCTCTCATACATTATAAATACACTAATAGATGATTGGTGCATTTTAGGTGCTAGATAACTGTTTCCATATATATTTGTCTCTTACTCTCATATAAATAATATCATCAAGCAATCTTTTATATTGCATCATGTACACATTCCATCCTTTTGACAAGAACACCATGTTATTATATTGTATTAGCATTCTAAGCTTTTTAATATTGTCACTTAGGATTTGTTGATTTTTGGTCGATTTATCTATAGAAAAAATTTACAAGGTACAATCAAAGCAATAAATTCCTAGAATTGGTCCTATTTAAGAATTTATACTGTAAACCCCATGCTTTTCCCAAAACATAATATACTTTTCTCTAACATCTTATGCTGATCTTGAGAATTGAAAAAGGATTGAGAAGGAGATATGATTCTAGGGTGTTCTTTTCTTATAGATTGACATAATTGTATTTGCAAGTTTTTCTAGTCTTTAGTTCAAAGGTTTTGAACTTTTTTTTTTATTCATTTCATCCAAATCAAGCTACAAGGACGATATCTACAAGGGATTAGAAAAGGAATTTTGTTTTTTTTAATAATAGATCACTCTTATTTTGGAGTTTTTTTGGTGAATTATTTTACCCTACCATCAATTTTAAAAGGCTCAAGAACCCTAGGAATGCTTCTCTAACTGTCAAAAAGATAGCAATTTGTACTAGGCTCTTAAGAAAACTTATGTTCTCTACATAATATTCTTTAAACTAGTGGTATGTCCCCCTCTAATACACAATCATGATCCTTGTGTGTTTCATATTATATATAGTAAATGAAACTACATATATGCATTTGGGTTTCACTTAGTGAACCTGAATCATAGCACGTGTGATCATGGCATATTAAAGAATACACCTATTTTAAAAATATATTGTCCTAAACTCCTTTTTTTGTCACCCCTCTCCAATATCCACCTAGTACCCTCCACACCCCTTTTTCTATATAAACCCTGACCCCCTCCCTCTATTTAGGCAATATATTGCCTTTTTCTGCCCATTTTAAACACCCCAATATAAATGCACATGGTATTGTATTTCCCCTTTAGTGAAGACCATGTGTATGATGGAAGTGGAGATTTAGAGTTAGACAGGTTTTCCAATGACTAATTTCAATCAATGTAAATTCTTTACCATAAACTTAATACGTTAGCCTAAAAAATATTTTGTTATTAATTTGTTTCATATCAATAAAATATCTATGCATGAGTTCTACAAGTAAAAATCATCAATATACTCTTTGTACATATATTGTAATAAAATCAAACTCATCATTCTGAAAAAATTATGAAGAAGTTGGATACAGTGTGGATAGGACTAAAAAAATACCCAACTAAGTTGACAATGGCCTCTAACAAAGCTCCTCACAAAACTGGAGGGGAAGATTTGGCAATCTAATCCAAATAGAATGTACATGCAATTGATCATATATATATATATATATATATATATATATATATATATATATATATATATATATATACCCAACTTTTAAAAACTGATCTAATCTTTTATAGAAACTATGTTATTTTCATTAATAATTTATTATCTATACATAGACTATTCAAATACATAATCTATTTCACCAAAATCTACATTTAGGAGAAAATTTGAATTCTATATTGATAAGCATCATCTACATTGTGTTATGCTTTAGCTAGAATGGAATCCTTAAAGATATAGTGTAGCTTTACCATTTTGTATGGAATTCTTTACCATAGACTTAATGGGTTGGCCTAAAAAATATTTTGTTATTAATTTATTTAATATTAATTAAATGTCTATGCATGAGTTCTACAAATAAAAATCATCAATATACTTTTTATACATATATTATAATAAAACCAAACTCATTATTCTGAAAAACTTATGAAGAAGTTGGATACACTGTGGATAAGACTATAAAAATACCCAACTAAGTTGACAATGGCCTCTAACAGAGCTCCTCACAAAACTGTAGGAGAAGATTTGACAATCTGATCCAAATGGAATGTACATGCAATTGCTCTTATATTTATATATAATTTGAAAGACTTAACTTTTAAAAACTGATCTAATCTTTTATAGAAAATATGTTATTTTCATTAATAATTTATTATCTATACATAGACTACACAAAGACATAATCTATTTCACCAAAATCTACGTTTATGAGCAAATTTGAATTTGAATTCTATATTGATAAGCATCATCTACATTGCGTTATGCTTTAGCTAGAATGGAATCCTTAAAGATATAGTGTAGCTTTACCATTTTATCTACTTCGATATTTTCATTCCTTGTTTTAAGAAATAACCATGTGACATGACATTTGCAACTGCATCATACTGTTCACCTCAGCTTTAAGAATACTAGGGAATGTGTCATGTGTTCATGATGTCACGGTTGTTTATTTAAGCCTCCAACTCATAATTTTGAGGCAACATTTGGTATTCATCCCTTTGTGTCTTTTTCTCCAGGTGGTTTTGCTTGTTTTCTTGGCAGTTGCTATGGAATATAAGCCTCTAAATAAAAGAATTTATGTCCCTGTCAACCCCTGGGAAGAACCAGTCTACGATCCTTTTCTTATTATGCATATTAGAAGGGTGTTTACTAGGGATTCTTGAAAAAGCAATTGAGCATCATGATCTATACTATGGCAAGGCTTGCGTGGGGAGTTTATTTCCAGCTTGTTATCTTAGGAAAAGCCAGAATATTTGAAAATTTATGATGACATTATGTTGGATTTGGTTGGTTCATCTATTGCCCGAGGTGATAAAGGCAAGGAGAAGGCTTTTGAGGAAGGAGTTGCTTCTTCTTGCATGTCTTAGTAATGGATTTCTGTGATCATGCCAGGAGTTGTTTACTATTTGAGGCATGATTAATCAATGAAAAGACAATAGTCAGTTTTTCTATTTTGTTCTCCCCTTTGGTTATGATATTGTTCTATTAGCAACTGATCTGATATGGCCATGGTAATGTATTTCACAAAAACATGGTTCCTAACCGAGCCTCACGGTTTCTCTTTTGGGCTCTCATTTAGTTTTGATTGAGCTTGTTATGGCTCTTTTGGGGTGTTAGTTTGGCATTCCAGTTGCAAGTCCTACGTCCATACTGTTATTGTAATCAAATAAATCATATCAACATATTAAATATTCAGGCCTTTACTTTTTGAAAAGAAGAATTTATCGTACTATTGGTTAGTATTTTATTCTAGTATCCATAATCATTTTTGTAAATAATAATTTTAATCGTAAATGATAAATTAGATATGAATTTTTACAACATTTTTTATTAAGGTCAAATGGGTTTTCAAGGGATCCGAAATCTTATTTACAAAAAGTTACCATCAACAAACAATTATGAAAGAGGTAGCCAACCCACAACAAAAAGGAAGCTAAACAAATAGAAAAACAATAATTAATTTAGGCTTCTTAAAGCCTATGTTGCTTTAGCTTCGAGTTGAGAGACATTCATAGAGAGTGTTTTTGTGTCCTACATATCATGGTTTGATTGTTTAACATTTCATCTGAGGTGAGCCCGTGTGTGAGTATTAGATCATTTGTCTTCCTTGAGAAGAATTTTTTTGCCCTTATCTAAAGCTTCTAAATCCACAAATTGCGTCTTGGCTTCATGCATTTTCTCAAATTTCTCGGTCCTCTAAATCCATAAACTGCATCTTGGCTTCATGCACTTTCTCAAATTTCTTAGTCATACTATCTACACTTCTCTTAGTAACTTTGTAGCTAAAATTAACCCAAGGTAATCAGATTGTCATTAATTTTCCTATAATTGGTCTCCAATATGGTGATTCTACCCTTATAGTCCCCTTTCATATACCCAACATCCTTGACTACCTTCTGGAGTGGAGAAACTATATGTCTTCCTTCCTTTTCAGTCCACAAATCATCTTGAGATTGGATTTTTCAAAATTACTTTGTAGAGATCTGATTTTAATATCCATATCATTGAGTTAGTGGAAAAAATACTTGTGCATTCTGAAAGTATCCAACGACACATTCTAACCACTCCCAATAGATCATTAGGGCTTTCTTTATCATAATTTAGAAGCGGAAAGTCTATCTCAAATTTTCTAGGAAAAGGTCTTCATCCTTTGTCAGTAACTGGAATCGAGTCACCCAAGCATCTATGGTTGTTTTGTTCACTATCCCTAGAAATAGAGTAAACATGGGAGGTTTTTAGCTTTTAGACATTTTTCTTCTTACTCGACTTCTTTCTTTTCTCCTCTTGATAAAAAAAATTGGGATCATCTTCATCCTCTATTTTTCATCCATCATCCTCGGTATATATGATTATTGAGCCCTCCTCCGACTCAAAGTTGTTGCTATTAAAATTCACTAAAACGATGGGTATCTTAGACTTCCCTTTAGAAAACTTTAAATGCTCCATTATCAACAAGATTAACCCTTCATGAAGGATAGGGTTCTTAGGGCTATTTGTATGATCTAGAACACCCATTATTGCAATACCCCAAAATTGGCACCTTACAATTCTAATCAATTTTGGTGCATTCCTTCGAATTTCTACATCATTAAAGTCCTATTGTACTAGGCAATTCTATCTCCTAATCAACTTTATTTGACTAGGTGTCAAATGCAAAAAACCCTAAATTTGCATTAATCATACACTATATTTAATTCCTAAATATTCGATATTTATTGGCTAAAAATCCCTATGATTAATTAATTTAATCCTAAAGTCCTAGTGTTTTTAAATTAAATTAATTCCACCCCTTTTAGCTAATACACATCAAGGGAATTAAATATTATTTGGTTATTTGAATGGACATCTCTATTTGAATTTAATTATTCAAAATAAATCGAAAAGCCACCCATGTGGCAATATTTATTCATTTAATTAAATAATTCATCAATTTGTCTCACCTTCCTCCATGGAGATGAAGAGTCGGCCGTTTCTTTCCAAGAAACTCTTCATCCTTCTCCCGGGCTCTTCTATATTATGAACCTTATTTCCTTCATTTTGAGGAGGCAAATTTTAGAGTATCAAAACTATAGTCATTTTTTGTCTCAATTCTCTCATGCTTTCAAGCTTTTTATTGCATAATTAGAGTAATTCTCATTCTAGTTTAATTGCCCTTTCATATTAATTAGTTTGCTTATATGTTTTAGATTAATTTTCATCTTTCATTTCAAGCTTCTTAGATTAAAATCTGCATTCTCTTTTCTTTCAAGTTTCATGGATTAAATCTACACTTTCATTCTTAGATTACAATTGCATCTTCATCTTAGATTAATTGCAATTTTGATCATTTCAAGCTTTCAAATCCTCCGTCTTAGCTTGGTCTACGATTGTTGGCTCTCTAATCTAAGAGTAATTCAAACACCCCAACTAATTAGGAGGCAACAAGTCGATTCACTATGAATTTGCGAAGTGGGTAATTCATACTCATTTTCATAATTCACTTTGTGAGCAATGACTATGCTGTGTCTATGGTTGGATTAGAGGTCCACATTCAGCTATAAACATTTTGGTGCCCACCATGGGGCTTGAAACTGATTTCTGGCCTCACTCTCAAAAATTTATGACAAGAATTTCAAACATTGTCATACGTTCGTGCATCACTGTGTACGAAATCTCGCATGAGCTTTCTGACTGTGCCACGCAAAGATTTTCTTTCTAGGTACTTCCTCACGTGAAGATTTACTGTCAGTAGCACTTTCTCACACGCAGCTTAGTACTTTCTCATGTGTAGAGGTGTACTCACTCACGTGAGTTTTGGGCATCATTTTTTAATAATTTTTCAGTTTCTATGTCTTTCTATTGCAGATTTCTAACATTTACTATTTGTTGTGATTTTATATCTCTATTTTTCTAACAGCATAATAGTGGTATGTAGGGCATGTGACGAAGACAAAACTTGCTAACGGTTTTCTTGTAGGATGATTGTCGAAGACATTCAAAAACACTTCGCTTGTTTATTGCTTTCATCACATAGTATAACTAGGGCATTGTGAAGATTTCTTAAGGGTCTTGATAGTGAGCTAGGGTAATAGGCTCTTCATTACATGGAAGTGATGCCCATGGATGAACCTGAGACCCATATCTTGCTAGCATGATGGATACCTAGGGAAGCAAGGAAAGGTAGTGAATCTTTAGCATGTCTACTTGTTAGGGGATTATGCTCTTCTCTCTTTGAGAGAACTAGAAACCCAAAAGCTTGTGGATTAGTTAAGGAGGAACTAGCTCGGTGATGAATATGTCTTGCATGTTTGGGTAAGGTGAAGAGGTAGAGAAGTATGCTCTTCTCTCTTTGAGAGAATCAGAAAATTTGACCCTTGGATCTAAGCCAAAGTTTGTGTCACCTTTAGAGGGCCTGCCAGAAGTTGAACCTCTAGGAACGACCCAAGTGAGTACACACCTATTGTCAGTGATTCCACCTCACTATAATAAAGAATTCTTTGTTGAGTCTAAAGACTCCAAAGCCATGTTAGCTTCTTTCTCTTGATTTTGACTATCATCCTGAGAAAGTTTCGGTTGTTGTACTAAGCGGCGCCACTCCTAGCCCTGCTTGCAGGGGTGTATGACTTTCAGGTGTTGGTGTGGCTGCGAAGCCCTAGCCCTAAATTGATGGCACCGAAGGTTAGTGTGAATAGAAGCCCACTAAAAAAATTCTTAGTTTCCTACCTAGATCACCTCCAAAAGGAGACATAATCTTTGCGCAGGGAGGGGGAAGAATCTCTCCCGTAGATTATCACCATAGGCATGCACTTGGACGTTTGAAGGTGGTATATGACACTAGCCCCTACTTCAAGGGTAACCTTTGAACATATACTATTGAGTCCTTGGAAACACCAAAAACATCGGCACCCTCTAGGGGGTGACACAGCTGTGTGAGGTGAACACATGCACGTAAGCTGTGAGGCATAGATTTTGTCTTCTCTACCATTTTTTTTGTAGGGATAATTAAGTGTTTGTTTCGAGTCTTAAACTATCCATCATGATTAAATAAAGACTCCCATGATTCTTCCAAGTTTCTTTGTCCTTGGTAGAACTATTTGCGACTACTTCTTGCATCACTATTGTTTGATATAAAACTTCATGCTTGTAAACGATTGCTTGAAACATTCAAACTAAGATTGCTGATTCAAATTGTCCTTCAAACTGTCTGAAAATTGGAAATTTTGTCAAAGAACAGTTCAGGCTGTGTCTTGAAACTTGACTTTTTACCTTGAAAACTATGTCAAACTGTCAAACTTTGGTTCTTGCTCGCATGAAATTTCACTTTCCAGAGTACTTCCTCACGCGAGACTTCATTCTCTCACATGAAGTTTGACATTTTCTCACGTGGCCTAGCACTTTCTCGCATGAACCTGTACCCTAGTTTTCAAAACAACGAGTTATTTCCCGTTGATTGGTCAGCTTTTTGCCTGATCTAATTTTTGTCTGAGGTCTGTTTGCCTATTTTCCTATCGTCCACTGTCTGAAATTGGGTGTCTCGAGTTGTGAACCGAATGATTACCGCTTAAACTCATATTTTCTCCTTGTTATTTGTCTCATCTTTTTGTGCTTTTGTACCTTGCGACGTGATAGTCACATCTCAATTGTTCTAGCCATACTCTTGACGATTCGTGTTGGGTGCATCTCACATCTTGGTTGTTCTAGCCTCTTATCTCTTTTTTTTTCTCTATCCTAGAGACAGAGTTTTAGCATAATCCCAAGTCCTCTCTCATTACATCTTCGTCTATGACTGTTACGACTAGAAGTGGCAATACTTTCTCCATTCATGGTACTAGACAAGGTAGAGGTAGATCTCGTAATCAGGAAATAGGTCATCCTGAGCCTGTCATGCAATTTGAGTATTGTGAGGGATCCACAAGCTCTTCTACATTGAGTACTTTGAAAAATAGCCCACCTCAATCCTCATCTCTAGTGTTCCAAGAGTGTTATAATCTGTTGTTTCAAGCGCAACCTAACTTATCATTTCAAGAACAAGACAACTCATTCTTCCAAAACAACTTGTTGTTTCATAACCTTGGAAGGCCACTTCCTTAGACTAGTCCTATTATTGAACCTATCGACCCTGCTGATGATATCAACTCATTTGAACCTATCAACCCTTTTGATCTTGTTAAAGCCCCAAAGGTTACCTTATTCGTGCCCTTTTGGCATCGTTCATATCATTTTACTGAGTCTACGCTCACTGCCCAATCCTACATTGACAAGATGGGAGATCCATTCGATTTCCAACTGGGAAAATACAGCCAAACTCATGAGCAATCTCAAAAAAACTAGCATCCTTATCACTCTCAAAATGATCAATGTTATGATCAATCCCAAAATGATCAAAATCAAGACCAATCTCAAAACAAACCTCAAGGCGATCAACAGCCATATCACTATCGCCCTGCTCCATATGACCAAAATCAATCCCAGAATGATCAATCCTGAAACAAATCTCAAGGAAACCGACAGCCATATCACTATCGCCCTCCTCCACATGACCAAGACCAAGATGACCAGCAACAAGATCAAGTCCCAAGCATTTATGAGATTCTTGGTAACGAAGATGAGGTAATAACCCAAAATGACATAGATGCGGTGAAAGCCAACAAGGGTCTTATCAAGATGATGGAGATCCTCCTTCTAGAGGAGAAGGAGAAATATTTTTTAGAAATGGCCAAACAAGGGGCCAAATTACCATGAGAGTACCAAGTTGAAATGCTTGTGGCCAAAGAAGAAGAGACCAAGACCGCAAAGTTGCAAAAGATGATTCGAGACATGCAAGACCAAATTAGCCAACTTACGAGGGATAAAGATAAGCCTATACAACAATTCACAATGGAAAGCATCTATCCTAAATCCCATTTGATAAGAGTCTTCGCATGCCACCTTTTCCCAAAGGTGTAGAGCTGCCTAAATATGACAAATACTTGGGTACTACCAATCCCCAAGATCACTTAAGGGAGGTCGGCGCTCTATCCATGGAATTCATACATGATCAGACATATCTTATGCACCTCTTTCCTCATAGTTTGGGTGGGTCAGCTATGGAGTGGATTTCTCAGTTACCCATTGGAATCAAATCTTTTGACGAGATCGCTAATCTATTTATCCAGCATTACTCAAACAATATTCAGCATCCAGTCAATATTCGAGACCTTTACAATCTAAAGCAGCGACAAGGGGAACCTTTCCTGGCATTTCTCCAGACATGGAGACAACTATGTACGAAATATCCTCGCAAACTGCATGAATCTAAAAAACTCGACATCTTTTTGGACAATCTTGTCCCAGATTTTTGATATCAAGTACAATTACAAGGTCCCCTAACTTTTGATAGTATGATTAAGAAAGTTGTGCACATAGAAGCATTTATGATCAAGAAAGGAGAGTTGACTTTGCAAAAGGATAGAAAACAAGGGTCTTCCTCCTCCAACAAAGATAAAGGGAAGTTTTTCAACAAGAATAGAGATGTTGTAAATGATGGAGTGGTTAACAATGTGACCCCGAAGCCTACAAAATTTGTTTTCAATCTTTCCTCTAGTATATAGGTGGTCAAAGCTACTGAAAAGGCTGCAACGAAGACTCAACAGCCTTTGAAATTCGCTAAAAATAAACCTTGGGCATCCTGACCCAAGTGTGAGTTCACATCCTTAGGAGAACTGCTTGATGTGGTTTATAAGACTCTCATGCACAACCAGATACTCACTCCTTTGGAAAAGCGTCTCTATGATCCGCAACCGCGACCTCATTAGTGGAATGACAACGCATACTATGACTATCACCAAAATAAGGGTCATAAGGCTTCTACTTGTCTCCAACTGCGCCATAAGGTCCAAGATTTGATTGACAATGGTGACATTTTTGTGGACGGCTATAACAAGAATTCAAATCATCAGGCATTTAAAGATCCCTTTTCATCTCACGAGAAAGGTGAATCTTCCAAGACTAAGAACACCAATGCTAAGGTCAATTATATATACACTGCCAATGACAATATCATTAACAAGGTTGAACCTATTGAGGTTGAGTATTGTGATGTAATTACTATTAAGGGGAGTGAAGATGCTCCTAAGACTAAGACTCCATTTGTCTTGTGAGGCCCCGGTTCTCATTCTTCCAAACCTAAATCATCTCAGGGTTGCGCAAACATTGTTACTCGCTCTCGTGTGAAAATCACCATTAAGGGTCTCGACCCTTCTACATCTGCTCCGAAGCAACCTGCAGATAAAACTGTTGTTGGTCCTACCAACAAGAACTTGAAATCAGTCCCTACATCTAGCGCAGCTAATTATAGCATTTTAAACCAGCTGCAACGTACCAACGCTCAGATCACTATACTTGAGCTGTTGAAGATCTTGCCTACTTATAGGGAGATTCTAGATAAAGCCCTCACCGAGGTGAATGTCCCAAAAGATTTGGATCTCAATCGGTTTCAATCCATGGTGGGTCACCTGACATCACCATACTATTTCTCCTTTTCTAAAGAAGATGACCACTTCTTGAGCCATCCTCACAACGCTCCTTTTCATATAGAAGTCGTGATAGGTCCAAAGCATGTTCGTCGCATCCTCATTGACAATGGTGCTGGCCTCAATATTTTCTCTGCTAAGCTACTCACCCAACTAGGCTATGATGAAGATTGCATAGATATTTGTAAGAAAATTACTATTAAGGCATATGATGAAGAAGAACACAAATCCAAAGGTCTGGTTGTGCTTCCAATCCGAGTTGGGCATGTTGAAAGATATGTCATTTGTCAGGTTCTAGATATTCCTCTAGCATATAATATATTGTTGGGTAGACCATGGATCCATGAAATTCAAGTGGTTCCATCTACATATCATCAATGTATCAAGTTCCCGTTCCATGGTGCAAAAGTGATAGTCTTGTAACACACTCGCACAATCTGTAGACAGTCTTGTCCCAACTAATAAAGAGTCCACTAAATTCTATGATGCCAAGCTCAAGGAAATGGAATAGACTCTGAAGCTTAAGGATACAGGCATGGGAGGGTATCAAATTGAACTTGTGTTATCATTAGCGGCTCTACCTCCGTCTCTGCGTTCCTATGGGAGACCCTCTAAGAACAAAAAACCTTCTGCTTGTTCTCCCCAAATTATCTATGATAGTGCCTTTGTCAAGGCCACAACACCATTAGAGGATGAAGATGAGGAAAGAGCTATTACAGCTTGGCTTTACAAAGGAAAAGAAACATTTGAACAGATCACTCCTTCTCATGACTTAGAACAAGAACCATATAGTGAAGCCTTCAAAATCATGAAGCACTTCGGTTATAAAGGGAGTGGCCCTATAGGGGTGAATGACAATGGTTTTCTTAAACCAATTGAAGCCACAGGTCATCGTACCAAGGACATCTCGGGTCTAGGCTTCAAGAAAATCCCATTTCATCTAGGGATTAACAAGTTTGTACCTGTACCAGAACCAAAACCAGAGCCAGAATTACGGCCAAAATTTGAGGACATTACCACAGCTGATAAATCAGAGAATAGCTTTGATGAGGATAATTTTCCATATCCTATTCCTCCAGATCTTGCTGCATTCTTTGAAGAACCAAATGACCCTATTATACATGTCCATATAGTAGAGACTGGTAGTGATTCTGATGACACCGCTTCAGTGCATTGACTCACGTATGGCCAATGGAGAGAAATACAAAGGGCTAATCCCGATTTTCAAGATGAATGGTACATACCACCGCATTTCCAAGAGTGGTTTGAACAAGATCAACTTCATCAAACCATTAATACTACAAGAGATGAAGATGAGTCAGATGGTACAGCTAGCGTTGATGGAATTCTCATATCAAGCATCACTGACTCACATGAAAATGAGTTTGACTCTCTCTCTGATGTCACTTTTTATAAAGATATAGATGTTGTTCATGTGTATGAAAACCTTCTCGAAGTAGGTGATGGGTCTATTGTTAGGTCGATCGAGTGTGAATTTACTAACGCTGACATTCCCTCTACTTCCGTTGTGTGGACTCAAGAAGAATCGAACACACCTTTGGATGAGATTGTAGAAGAAAAAGAAGAGTTCACCAATTTCTTTCGAAGCAAGAAAATTAATTTTGCATGGACTTACTCTAATATGTCTGGATTGGATCCCAATCTAATCATGCATCATCTATCTATTGCACCAGGCATCAAGCCTATCAAACAAAAGCTTCGAAAGATGCATCCACATGTGGCACTTTTAGTCAAAGCAAAGCTAGAAAAACTTCTCAAAGCTGGTTTCATCAGAGCTATTGACTATGCAGAGTGGATCTCTAATATTGTTCCAGTTACAAAACATGATAAATCTATCCGTGTGTGCACAGACTTCAGAGACCTGAATAAAGCATGTCCTAAAGATGACTTTCCATTGCCTAATATTGACATGATAGTGGACATGACAACTGGTTACCAAATGTATTCTCTAATGGATGGCTTTTCTGGTTATAATCAAATAAAAATTGTGCCAAAAGACCAAGAAAAGACAGCCTTCATATGTGCTTGGGGAACATTCTATTGGAATGTCATGCCCTTCGGACTGAAAAATGTCGGAGCTACCTATCAAAGAGTTGTCACTGCTATTTTTCATGACATGATGCACAAGATAATGGAAGACTATGTAGATGACACTTTGGCTAAAATCATGTAGTGGAAAACACATCTTGCAGATCTAGGTCTCATACTAGATTGAATGGAACAATTTAGTCTTAAACTCAATCCGAAGAAGTGTACATTTGGTGTCACTTCTGGCAAATTGTTGGGTTATATCATATCTACTAAAGGCATAGAGGTAGATCCTGAGAAAGTTCAAGCTATCATGGAAATGCCTCCACCAAAGAACATCAATTAGATGAGAGGGTTTCAGGAGAGACTACAATCCATTTGGTGCTTCATTGCACAATTGGTCGATAAGTCACAGCCATTCACCAAAACTCTACATAAAGGTGTGACTTATGAATGGAATGAAGAATGTGACAAAGGGGTCACTCAAATCAAATAATATCTTGCAAATCCACCAATCTTGATGCCTCTTATTCATGGGAAGCCACTCATCCTTTATATTTTAGCTACAAACACATCTCTGGGTGTGTTGTTGGCTCAATAAGACCAAAATAACAAGGAAATGGCCATTTATTACATCAGTAGAACTCTGGTCTCTTATGAGATGAAATATTCAGTCATTGAAAAAGCTTTTATAGTAATGGTGTTTGCTTCATAGAAATTACGGCACTATATGCTTGCTCACACTACAAGACTTATTGCTAAAATTGACCCATTAAAGTACTTGCTCAGTAAAGCTTCCCTTACAGGTAGACTGGAAAAATGGGTCATGATACTCAATGAGTTTGACATTGAGTATGTAGAGAGAAAAGCTATTAAAGGACAAGATATTGCAGATCAACTAGCAGAAGCTCCTCTCAAGGATCATCAACCATTGAAAATTGAATTTCCATATGAGTCTATAATGCTTCTTACACATCAAACATGGAATATGTTATTTGATGGCTCATTTACCCAACAGGGGTCAGGTGTCGGAATACTATTTGTCATGCCACAGAGATACTCTTTACCAAAGGCATATAAGATGTTATTCCCTTGCACAAATAACATCACTAAATATGAAGCTTTAATCAATGGCATGAAGATATCCATAGAATGGCATGTGGATGAGCTTAAGGACTTTGGAGACTCCCAATTGGTCGTCAATCAAGTTAATGATATCTATCAAACAAAAGATGAAAAGTTGGTGCCTTATAAATGGATGGTTGATGACCTCAAATAGTACTTTGCACATGTTACCTTCCAACAGATTCCAAGAGTAGATAATAAAGCAGTTGATGCCATGAAAACTCTTGCCTCCATGCTATAGATGCCAGAAAATGACTTTAGACATGAATTCCTAGTGGAGACATTACGCTACCTAGCCTACAATAGCCCTAACTCCAAGATGATCTATTCAGTCATTGGACATGATTCATCTTGCTACCATCATATCTACTCCTATCTCTAGAACCAAATTATTCCAGACACTTATACCCAGAATGAAAAATGCCACCTAATCCGTAGTGCTTCACGATATGTCATAGTAGCTAACGAATTGTATAGATGAGGTCTAGATGGTACCCTCCTTAGGTGTCTAGAACTCGATGAGTCCAAACGTGCATTAGCTGAGGTGCATGAAGGCATCTATGGTTCTCATTCGAGAGGTCTAACATTAGCTCGTAAACTTATTAGAGCTAGTTACTATTGGCCAAAAATGGAAAAGGAAGCTATACAATATGCTAAATCTTGCAAATAGTGCCAATTATACGAAAATTTGATCCATGCTCCTACCAAGGAGCTCACTCCCTTCATCAGTTTATGGCTATTTCAGCAATGGGCCTTTGATTTGGTGGGTTAGATACACCCATATTCCTCAAGAGGATGCAAATTCATCATTACTACTATAGACTATTTTACTAAGTGGGTTGAGGCGGTGCCTCTGACTATAACTGATGGAAAATATGTAGAAAGGTTCATACTGAATTACATCATCTGTAGATATGGTGTACCCTCCTCAATAATCACTGACAATGGGGGGCAATTCAAAACAAAGATCTAAACGAATTATATAATAAGTTTAGAATCATTCAGCATTGGTTCTTGATCTATTAGCCCAGGGGTAATGGACAAGCAGAAGCTTCCAACAAGACAATTCTCAAGATCCTGCACAGAACAGTTCACAAATCTGGTAGATATTGGCACCTCCAGATTAATCCAGCTTTATGGGCCTACAAAACAAGCATTTGAACTCCAATAGGGGCTATGCCCTTTGCCTTAGTCTATGGCGCGGATGTTGTGTTTCCTATTAAGGTTGAGATTCCTACATTGTGAGTCTTTCTAAAGAACCTCATTACTAATGAAGACATTAGAATATCTCGACTACAAGAGCTAGAGTTACTGGATGAACGTCGGCAAGTGGCATTCACTCATCTAAGAGCATACCAAAAAAGAATGTCTAAGAGCTACAATAAGAAATTCAGACCAAGGGAATTCTAAGTGGGTGATCTCGTCCTGAGAGAAAACCCCAAGAATCAACAGCAACAGATACAGAAGTTTAAACCTAACTGGCTTGGTTTGTATGTTATCACTACAGCATTTGGGTCTGGTGCTTATCAACTATCTACTACTAAAGGAGAACATCTCAAAGAGCCAATCAACACTTCGCACCTAAAGCGGTTCTACAACTGAGACATTTCTTGTGCTCATGTACATACTTATTGATCCTGAAAAAAAAAAAATTTAAAATGGTATATTGTCAAAAATCCTAAAAATTGTAAAATGTCCTGAAAAAAATGATCATATTAGTGAAAACCTGGTAAACAAGCTCTTTGATGTATCTATTATCCTAGTGAAAACCTGTTAAACAGGAGCCTTGATAATAATCAAAAAAATTGAAAAATACAAAAAGTGAAAATTGAAAAAATACCCAAAAAAAGTGAAAATTCAAAAATATAAAAAAAATTTAAAAAAAAGAAAAGTACAAAAAAATTGAAAAAGAAAAAAATGTGTCATTGATGAAAACCTGGCAAACAAGCATCATGGTAGCAAAAATAGAATCTCTACCAAGATGGTGAAAACCTGGTAAATAGGTGCCTCTTGTTCCCCAATTCTATACCTATTGCAACACCGCTTGGTTCGCTTTCCTACTTTAGTTGGTTTCCTACTTTAGTTTGTTAGCTCATGCATTTTCTCTCAGTTATCTTCGGGATTTTACTCGACTCTTCATGGATTGAAACTGGTCACACTTGGGGGCACCTTCCTAGTCTAGGGGGCATTGTCCTATCATTTTCAGAGGATTTTCTTGCATCAGTCACCAGTGGTTCTCATTGTGTCTGCCTACTAATGCTTAGCTACTTTTGAGATTTCTCCCCTTGAGGATCTCTTTTGTATTAGTCGCCAGTGCTTTTCACTGTGCCTGCCTACTAGTACCTAGCTCTCATTTGAATCTCTCTCTTTCAAGATCTCTTGTACATCAGTCACCAGTGGTTCTCACTGCATCTCCTTGCTAATTTTTCATTCACTCTTAGATCTCTCTTCTTGAGGATCTATCATATTAGTCACCAGTGGTTCTCACTGTGTTTTCCTGCTGATACTCCATTAGTACTCCGATATTTCCTTGAGAATTCATCTCTTGCGATAGTCACCAATGGTCCTCACTATGTTTGCCTATTGTCGCCATCCTGTTGAGACTTCGAACATTGTGTACTTTTGATCCGACTTCAATCCACTTAAATTGAAAACTACAATTGGATTTGTAACTCTCTAAAGCATGTTGAGCTTTTCTTTTGTGTGTTTGTCTTTTCGCTTTATCATTCCTCCTCGAGCAACTCTAAGACATCTTTCTTGACCGAGAGAAGCGAAGACTAGGGCATGATCTTTTCTTTGCTTTATGTTTGTTGGTTTAGTTCCAATGATCCAATGAATCTATATAAGAGGGGTGTCCACTATGAGAGCCTTCATCCCATGTTGGATGGCCATGTGTACCTTGACTCCTTTTATATGGAAACCTTGGTGAGGTTGGTTCTTCTCCTTGTTTGTTTGGGTGACTTCTTTTTGCTACAAGTGGAATCGCAAACGCTCGTCTTATGAAGTGAACGTAAGGGTCACTGCGAGCACCTTGATATGCTTATCATTCACTTAGAAAAAGGAGAAACTCTCACGTGTCTAGCGTGTTTTTCTACAAGAAACATTCTGGTCATTCTAGAAACTATGCTTTAATGCTTATGTTAACTTGCTAAATCGAAAGGAATAGGTGTTCAAGTCATTCTGGCTTCTTGTGCCTTAATGCTTACACCTCATTCCAACAAATCTAAGACTAATTTCATATTCATATTGTCATGATTGCAATGTCAGTGAGGGTTGTATGGCATCCTACGAATGTCTACTACTAAAAACTCTATGATGATAATAAAATGAGTCCAACAACCAAGTCCTAGGGTTTGTATCTAGCTTAGGCTTGCATTTTCATTCTAGGCCTGCATTGAGACAGTTTTTTGGTGCTCTCTTTATTGTCTTCTTCTGGATTCATTCATCGAAGGTTCTCATCTTTCATCCTGGGTTCATGTTGGCTGCACAAGTGTCCAATCCTCATTCTTGATCTTCAAACATTCTTTTGGTTAGTACCTATCATGTATTGCTACATCCTGCATGAGATGATTAGTATCATATCCATTGCATTTCCATTTGCATCCATAAATTTCATTTACATACATTCTACATCTACATATCCATATACATGTGCATTTGTTATAAGCATAAATTAAATCATACATTACATTTATCTATCATTGCATTTCATGTTACATATAAAATAAAACATGTGCATATTCATCTACATATCATAAAGGAACCATTCACACTTTCATACATAATCTCATATCTATCTATGCATACATCTAATCATATAGGAAACATCTCATAAACATCAACATAGAAGCAATATATACACAAGTACAATGATATCAAAATGACAATCTCATATATCTCGGTCGATCAATGTCAATGTACAAAATGATGCTACTCAAGCATAGTATCAAAAATGGGCTACAATGTATGTCAATCATGTGTCTAGCTCTACCCAATGCCACCTGGAGGAGGTGGAGGTGGAGGCATCATTCTCTGTGGGGGAGGTCTCTATGGTGATCCCTGTGGTGGATCCTGTGGAGGTGGCCCCTGTGGGACGGCTCAAGCCCCAGCATACTCTGAGAATGGTGGCACCTTCTCTGCTAGATCTGGCACTATGCCAACGTACGGTGCATAATAGTAGGTTGACTATGCAGCCTCATATTTGGCCTCCAGCTATGCTCTAGCCAGTGCCTCCTACAACCCTCTAATCTCACGGTCTCGCTCTGATATGCGAGTCTCCTGGATAATGACTTGGGTGTGATAGTCATCCCTCTCCTGTTGTACCTACCTAATCCTCTCTTGGCTCTTCCTGAGAGCCTCCTATAGTTGCGGTACATGTCCTCTGACAGGTGCATCCTACATGTTAGTATCGTCACCCTGTGCCCCCTTGTCAGGAGGTGGCTTATGAGAGGAGTCACCTATCCTCTTCCTAGTGGACCTCTGCTAGGTCCCACTGCTCCCTGCACCTACATCTGAACCCATAGTCCTAGGAGGGATGGGATTATGCCCACTCCTCGACCTCAAGACTCTTTGCTGCTACTGCTAAGCAACCTGCTATTGTCCAGGCTGTTGTACTAGTATCTTTTGTTGTGCAGGTACCTGTTGTCCCTGCTACTGTTGTGTTGGCTTCTACTATGTAGGCTATTGTTGTTCCTTCTAGCTCATGCCAACAAGATCTATGAACCTCGGGAAGGGGTGAGTCAAGATGTGATCTCTATATGTAGTTGTCATCCTTGCATTGGTGACATTTACCATGTAGTCCCATCGGGATGGAGCTCATGCCTCGATCGTGCATCTGCCCTGATCCAACCTAGGCTGCCAGCCCTTCTTTGTCTCATCGACAAATTGGGTGTAGGTGCAATACTCCTGGGAGACATCCTGCGGTCTCCCAAACTGATGTAAAACCCGTGTGAGCAAGAAGTGCTCTATGATGGTGATGGTGCGTCTGATCAATGGACGCAAGACAAACATGTGTGGGAGCTCACACCGAGCATCATCCCATGGCTCCGTAGCTACCCAAGGTCTCCATATAACCGTTGCCATGTCATCCAGCTACCTGTGCCACTTCTCTATCTTACCTAGCGTTGGTTGGGTTATAGGTCCTACAAACCTATATATGTATAGCTCTAAAGGTTTTCGTGTATCATGAAAGATCAGCCTACATATGGGGAGATGCTCCTAGGCCCATACCTACAACACAAAGACTCCTACGGCCATGGTTCGTGCACTCCGGTACATGATCCCGTGCATCTCATGGTACATCTAAGTGAGCATGCACTCACCCCATCCAAACCTGGCAGCTGGCCTATCCAGCATCTGCTACAACATGTGACCCCAGCTACACTCCAATCCATGTTGTCCTCAATCCAAAACCAAGTAACATCTCAAGAATATAGCCAAGATGACTGCTAATCTGTGACTAGTGCCATATCTACTGATTAGCTCCTCCCATGAGATCGCCCGACCCATCACTAGCTCATCTTGAAATATGGCCCTTAGTGCCAGTGTACCCGCTCTTGGCTAGATGTCATACTTCACGTGAGCATCATGGAATGGTATCCTCAATATCCTGTATATGTCCTCAAGAGTGACTATCATCTCCCCCATCGGCAAGTGAAATGTGTTCATCTCTGAATGGAAACGCTCGACCAGTGCCCCTAGTAGTCTATGATTCACCCGAATGTCAAGCAAATCATGTAGATATGTCAATCTTATCCCATCAATGTGGGCACCCTCAACATCGGTCAATCTCTATACCAACTCACCAATAACTAGGTGGTGGGACCAGAACGTAATATCTGGGAAGTCAACCTACAAAACAAGCGATGACATTTGATCAGTATCTTAATATGATAGTTTTCAAAGCAATAACAGCAAGGGAGGCTATGCATCTATCCTAAACATGACTCTGAGACGTTCTAATTGGCTGATTTAATAAAAAAATTGGGCGAAGACTTTGCAAAGTTACAGTAGCTTCTTGTGTGAGATTTTCTCTATCGCACGAGACAGGATCCTTCTTCGCGCGAGACTTCATCACTAGGGATGAAATCTCACGCGACATCGACAAGCATCTCGCACGAGCTCGCAGAGATGCTCCAAGCGAAGAAGCCCTAACCCATGCAAGAGAACCATTCTCTTGCGTGAGGGACGACTAGGGCCGGCTCAAGGAAACTGTTTCCTCGTGTGAAGATTGAAGAACAAGGTCTAAAACATGCTTAAATCTAACCTAAATGACCTAGAAAGCATTAAAAACTTGAAATACAAGCTTGTTTATCGATTACTTACAGGTGCGTCATACTCTGGTGGCCGGTTGTGTCGTTGAGAACACTCAAAATGATGTGTATGCACTGGCATGCTCTCCATCTCTCTCTCAGAGCTCTCAAATCACTAGAAGTCAAAGTGAATAATGAATTGAAATGACCCCTCCGGGCCTTATATAGCTTTTGACCTAATTTTCAAAAGTGCTCCGTTTTGTGTGAAAACTTCACCCTTGGCTAAATCGACCATTTTGAATCCATTTTTGGGATCAAAATCAAAATCTAACACTCCTAGATAGCTCAAAATCACATTTTAAAATTTTGGGACCATCGGGTTCGAACTCTTGTGCAGTCGACCTTCTAGTGTCATTTTCCCACCAGAATCTTATCTCATCATCATTTTCTTGAGATCTTCAATGTTTTCATCAAAAGTCAACTCTAGTCAACCATGGTCAAAATTGGTCAACGAGACTTCGAAATCACTCCAAATCGCTTCTGCATCATCTAGATCCTTCTGTAATCTATTCTGAGTTCCTCTAGATCTCTGATCTTATCTCTATCTACAACCTTTTGTTGTCAATCATCTTTCTAACGTGTCATCTTTTCAATTTCGCTCTCGAGGGGGTAGGATGATTGCATCATTGAATCTTGTCAAATCATTTTCGAATCAATCTGATCTGAATCAAAAGTTCTCATCACTAGGGGCATCTTTGCGCCTCGCATCTTGTCATCTTGTCATCTATCTTTTAGGTATCTAAGCAATCTAACTCGGATCCTCGGGAATCAAGCTTCGTTCTGGAGATGGTTCTTGAAATCTATTAGATATTGGGGCAATCTAACCCTAATTCCTAAAAGTCAAGCTTCATTCTGGAGATGGCTCTCGAAATCTCTTTTGGACCGTTATTTGGGCAATCTAACTTGGGTCTCAAAGGACTAAGCTTCATATTGGGACAATCTAACCCTGGTTCTAGAGATAGTCCTAAATTTGCATTTGTTATCATCTAATCAATAGGTATTGGGGCAATCTAACCCTGATTCCAATCTTCTCTCAAGTGGTAATCTGACTGTTGTCTTCCCAATCTAACTTAGACTTCGTAGAATCATGCTTCATTCTGAAGTTGGTTCTACATCTTGATCTGATCGGTGTCTTGGTGATCTAACCTTGACTTCTGAGGGTTAAGCTTTGTTCTGGAGATAATCCTAAAACCTCATCATCTGTCACATCAGACTATTCTTTGAATCAACGCGTTTCTTGCACATCAATTCAAAGAGGGGCAAAATGTAATACCTCAAAATTGGCACCTTACAATTCTAATCAATTTTGGTGCATTCCTTCAAATTTCTACATCATTGAAGTCCTATTGTACTAGGCAATTATGTCTCCTAATTGACTTTATTTGACTAGGTGTCAAATGCAAAAAACCCTAAATTTGCATTAATCATACACTATATTTAATTCCTAAATATTCAACATTTATTGGCTAAAAATCCCTATGATTAATTAATTTAATCCTAAAGTCTTAGTGCTTTTAAATTAAATTAATTCCACCCCTTTTAGCTAATACACATCAAGGGAATTAAATATTATTTGGTTATTTGAATGGACATCTCTATTTGAATTTAATTATTCAAAATAAATTGAAAAGCCACCCATGTGGCAATATTCATTCCTTTAATTAAATAATTCATCAATTTGTCTCACCTTCCTCCATGGAGATGAAGAGTTAGCCGTTTCTTTCCAAGAAACTCTTCATCCTTCTCCCGGGCTCTTCTATATTATGAACCTTATTTCCTTCATTTTGAGGAGGCAAATTTTAGAGTATCAAAACTATAGTCATTTTTTGTCTCAATTCTCTCATGCTTTCAAGCTTTTTATTGCATAATTAGAGTAATTCTCATTCTATTTTAATTGCACTTTCATATTAATTAGTTTGCTTATATGTTTTAGATTAATTTTCATCTTTCATTTCAAGCTTCTTAGATTAAAATCTGCATTCTCTTTTCTTTCAAGTTTCATGGATTAAATCTGCACTTTCATTCTTAGATTACAATTGCATCTTCATCTTAGATTAATTGTAATTTTGATCATTTCAAGCTTTCAAATCCTCCATCTTAGCTTGGTCTACAGTTGTTGGCTCTCCAATCTGAGATTAATTCAAACACCCCAACTAATTAGGAGGCAATAGGTCGATTCACTATGAATCTGCGAAGTGGGTAATTCATACTCATTTTTGTAATTCACTTTGTGAACATTGACTATGTTGTGTCTATGGCTGGATTAGAGCTCCACGTTCAGCTATAAACAATTATCACTAAATAAAGGAGATATAACATAAAGTAGATCCTATCTTTATGTCTAAAATGTTTACAAATAGAAAAATGATGTCCATAAACAATAGTATAATGGCCATCAAGGGTAAAATTTTAGATAAGTACCTTGAAAATTGTCACCATAGGGGTTTGAGGGATTTCATCCTGTACCCTCCATTTGAGTGTTTCACCAGGTGCTTTCCCTCTTTCCCTTTCATAAAATTCTTAACCTCCACATCAAAAGACTTATGGTCCTTGAAAAAATTCTTGCCTTTCATGGAAAGCCTAGTAACATGCACAGTTAGATCCTTTAATATTATGTCAAACTTCTAGCCATACACATTGATCTTCCCATCTTTCCAACCCTAGACAAACATTTTTGATAAATTATGGTCAAAACCATGAAGTCATTCTATGTAGACTAAAAACCCACCTTTGTAAAAATTCTCCATATCATGTTATTTTTCTTCACTTCTTTAGAAGTGATCGGCTTTGATCTATTCTTATAACCTCCCATGAAAAAATATATTCCCTTCACAAACTACCTAGCCCCAACAATATCCATGAATCTATTGAGACAACACTATTCTTGGCTCCACAAGAAATGTCTCTTATATTACCCACAAAGTGTGTGGTAATAATGAGGGGTAAAATCATTAAAAGATTACAAATCATCTGGAAAGTAAGGTCATTACCAAAGCATGTTTTCTTTCATAAGAAAATAATTCCTTAGTTTGAGTTGGAAATATCACCCCTTCGTCACTCCATTTTATAATTACTATGGACACCAATATTACCAAGGGAGTCAGCAACACCATGTTAGTTTCCCCAATATGTGAAAAATATGGACTTTATCAAATAAAATATGTTAATAGTTATAGAGTTCTCTATCCAATTCTTGATCATCCAACTAGGCCTTTGCAACCTTTTAAGGCATTTATAATGTTAATCTCCTTCAATCCAGACTTGTTTACAATTAGACTGGGAGGCAAGAAATGACCCATGGTGTGCAACAACAACTTTAGCAAGGTGATTTGTCTAGCTTCCAAAGAGGACCACCACCATTGAAATGAACCCACTGATGAAATACAACTGATTTAGAACCTGATTGAAGAAACTGTGATTTAAGATCAATGAGAAAATTGATTGGATATGTAATATGATTAAATCAGTATTATGTTGTCATTGATGTCAACTAGTTTGACAACACTTATCTTGTAAGTTACTATACCGATACATCTAAAGAAAGGTGAAAGAGATGAAGAACATAAATATCTACATGAGGAAGATGGATATGATAGATGAGGATATGGAATACATTGATTAACTTGTTGATGAGTCTATGACTTCATGTTATTGACTTGATTATGTTTCATTCATCTATGATGAGGAAAAGAGCTGAAAGACACAAAGCAGTGTTGTCGGTTGATGAAGCATTATAGTATACACCGATGGAGTGTAGTGTATACCGAGCACATTATTAACTGAGCTTGTGTTCACCGACGCATTTCTTTGTTAACCGAGAAGAACAGAATGAAATAAATGATTAGTTTAGCTGATAAGATTGATGAGCTGCAAAGTGTATGAATTCGAGGTAACAAATAAAGTTTGTTACATAGATCGACGGCTGACAAAATTTAGGAAAGATCTAAAGGATGAGAATCAAATGTGTTATTGAAACAAGTGCCGAGGTATGTTTAAGAGGCAAAATCAATGACAATGATTAAGCAACAAAATATGATGGAGCAGAAGAAAATGGTTTACATGTCTATATAAGAGACTGAAGATTTCACATTGAGTGTGATGTCGGAAGAAGAAGATACTGCAGAGTTATCGCGTGAACAATTTTTAGGCATTTCTGATCATACTGGCTAATGAGAACCCTATTGCAAAGCATTACTGAGTGACAGAGAGTGATTACCAATGGACAGTAAGTTGAACAGTGTTTGAAATAGAATTGATTTATTGATCAGAAAGATTTGTATGGGATGAACATTGATCTGTAATTTGCAATTGAAGTTGCATTAATTCAGATCACCTACTGTTACATATTTAACCATTGTACACAGTCAAATATCTTAACCAAGTGGACTATGAAAGTCTTATTATGTATCATTCATAGAATGAGCATTGTTATCCTGTCAAGCCCAGAGTGACTATTGGTTGGACGATAATGGTTGGTCAAAAATCCTCTAACAAGGTCACACCTAATAGTGTGTTTGTAACCTTTAACAGGGTTGGGTCTTCACCAACCTCACTTCAGAAGAGTGAATATTTTGGGTTGCCAATCCCAGGTGGTTTTTAACTTCACAGGGTTTCCACGTTAAATCTCTTGTGTTATGTGTTGATTGTGATGTTTGTTTTGATGTCATATTTACATGTTGCATATTTGATTTGATAGGTAACTGCTATAAGTTTTAGACTGATAATCAGTAAATGCACAAACAGTAAAAGTATTTTAAGTTACCGAGCTGCAAAAATTGAAGTATTTGTTTTTGGATTATACATTTTGTATTGGGACAGTGATTAACTGATTCACACCCCTCTCAGTTATTCTAACACCCACCATCTTAATCTCTGAATACTCCCCCAAATCCAATCAGCCCAGGATTTCCCTTTTCTACCCCATCAAAATTAACCTTAACCAAGCTATGAGGAGGTGTATACCACATAATATCATCTTTGGATGCTTTAACTTTTCTTATAGGAATTGAAATATAAACTTAGAGTTTTCATTTACAAGCCACATGCAAATCATAATCAGTAAGTGGGATTTTTATCCCTAGGTTTGGAAGAAGATATCTTAAAAAGAAAAAAAAATATTTTATGGCTCTACAAGATTTGAAAGACACCATATTAGCAGCAAGTGGGGAGTCTCTAAACACCCAATTATTACTTTCTTTCCAAACACCCCAGGCCAAGTGAGGAATAACAAGGGACCAAAGGAAAGAGCGAGTAGAATTAGAGGAAGGGGAAACCCATAGGCCTAAGAGATCAGCCAAGGAGGAGGAGAAGACCCAATCCAAACTCTAAAGACCAAGAATATGAGACCAAACATCACACATAAAAGGGTATTCCAAAAGGATATGTAGAACACTTTCATAATTTTCAAAATAGAGGAAGCACCTATTAACAAGATAAAGACCCTTTTTACACCTATCTACCTTCTTTTGAAGAAATATCCTAAAAAAATATTAATCTTGGGAATCAACTTAGGTCTTCAAACTCTAGCCCAAAAAGGCGGAAGAGAAATAGTAGGATACAAAAGATATATATAGTTGAGGTAGCTGAATGGTAACCAGAAGGGGAGGTTTTCTGCACCATCTTATCTAAGGATACCTTCTACAAGATACAAAATGAATTGAGGATGTACTAGAGGCTCGAAAGATCCCTATGAATCACTACTATATCATTCTAAGCACCATTTTAAATATAGTCTCTCATAAAGATCCCAAATCAGTTAATGTAATCCTCCATAAAAGGTCCATATATCATAAAGTTAGATAAAGGATCATGTCCCAATCATCTATCATCCTAAAATTGGAATAGTCATCCTAAACCAAGTTTCCATTTTGTGCATTTCTGGATGATGAATTTTGATAATTCCATATGGTTCCAACGAAAAGAACTAGAACGAATATCCTTCGAACTTAAAAAGTTAGATAAAGAGGTAAATTCTTGTAAATACTTACTACATAATGTAGAGACCCACTCGCTTTTAGTATGAAAAAGTCTCCAAATTTATTTTGTAAGTAGGATCGTGTTAAAATTCTTAATGTGTCTTATACCCAAGTCACCATATTTTCTAGATCTGCAAACATTTTCACATGCCACAAGTGGAATAATTTTTTCTCTTCAATGCTAGACCATAAAAGAACATTTTGGAATTCTTTCTATAGCCTCCACAAACTTTGCAAGAATTTTAAAGAGGATCGTCACATAATCTGGAAGGTTTTGAAGAGGCGTCTTCAATGATCGAACCTTTCCCACCTGACTTAAGAGGGCTCATTTCTAGCTAGATAACTTTGAATTGAACTTGTCAATATACTTCATCCAAAATGAAATCTAGACCCTTATTGTAAGATATAAATATATATATATAAAGATATATATATTTTTATATGAATTGTTTTAGGGGTTATGATTATGGGAAATACAAGATCCACCCCTAAATCCAAATTCCCAAAGGAGAGATCCAAATTGATCAACCAAAAGGTTAATGCACAAAAGAATTAATCTATGGAGAATATGAATGAAAGAGAAAAACCTTATATTTTACTATGAAAAGTATGTACTTGAAATCATAATTGAATAGAAGATAAATACTAACCTCAAAATAGGGAAAATTTGGAAAATGCTGATTTCTGATGTCTATGTTCAGTTTCGGGAGATTCTGTAACCTAATATGGCCTGGAAATGCAGAGATAGAGAAAACCCAGAAAACTTTTATCTTTCAGAGCTAGGTTGACCTTGACTTCAAGATCAGGGTACAATCTTACCCGAGGGCACAATCTTACCCCCAACTAAAGGTCGAAATCAACCTGAAACATCTCTGATGGAAATTATGTTCGTGAACCTCGGAAGTTCACCGAAAAGGGTATCCAAATCTGAACTGCAATTCACTGTCATGTACCTGTACCTACAAGAAAAAGGGTTTTGTTTGTTGGATGAGGGGTTTTCCTTAGTCAAACCTCAGTTTGGAATCAACCTTAATAATGGAATTGAAATAGAGACTGCTAGCAAGTAGTAGAAGTAGATCTAACAATGAAGCTATGATATTCAATAGATATGCAATTGTATTTGAAATGTAAACAAGAATGTTGATATGAAAGCTTGGACTTAACGCTAACAAATGTAAATCAAAACCTCCATGATTATATGCTTGGAATCCACCTTGAATGGAGAATGAATGGATCTTGAAGATGAACAAAGGATCTTGAAGGAAGATCACACCACCATGATAGATAGATCTAGGGTTTGAATGATGAATCTTGAATGCTTAAACCAAATCTCTTCAAAGGCTTGAAAGCTTGAATCCTTGATCTTCAATGGAGAACTTGAATGCTTGATCACTTGATTTTCTTGATGATGAAAGTGGATGCAAAATATGCTTGATAGTGGATATTCATGGATGGATCACATAACTTGTGGATGGAGAAAATGAGGTAGGAAGGCTTCCTTTTATACAAATCTAGGGCACAAACTTCTAGAGAGGCCGACATATAGAAAATAAATTCCCATTAAGTGAAAACCCCTAGAAATGGACCCATATTAAATATAATTTGAGGGTTTACCATTCTGAAGCCCAAAACAGCCGATCTAGAAGTGGGAAAACAAACTTTTGAACTTCTCCCCGCATCCGACAAACTTTCTGATGAAAAGGGGAACCTAGGTCAAGGTCGAGGTCGACCTTGACCCAAGGGTTCAGGGGCCCTAGAAAATGAGCTAGGAGGGGAAAATAGTGCCCGAGGAGGCCCAAATAGAGCCCTAGACACTCTTAACATGGAAGTGCTTCCATTTTAAGATGGTACAATAAGCCCCCACTTTAGCAGGAGTATGGAAATCAAACATGCTTGCGGTAAAGGAGAAGAAAGATTCAAGTAGATTTGCAATGAGATAGAATAACACTTAGTTAGGGACACAAGCCCCCAAGCTAAGGATCCTAACTCAACATACACGCATGAGGGTGTGAAAACAAACAAAAAGAGGAGTTAGTACTAAAACAAACCCAAATCAACTAGCAAAGGAAACCTTGCTAAGAAAATATTTCCTATACTAATATCATATTTGGAAAGCTATCATAAAAGCATAAATGATTACATAAGAAAGACAAGAGCAATACTATAAATAACATAGCTTCATGATCCAGTCCTACTAGCATGAAAGCAAAAAGAGAGAAAAAATAAATTGATTACCTCGCCCAGTAAGATGCCCACCTTACCATGAATCATCGAGGAGGGAGAGCCCAATAGGTAGAAAAACCTGATAGTTCACCCAAAAACTATGCCTTACAATTGTAATGCGTCTTCTAAAGGCTTCTAGAATACTCATAGATCCACCTTCTTGTATCACTATGAATATAAAATGTGTGTCCCTTCGGGATTTAGCAGCTTATGTGTGTTACCTTCCATGGATTTAGCATATTGAAATGTGTGTCTCTTCAGGATTTAGCAACTTATGTGTGTTACCTTCAGAGGATTTAGCATATTGAAAATTGAAAAATGTGTGTCTCTTCAAGATTTAGAAAGTTATGTGCATTACCTTCAGAGGATTTAGCATATTGAAAAGTGAAAAATGTGTGTCTCTTCAAGATTTAGCAACTTATGTGCATTACCTTCAGAGGATTTAGTATATAAATGAAAAACTATAGTACATGGGAGACCCTATATATGGACCCCTCCTTATCATGGTTGTCTACTAGACATGATAAGGAAGAGAAAGAGGATACCTACTTCACAATGTAAGGAGATATCATGTTTAACAACAATGTACACTATATTCTTAGCGAAGGGTATTGACCCCTACATCCCAGAGCATAGATAATCATGAAAAGGATATGTCACTTATGGAAAAAGGATCCTCAAAGAGAAAGAGATCTTATCAGTAAGACCTCTAATATCTTTAATATATTTTTGGATCGGATAAGAAGGGGAAGGAAAATCAAAGAATTCTTGCACATCTACATCATGAATTATAGATTGAATCCCATCATGAGTATGGGAAGAACTAGGGATAGCAGATGGAGAATTAGGCATATTAGGAATGTCAGGAATCGGATTAGGATTAGGAAGATTAGGAACTATATTAGGAAGTATAGGATTAGGATTAGGAATATTAGGAGATGGTATATCATCTACCAAATTCTTCACATAATCCAAAAGAGTAATAAGGCCGCCACATAAATCTTTAATGAAAGCTTTGAAAGTAGGAAGACTAGTATTGGTCAATCTCATAATAGCATAGGCAAGTGAAAAATGAAGAGTAACCAACATAATGAAGTTAATTATACTCTCATAAACATCATAAGTATGATAAAGAGATGCTAAAAGGAGGATAATAAAGAAAATAACCATACACCAAAGCATCTTAAAGATCTTCATAGTAAATGAAATACAAGAAATATTTTTGGATTTTGTAAAATATATGAAGTTTTTTTATTTTTTTTAATGTTAAACTGCAAGAGCATAAAAGATACCTAATATTGATGCAAGAAAACAAAATATCTAACACCAAAAATAAGGAGTTATCTATCGCGGGTTAACCAAAATGTAAGATATAAAAATATATATATATATAAAGATTTTTTTTTTTTTATATGAATTTTTTGGGGGGTTATGATGAAGGGAAATACAAGATCCACCCCTAAATCCAAATTCCCAAAGGAGAGATCCAAATTGATCAACCAAAAGGTTAATGCACAAAAGAATCAATCTATGGAGAATACGAATGAAAGAGAAAACCTTATATTTTACTATGAAAAGTATGTACTTGAAATCTTAATTGAAGAGAAGATAAATGCTAACCTCAAAATAGGGAAAATCTGGAAAATGCTGATTTATGATGTCTTTGTTCAGTTTCGGGAGATTCTACAACCTGATCCGGCTTGGAAATGCAAAGACAGAGAAAACCCAGAAACTTTTGTCTTTCGGAGCCAAGTCGACCTTGACCTCAGGATTGGGGTACAATCTTACCTCGGGGCACAATCTTACCCCCCACTGAAGGTCAACCTTGACCTGAAATAGCTCTAATGAAAAAAAATTTGCAAATCTTGGAAGTTCACTGAAAAGGGTATCCAGATCTAAACTACAATTCATTGTCTTGTACCTATACCTGCAATAAAAAGGGTTTTGTTTGTTGGATGAGGGGTTTGCCTTAGTCAAACCCTAGTTTGGAATCACCCTTAATAATGGAATTAAAATAGAGAATGCTAGCAAGTAGTAGAAGTAGATCTAACAATGAAGCTATGATATTCAATAGATATGCAATTGTATTTGAAATGTAAACAAGAATGTTGATATGAAAGCTTGGACTTAACACTAACAAATATAAATCAAAACCTCCATGATTGTATGCTTAGAATCCACCTTGAAAGGAGAATGAATGGATTTTGAAGATGAACAAAGGATCTTGAAGGAAGATCACACCACCATGATGGATAGATCTAGGGTTTGAATGATGAATCTTGAATGCTTGAACCAAATCTCTTCAAAGGCTTGAAAGCTTGAATCCTTGATCTTCAATGGAGAAATTGAATGCTTGGATAGATGATTGCTTGAATTCTTTCTCACTTGATTTTATTGATGATGAAAGTGGATGCAAAAGATGCTTGATAGTGGATATTCGTGGATGGATCGCATAACTTGTGGATGGAGAAAATGAGGGAGGAAGGCTTCCTTTTATACAAATCTAGGCCATAAAATTATAGAGAGGCCAAAAAATAGAAAATAAATTCCCATTAAGTGCAAACCCCTAGAAATGGACCCATATTAAATATAATTTGAGGGTTTACCATTCTGAAGCCCGAAAGCGGGAAAATAAATTTTTGAACTTCTCCCCGCATCGGACAAACTTTCTAATGAAAAGGGGAACCTGGGTCAAGGTCAAGGTTGACTTTGACCTAGGTCAAGGTTGAGGTTGACTTTGACCTAGGTCAAGGTCAAGTTTGACCTTGACCCATGGGTTTAGGACCCCTAGAAAATGAGCTAGGAGAGGAAAATAGTGCCTAGGGAGGCCCAAACAGAGCCCTAAACAGGCACAGAAGATGGGAAGGGGGCAAAAAATAGGGGACAACATGAGGGCCCAAAATACCCCCTAAGGAGGGCTAAATTCTCTTAACATGGAAGTGCTTCCATTTTAAGACGATTCCACTTATTTCATAAAGGAAGTCCAAAGTAGGTTGAAAATAAAAGCTTAATTTTGCAGTCCAATACATTATCAATCCTCATTTTCTTATCTTTGGGAGTATTAAGGAAGAAAATAGATCTCTTATGAAGATTTACCTATTGTCTAGAGGCAACATCATAGGTAGGGAATATATTCTTAAGGCTATGGGCTTCCATAATAAAGGAGTCCCCAAGAATAATTGTACCATCAACAAATTGTTGATGCAAGCACATAAGATAACGATAAGAGAGATGAAAGCTCATTAAGCCTCTTAACACACCAGTAGTGATCATTTCTTGTAAATATCTACCAAGGACTTCAACTATAATGATAAAAAGAAGGTGGATATAGGATTCCCATGTCTTAGACCTCTTGAGATTCTATAAAAACAAGTACAAGAGCCATAACAATAATTGAGAATTTATCAGTAAATAGAATCTGCCAAAAGATTTCTAGAAACTTCTCCTTGAACCCAAAACCTTTAATAACTTTAATAATAAATCTCTAATTCACTCTATCATAAGCTTTCATAAGATCCAATTTAATTAGGAAACTAGCCTTTTTGTTTGCCTCGAAATAATGAATATTTTCATGAATAGTATCAATGGGATATAAAAATTGGTGCCCTAAAACAAAGTCATTCTATTGACTAGCAATATTTTAGGGAAAAAAATGAGGTAGAGAGCCAGAAATTTGAAGAAAAATTTATACATATAATTATATAAGCTAATGGGCCTAAATTTTTCAAAGGTATCAGCACGAACATTCTCAAGGATTAGAACAATAAAAGTAGAATTAAATTCCTTAAGGATTATCCTACTACCAAATATATCTTCAACATCTACCCCAATATCATTAGTTATGATATCCTATAAGGTTTCACAAAATAACATAGGAAAACCATTAAGGCTAGGGGCTTTACCTTCAAAGGAAAAAATTACAATTTTAATCTCCTCAATGGAAGGAATAGCAACCAACTTCTTATTATTATCTTCATCAACCATGTCAGGAATGACATCAAGAAGTCCTATTGATAGTACATCTAAAGGGACCTCATTAGGTAGTAGATTTGAGAAGAACAACAAAGGCTCATTGAAAATATATTCCTCCTTTTTCAACTCAAAGGCCTCCTTTCATTATGTGTGAGATAATGGTTGAAGCCTTGTGTTTGAGAGTAGTGTATTATACTAAAACTTTAGGACCCATAATTGAATTCTTTATTGGGACCTATTAGACCCCATTTTGGTGATTTTGGGGTTTGAATGCCCATTATGCTTGATCCTGGCAACGTGTTATTCTTCCCCCTACATCTTTTCACCTATCTCAACACCTTGCCCAAATTTTGGCACATTCTCCATGGTACAGAACACATATGGCATTCTATCCCTGGGCCAAAATGATAATGACGTCTTGTCCTCAAGGATTTAGGCCCAAATTTTCCCCAAGGCCCTATGATGGGGTATTAGCAAGATATTTTATCCTGTGGTTGGCATGGATTATTTTTAATTCCAAAATAATGGATTGAGTATCTCCTCATTTTTCATATCATAACTATACTCAAGCATTTGCAATTAATTTTTATAGCAATTGAGCAATTGGATTCAAGATTTGAAGCCAAGCATCCAAGATCAAGTTTCTCCAAGTCTCCAATTGTTCAAGGTCATTCAAGTCCAAGAAAAAATTCTCCAATTGAAGCAAGTTTATCTCTCATGATGTCCAAGTAGAGGAATTCTCAATCAAGCAAGAAGATCCTTTCTTCCATTCACATTCTCTCTCCTTCATTCCAAGCAATTATCTTGAGCATTTCTACAGTCAAGTTCTAGGAGTGCTATTCATAGATCCATAAATTTGTGAGGGCTTCCTTGATTCTACAATATATACCAAGGTCAACTCTTTGTATTTCAAGTACATTCAAGCATCTTCATGGGTATGAGTGATTTCTAAATCCATCCATGAGGGTTTATGCAAGGTGAATCATACATTTACCTTTTTACATACTTTCTTTTATGCAATTTCATTTCATTTTCAATTTTGATTCCTAAACAAGGTTTTGACCAAGGAAAACCCTCATAGACAACCTTTTCCCTATTTTTCTATGCAAGAACAGGTTATAGAGTAGTTAGACAAAATTTGGAAAGATCAAAAACTATCAAAAGATCCCTAGAAAATTTAGTCAAAAACACAAGGTACAAATTGTTATTATCATTTTATACCCTATATTCTATTCCCAAATTTCAGCCATAGGTTAGATCTTCATTCTAGTTTCTATTTCTATATATTTCAGCTCTTTATCAATCTATATTAGTCTATTATTTTTATTTTGTTAGTAACTCATTTAATTTATCATTTACATTGTACTTTCTCATCATTTCTATTTTCATCATTCCATAATTAGCGAAGGATCATTGTCCCACCTAGCGCTTGAGTCTCATCTTGAACCTAGTGGGCCATCTTCCTTCCAAATGTGCAATCGTGAAAAGGAGTGATATACCTATGTGCATTACTTCCCTTTTCACCCAATACAAGTAGAAATGTAAAAGAATCTAGTATTCCTATCTCCACAATTCAACCAAAGATCCCTTCACTTTTGTCTCCAAAACTCCTCTTTTTTAGAAATTATATCATGGATTTAAGTCAAAATGCTATTAACCTAAGAAAGAGAGACATCAAAATCGCCTTCCTATTGGATTTTCTTTTGAATATCGTAGAAATCTAGTCAAAGATCGGTTTCATGTGAAAAGAGATACCCACAAGATTCCTTATTATAATGTCTAACTTTTTATTTTATATGATTCATCTTTTTAGCAACACAAAACATGGTTGATGGATTCACGTTAATACTCCACCAATCTCTGATTTTCTCCCTAAACTGAGGATAAAACAACTACATCTTTTCAAATCAAAAGGGGGAGATATTCTTAGCCTCCAAATAATTCATAAATAATCATATCAAAAGGTGATATGAGTTGATTCTAGAGATGGACAAAAGAGAGCATGAAAATTTCATCAAGCAGTGAGGAGAAATAAGATCTTTGTCTAGCCTTACTTGAATGAGGTTATCACTAGCTTGCTGATTAGTCCAAGTATAATATGCTCCATGAAGATCCAAATCTATCAAATCAATCTGATTATCTTGAGATAAACCTAGGAGCCACCAAACATTTACTCTTGAGACAAAGGAGTATTAAAATCCCCTATGACAAGCCAGTTATCCTCCTAATGAGGGTCTTTGAAAGTAGTCAATGAATTACAATTGTTAGTGGCATAGATATTAGATATAATCAAAGAAAACTCATCCCTAATATGAGTAAACTTGGTAGATAAATGATTAGCATCCTCCCAAATAGGCTCTCCAAAAGTAGGTTTCTTTCTCCAAAAGGTTGCAATCCCTCCTAAAGCCCCATCAGCATTACAAAATTGAACACCATTACCTTTGAAGAAAAGATTATTTAGTTCCATAAGCTTATCACTCCAAATTTTATTTTCTTGAACAAGAAAAATATCAAGTTTGTGATCCCTAATAAGATTGGACAAGAGGTCATGTTTGTGAGGTTTGTTTAACCCTCAAATGTTCCTATAAATAAACTTCATTTTTTAATGGGGATGTTTTGCAAGCACATTTATGGAAGAGTTTTTTTTAACTCCATGAACAATATCCTACAAAAAATCTTGTTCTCTACTTTGCTTTATATATTTCTTTACTGAACCTCTAGTGCTCCCACAATCATCTTTAGCCCTATTTCTAGTTGACACACCACAAGAGGGGCATCTACTCTCACAGTACCTTGATTCGACCTCAATAAAATGTGAACCATATTCTTGATCAGAGTCTTCAAATTTATAGTCTTCTTTTAAAGAATCAAACTCCTCCCTTCTTTTTATGAGATTACCTTCATTTTCTTATATGAGATCATTTAGATTGAGGAATTTTCCAGTAGAATTTTTCAAGGAATTCTTTTCCAAGGGAGCATTCACTATTTTATTATCACTTAGATTGTGTAGACCAAAGTCATCAAATCTCTCACACATGTAAATAGAGGTCACCATGTTGCTCCCACCTTCGCCTTCTTACTCATAGATCCTCCCATGCCCCCTCCAAGAGGCTCTAGTTGTAGATTAATCTATTTAATTCCCTTCAAATACTCTACATCAAAGGAAGCAACCATTGTTCTCACATCCTTGGCCCCCTTCCCATCCTTAATAGTAGGCTTCTTCAAAATATGCAAAGGTTCATGAATAATGGGATCATGTTGTAAGATTTCACAAATGTGCAAATCCACAAAAAACCAAGATCACCTGCAAGCAAAATACCAGAAGCTGGAGCGAAAACCTGAGAGAGAGAGAGAGCAAAGGTTTTGAGAATCTCAGCGGAGTGAGAGCAAAATTGTATTTCCCAAAAGTATAAACAATAATTACAAAAAGTGGCTTATAAGGTGAGAAACCCTAAAGCCGGAGAAAGCTAGGTTTGTGCATTTAATAATTAATAAACATATTAATTATTATGCACCTAAATGACAAGCTTAAGTGAAAAAAGAATAATAGTGACCTTTAATAATTAAATCAGATAGACTTAATTATAAAGGTAAATATACTATTACTCTAACACCCCCCCTTAAGCGAAGCTCAGGAGGAAACTAACCTAGCACAGCTAAGAAAGCAGGAAAATGGGTCCCGGCAACAAGGCCTGATCAGGTACCCAACAACAAAGAAATCTCTGTGAACCGGGGAAATAGAGAAAACCCAGTGGGAAAAACCCTACCCCAAAAAGAGATACAACAACATGCTGAAAAGAAACATGAAGGAAGGAAGGACTCAACAAGACCCCCCAAGGACAACTTCCATCACCCCAAGCATAGAACGCAACTGAAGATAGCGCGGAGATGCAAAGGGTTTGGTGAAGATGTCAGCAACCTGCGCGTCAGTGGGAATGTACTCCAAAGTGAGAACACCATCCTGAATCTGCTGACGGATGAAGTGCATATGAAGCTCAATGTGTTTAGTGCGCTGATGCTCCACCGGGTTGCGGGAAATGTGAATAGCACTCTGATGATCGCACCACAGAACAGTGGGACGATCAGGAGGAAAACCAAACTCAGTCATCAACTGCCGAAGCCATAAAATCTCTTGACTAGCATGAACTGCCGCTCTGTACTCAGCCTCTATAGATGAAAGTGCTCGAGCGTTCTACTTCTTGCACAACCATGTGATAGGACCAGAGCCAAGACAAAAAACAAAGCCAGAAGTAGACTTCCGATCATCAACATCACCAGCCCAATCTGAGTCAGTGTAGCCAACAATGTGAGGAGCCCCTGATGTGTAGTGAATGCCATACATAAGTGTGCCCTGAATGTATCTCAAAATACGCTTGGCAGCTTGCCAATGACTCTCATGAGGCTCATGTGAGAACCGAGAGACTAGACCAACTGCAAAGGAGAGATCAGGACGAGTGTGTGTCAGGTATAACAAACTGCCAACCAACTGCCGATACAAAGTAGCATCCACTGAAGGCGTAGTGCAAGAGGTAGACAAAGTAACACCCGATTGAAAAGGTGTGGGAGCAGGCTTGCAATCAAGCATATCAAAGCGCTGAAGCATGTCAAGAGCATACTTCTGCTGGTAAACAAAGATCCCAGTAGGTGACTGCACAATCTGTAGACCCAGAAAGAAGTGTAAAAGACCAAGATCTGTCATCTCAAACTGCTCCATCAATGCGCACTGAACATCCTGAATCATAGAAGGTGAGCTACCTGTGATGAGAAGATCATCAACATATAGCACAAGTATCAAAATCTCATCCTCAAGATGCTGAATGTAGACTGTAGGATCGGAATGACAGCGTGTGAATCCTGTAGAAAGAAAAAAAGAGTCCATCTTCTCATACCAAGCCCGAGGGGCCTGTTTGAGACCATATAAAGAACGCCGAAGTCTGCAAACCAAGGAGGAATCCTGCACAAATCCTTGAGGCTGCTCCATGTAAATCTCCTCACTAAGATCACCGTGCAAGAAAGCACTCTTCACATCCATCTGAAAAATGGGCCATCCCTGAGAAGCTGCGAGGGATAAGACAAGGCGAATAGAGTTCATCTTGGCGACAGGGGCAAATGTCTCAGTGTAATCAATACCCTCAACCTGTGAAAAACCCTTCGCAACAAGACGTGCCTTGTACTTATCAATAGAACCATCAGCAGCAAACTTAGTACGATACAACCACTTGCATCGCACTAACTTTCTTCCCTTAGGAAGCGAACAAAGATCCCAAGTATGATTCTTCATCAAAGAAGAATACTCCTCCTCCATAGCACTGTCCCACTCAGTATGTCCTGTCGCTGCCCCAAATGTCTGAGGATCACCACAAATAGCATGACTCAGAAGACTGGAACCTGCAATATGAGACCGGGTGCGACGAGAGGTGGAAGGGTCACCAGCCAGAGATCCTGCAGCATCAACTGTAACACGAGCCCATCTAGGCACCTGTGGAGGATCCTGTGGTGGAGGTAAATGGGGATCACCAAGATCATCATCCTCATCATCCTGAAACACAACTGGAAGAGAGGAGGGAGTAGTGGTGAGTGAAGTAGACTCTGGAAGCGGGGTATCGACTGCAGGAAGGCGCTCATCAAACTGGACATCCCGTCGAAACAGGACCTCTCTGGAATCAGGATCAAACAACCTATATGCCTTAACATCCTCGCAGTAGCCAACAAAAATGAGGTGTCGGCTCTTCCGCTCCATCGCTTTCCTCTGAGCGTCAGGCACAAATGCCCATGCTTCACTACCAAAAACTCAAAATGAAGATACATCAGGCTTGACATGAGACCAAGCCTCCTCAGGAGTCATATGTCGAACTGCCTTGTGAGGCATCCGATTCTGAATATAGTTGGCACAATTGACTGCCTCTGCCCAAAAGGACGAATCCATGGACCTGGACTGTATCATACAATTAGCCATCTCCCGAAGTGTTCTGTTCTTTCTCTCTGCCACACCATTTTGCTGAGGGGTGTAGGGCACTGAAAACTGATGCTGAAGACCATGTTCAGAGCAAAAATCTCGGAAAGCCTGGTTCACATACTCCCCCCCATTATCTGTGCGTATCCGGCGAATAGAAAGTCCAGATTGCTTCTCCACAAATGTCTTAAAGACTCGAAATGAATCAAAGACATCAGACTTGTACTTCAAAAAGTACACCCATGTGCGCCTGGAGAAGTCATCAATAAATGTGAGCACATATCTGGCACCAGAAAAAGAAGGAGTAGGAAAGGACATGAGGTCACTGTGAATCAACTCCAATGGTGCCAAAGCACGAGTAGCTCGTCCCTGAGGAAAAGGATCCCTATGTTGTTTGCCAAGAACACAACCCTGACAAACCCCATCAGTGCAAGTAATCTGTGGAAGCCCAAAAACAAGTGCCTGTGTGCTCATCTGCTGAAGATATCTGTAATTGACATGGCCCAAACGCTCATGCCAAAGTCTACTCACTGAATCTGCATGTGCTATAAGACAGGAACCTGTGCCAACAGAAGACTCAAATCTATCAAATCTGTATAGGCGGGATGCAGTGTCAACACTCCCAGTAGCTACAATCATCTCAGTATCATGTAAGTCCCGAATAACCACATCATGTGGTGAGAACTCAATTGTCTTACCAGAGCCAGAGTGGCAAATCTGATAGATAGACAGAAGGTTCATCGAAATGTCGGGGACAAAAAGAACATCCTGAAGAGAACCCCCAGCTAATGCAACTGAACCAGAACCCAAAACCGTAAGATGAGATGAGTTCCCAATAGCAATCTGCGAAGTAGCGCAAGGAGCAATTGAGGTGACCAACTGCTGAGTGTGAGTCATGTGGTGAGAAGCACCGGAATCAAGAATCCAGGTGGGCCCAGAAGTCATAGCTCGTGCAGTAAGAGCATGACCTTTCCCTGCAGGGGAGGAGGTGGACTGGGGAGCTGAAATGTGATGCTCCTGCATGGCTTCCTCTAAAGCCTCCAAACATTTCCAACACCTAGAAACGGGATGTCCATCCTTTCCACAAAAGCTATAGGTCTCAACTGATTTCTTCTTAGTCTTGGAGGTAGACTCAGTAGACTTCGAAGAAGATTTACCCTTAGAAGGGTTTGCTGGAGGTTTGGAATCATTTTTCTGTGCAGGTTTCGAGGAAGACTCATTGCCTGCGGAATCTTTCTTCGGTTTGCCTTTCTGTTTTGGTTTCCCCTGTGAAGACTGAGCAACCAACGCTTGGCTAGAAGAGCCAGAAGCATCCATCTGTTGGATCTTTGCATGTTCCCGTGTCAACCGATCACAGAATGTCTCAAAAGAAGGCATGGTGTGCCTAGCACCCAAAGCATCCATGGTGGAGTAGAAAGTGGAAGAAAAGATCTGATACTGTCCTCGCAACTTTGAGAGTATCAAGAAGATACACTCATCATCTGTCTTTGTTTTCCCACATCCCTGCAAAACTGAACGCAGAGACTTGAACTTCATCAAGAAGTCCTCAATGGTGGGAAAGCTGGTAGGAGTCAAAGTAGTCAACTCTGCATCAAGCTGAAGTGCCCTGAACTCATTAACTGTGCCAAACAAATCTGAAAACTTGCCCCAAATGGCCCTAGGAGTGGTCAAACCTTCCAAGTGAAAGAGGAGACTGTCGGAGATGTTCAGTGCAATCAATCCCATGGCTTCATCCATCTTATTCCTGTGCTGAAGAATCTCAAAGGGACGTTGCAGGACAGGTTGGTTCTCATCCAGACATGACCATAAGCCACGTGACATAAGAAGTCTGGTCATGTGTGCTTTCCAGGTATGATAATTATGCGGTGTCAGCCGGGCCACAGAGGGATCCGACATTGAGAGAAGAAGAAGACAGAAGTAGAAGGGTCTTTTCTGAAGTAAATTACAGAAAGGAAAAACACCCCCCCACAATGTATAAATCAAACCCCCGTACAGCAAATAACGGAAAGCACAAAAAAATGAGGAGAAAACCTGGACTCCAGAAGTAGAGAAAGAGGAAAGGAGAAGCTTTGACTTTGACACTAAAAAAGAGAGCTAAAATGGCTGAATCAGCAAACCAAACCAGCATCATTGCGTCCGTCTCGGAAAGACCTTTCCGGTGATATATCATATGTTGATTTTCGAGTCCGTATGAACCCTGTAGGAGCAAAAACGCCCAAGTACCCCCAAATGTAAGCTCTCTGGAAAAAACCAGGGACGGCAAAAAATTTGACGGCCGTATGACCGTCACTGGGCCGTCGCTGACGTCAGCATGACGTCAGAACCGTACCGTCGGAAAAAAATTTTTAAAAAACCCGCCGGAAAAAAAAAAAATTTTTACGGCGCCGAAAAAAAAGAGGTGACGTCACCTTGTGACGTCACCTGCTGCAGTGGCCGGCGGAGCAGCGGCGGCGGCAGGGGGGTGGCGGCACCGGAGGTGGCGGAGCGCGGGCGGCGGGTGAGCCGGGCGCGGGCGGCGCCCTGGCGGAGTGGAGGCGGCGGCCGAGCGCGGTGGCTCAGCGGCGGAGCCCGGCGGCGCAGCGGGGGCGCGCTGGCGGCGCGCTGCCCGGCAGCCGCTGCGGGTGGCGCGGTGGTGGCGCGCTGGCGGCGCGTCCTTTTTTGGTTAAAAAAACCTTTTTTTTTGTTTTTCGAGAATTTTTTTTCTCGATTTTCGAACCGTACGGCCCTGGTAGGGCAAATTTTTTTCCTGTGGTCACGGGGGCCAAACTGGGTCAAGTTTTATATGATTTCGACTCTCCCAGACCTTCTGAACGCAATGGCGGAGTCCGTTTCTGCTTAATCTGCTCCAGAAGATCGTGCCTCTTTCAAAGTGATAGAAAACCCCAGAAACAAGCTGTGGCTGTCGTCTTCGAATCCAGGCTCCAAGAACTTCAACCTCGGCAGCGGCAGGGAGGCTCTGATACCATGTAAGATTTCACAAATGTGCAAATCCACAAAAAACCAAGATCACCTGCAAGCAAAATACCAGAAGCTGGAGCGAAAACCTGAGAGAGAGAGAGAGCAAAGGTTTTGAGAATCTCAGCGGAGTGAGAGCAAAATTGTATTTCCCAAAAGTATAAACAATAATTACAAAAAGCGGCTTATAAGGTGAGAAACCTTAAAGCCGGAGAAAGCTAAGTTTGTGCATTTAATAATTAATAAACATATTAATTATTATGCACCTAAATGACAAGCTTAAGTGAAAAAAGAATAATAGTGACCTTTAATAATTAAATCAGATAGACTTAATTATAAAGGTAAATATACTATTACTCTAACACATGTATCATAGGTTCAAAGTTTAGACCACTTCCCCAACTTCAAGAGATTTAGAGGAATTTGCATTCAAAGAAGTGGCATAAGAGTAAAAGAAAAAACTCATGTCACACTTTTATAAAGGAAAAGGCTAACAAAATCAAAACTGTTCAAATTCAACAACATAAAAGTGGCATTTTTGTTTGGAATTTGAAAATGAAGTAAACTAATGAAATATTTAGAACTATATGAAGTTTATGATCATTATTTTTAATAATTTTTTTGAATAAGACTTGATATGTTTTTTAATTTTTAAAGATGATTTTTAGTTACTGAAAAATGTTGTAAATTAGGGGTCTAGCTCCCACCAAAAAACTATATGTAAATAAACTCTTTTTCCTCTAATTTCAAAATATGTTATAAATGACATATATAGATGGTGCATGAAAAAATAAAAATTAGTTTTTGACCTATATTTTAATTTGTATAACAATTCAAATTCCAACTCATCTAAAATCGACATTTTTCATCGCCCACCATATTTTTCATAACAAATCTCTCCCAATAAAAAAAATTACACATTCTCGAAGAGGACTCTCTCCTCTAGTGAACCATATCTTTTTCAAAAAAAAATTTATATGATTTACTATTTTTTTCTTTCTTTGAATCAACATCTTTTTGACTGTTAAAATACCTACTTGTAGTATTTTTGTAATTGCAATATACTATGTCTAATTAAAACACTATAAAATCTATATATGAGAATATTCTTGACTCTGAGCTCTACAAAAGGGGATTTTTATATTTTTAGAAAGATATCATTAAAAAGAGTAGGAGTTATTGAAATAACTATTTTCTGAAATAATCTTATTTCTTTGGTAATTAGACCCTCTTATTTCTTTGGTAATTAGACCCAAATCGGTATAAAACATGCATTTAATAGATATTTCTAATTGAAAATTAAAAGTTGAAGCACTTATCTAACTTAGCTAGAATGAATCTAGCTAGACCATGTTGATGTTTTGTAGCTTCTGTCGGATAAACACTATGAGTCAATACTGGTGAAGATATGCACACACACACACACACACAGATATATATATATATATATATATATATATATATATATATATATATATATATATATAATCATAATTTTTATTATATTAATTACATAATAATGAATAGACATGTCCCATGAAGGGACATGTCTCTTCTTGGCTCATTCTCAATATAAATGCAAGAGATTGTTGCATTTGGAAAACACATACAATGAGATAGTGCTATAACATTTGCAATGATCCCAAAACCTTAACATGGTATCAGAGCCAAGATGAAAATGTAAGAGAGTAGTTTGTTAATGGTGAATGTGTGATTGTCTCATAAAATACAGCCTCAGTACGATGACCATATCTCAAAAATGCACCATTGAATTTTGCTAAATTTTGGATATGTTGGTGATAATCAAATTTAGAAGAATCTCACCAGAGTGATCGAAGAGAAAATGTCAGGTTCAAAATTTATGATCAATTGTGACGAATCAAGAGACATATGTGATTTCATTCAAAAGAGAAAGATCTTGATGCTTGCAGTCATGGGATTGAGTTGATGGCTGAAACATTTCTTCAAAGAAAGAAAATATCATTTAGAGGGACAAACCTAGAGAAGCAACCTTGGACAAGAAGGTCAAAAGGTTGATATCACATTTAGAATAAGTCTGACGAACCATCAAAGAAAACCTTGGATGAGAAGGTCAGAAGGTTGATATCAAATTCAGAAGAAGACTAACGAACCATCAGAGGCAACCTTGGACGAGAAGGTTAAATGTTGATGTTAGTACTCAAAGCTTTAGAGGGAGTCAGTACAACATCTAGAGGATCTACCTTATTTGATTTCCAAGGATCTTGGTCATATTGATTTAGAGGGAGTAAACCATATCGAGATGGTTTCCCTAGTGACCAGGAAACTATAAAAGGAAAAAGAATTGCGATTAAAATGATGTAGTCCATGTATGTGAGCTAGAAGAATTTTATGAAGATATATAGGTCATGATATTCTGAGATAGATGGTTGGTCATTCAAGAAAAGATCTTAATACAGACTAAAGAACAAAGACACAACTTTCTCGCAGAAGGTTGATATTAGATTCAAAGGGAGTATGATAGCTCATCTAAAAAAAATCTTGAATGAGGAGGTGAGGAGGTTGTTACAAGACCTTAAAGGAAGCAACCAGGGGACTATGATCATGAGATTGAGTCTCATGTGTGTTGGCCGAAATGTCTTTATGCTAGCTCCTACATAACTTGGGGTTCACTTAGAGACATGCAAACTATATAAGAGATATAGTGCATAAGTATGCTATTCAGAGTACATTATCACTACATAACATATGGCTAATATCCTCACGAATTTTCTTGCTAGAGGAAAGGTTGTGTACCTTCGAGATAAAATTGGTATGTTGGAGAATGAAGCCTTAGATGAAAAGAAGTTTCAATATATGTGATCTATTATCTTGTATGTTATTTCATTCTTCTCTTTGAGGGAGATGTCTAAGGTGAAAGCCCTTGTGGATCCACCCTCTGAGATGAGTCAAGGTGGATTTCATGTGTGTGACTCTAGGACTTATGGGTCCTCCTCTGAACATTGGAGAAAGGTGATGAATTTTTGATAATGAACACTTGTATTTGATTGATGTTGTGAGGTGATGACTTTGCAACATCTCCATCATGATGGAAATCATGTGACTTGATATCCGTGGATATGTCATGATGGTTAGGATCTCTTAGACATCATGGTAGATATCATAAGGATGGTATCATTAAATAAACCATAGATGATTTAGAGATCTTCATGGTGGATATTATGTGACATGATATCTATAGACATGCCATGATTAGTCTATATGGTAAGTATCCACTACTACATTTGGGGCCAAATTTTGATAGAAGTTTCCAACAGGTAACTTTTTATTACGATTTTTATTTTTTTTTGTAATAGGCTCCAATGATGTCGGTATTCCGATGGGTGTTTAATTGACCATTGGAATAACGACAGATTTGAGGTATACATAAAAAAAAAGTGAAACGGCCTCATCATTTTTATTTCAATTGGATAGAGAAGGAGCGGGAGAAAAGGAGCGAAAGCTAAGCGCAGGAGAAGGTATGTGATTTCTTCATCTTTCAAGCCTCTAGCATCATATTCAAATGCATTTCATTTTATTTGATCATGAATTCTCTCTAAAATGACTGCATTCTACTGGTGTCATGCCCTAGCCAATGCTTTATCTCTATTATTTGATGTCAAGGATATCGATTCACTGTATTCAAATGTTTGGATTCACATTTCTTAATATTACTGGCATTATGTTTAATGATGTCATTGTATATTGTTGTCACTGAAATGACCGCATTCTACTGGTGTCGTGCCCTAGCCCATGCTTTAACTCCATTATTTGATGTTATTGGTGCTTGTGCTCAAGGATATCCATTTTTTTGAAATGTTGACTGTGGTTATCAAATGGACAACCCGTGAGCTTCTAGCTAGGCGCCATTTGTATTGATAGCTTAGGGCATCAAATGTATTGTATCATTGATAGTTGAGACTTTGTTAAAAGGAAATAGGACAAAGAATAATTTTTATTTAGTTTCTCTATTTTGATCCCTAAGTGGCTTACAACCCTAGAGAAGTATATGCAGATTTATGGATGCAGTTGCAAGATACATAGCAGTCGATAATTCACAAGAAATCCATGCATCCAATTTGAATAACAATTAATACAAAGAACTAGGGTCCTCCAATGGCCCAATCATCTGGACCTTGACTGCCCCTTCAACCAGTGACCCTTCAAAACTGGGTTATCATGCAATCAGTGAGTGATCCTTCATTCTCTTGGTCTACCCTACATCCAAACATATTGGAAATACACAATAAAATGATAACAAGTCTTTCACAATCCCCCTTCTCCCAAGGAACACTATCAACCATCCCCTCCACATAGAATTTCACTATTTTATGAGTGGATTGTGCAAGAACAATTAACATTAAACAAGGAGAAAACTCCTCAACACATCTTGGAAACCATTGAGTTCAATAATAAATAAAACCTAATGCCAACACTATTCCTTTCATAGTTGTAGGATACATAGCAGTCGATAATTGACAAGAAATCCATGCATCAAATTTTTATAAGGATATCCTACTAATCAATAGGAATTTTCTTGATATGACCAATGATTATGCATTTTGATGGCAGTGTGCTAGTTCAAAAGGATAATATAAATCTGAAACAATTTTTTCTGATTTTCTCAAACTATAAATGTGGTTAAAGGGAAAATATTATGTGGAAAACCCACAAACCAAGCTAGCAAATGATTGTACATCAAATTATTCATATATTCATTCAAGCATTTCTATGCTTCAGCTACCTGACCTTTGAGCTTCATCTAGAGGAATGTGTAGCTTTAAGATAGAGTTACTTCTTGGGCCTTACAATAGGGTGGAATATGATCAAGATTTATTTAGGCTGTATCTTTGTTAGTCCCATTGTTAGGTTCTTATGGTTCATGGTTTGAATCTATTATGGTTGTGTAAGGGATTTGTAGATGCTTTTTCTAACATAATTATTGGACACCATGATTGGAACAACTGGTTTTTGGCTATTGTACACATGAATCATAATTGTGAATGGTTCTTTGTGTTCAAGAATTCATTGATCAATCTTTGAGATTTATTGTCCCAGCTTTAAAAGAGTGATAAAAGATATAGTGAGTGCTATCTTTTCCAAGTTTTTTGTGGGTGCCATTATCTTCTAGGAGTAATTTTTGGAACCAAATTATGTTCTTTGCCTCTAGTAAATATTGCAGACACAATCATCTTCTTAGTGAAGGGTTGCTTCCATCCCCATGAGGCACTATTGCATGGTTTCCATTCCCTTGTAGTATAGTGAACCTAATTTAATACAAGTGTGCACTATTTTTGGATCCATAATTTATGGCCCCTACACTGTGGTTGTTAGCCTAAGATAGGCCTACCTTTGCATATAATAAGAGGCCAATGTGAAACAAACATCCAGAAGTTAGAGGGTTGTTCCCTGTCCATAATTTATTATTTAAGTGCTAAGTGATGATGGGTATATCATGTAATTCATACCTAGTGTGTCTCTTTCTTTCTCTCCACATTTCACATTAGGAGTATATGCTATAAAATACCAATGAAATCAACTATTGGTCAAATCCAATCAAAATTGCAGCATAAAGATTAAAATAGATCTTGAAGAAATATGGGAACCATTTTTTATAGATATTGTACAAATGAAGAGAATACTCCCAAGAGGAAATGCTTCAATGTGGAACAACTGAAGGACAATATTTTACTTTTATATGCACATCTGCAATGTTTTTGATATATTTATGAGATAACAAAACCATAGAAAGAATAGCATATAGAAGAAAGTAAAGAATAATGATCATATTTTGAGATATTGTGGAAACTTAAAAGAAAGAATGCTTGGTGGGGTTATCATGCAATCAATGAGTGATCCTTCATTCTCCTGGTCTGCCCTACATCCAAACATATTGGAAATACACAATAAAAGGATAACAAGCCTTTCACAAACCCCCTTCCCTCAAGGAACACTATCAACATCCAAACCTTGACTGTCCCATCAACCAGTGACCCTTCAAAATTGGGTTATCATGCAATCAGTGAGTGATCCTTCATTCTCTTGGTCTACCTTGCATCCAAACATATTGGAAATACACAATACAATGATAACAAGTCTTTTACAATCCCCCTTCCCTCAATGAATTACTATCAACATCCAGACCTTGATTGTCCCCTCAACCAGTGACCCTTCAAAACTGGGTTATCATGCAATCAGTGAGTGATCCTTCATTCTTCTGGTATGCCCTGCATCCAAACATATTGAAAATACACAATACAATGATAACAAGTCTTTCACAATCCCTCTTCCCTCAAGGAACACTATCAACAAGTGATCCTTCTTCTTATCAGCCATATCCAATGTTTCATTGAAGTCATGGCCAAGAATGAAGGTCACCTTACCCATACCATTCATGGATTCTGAAATGTTGTTCCAAACTCCTGAAAAATTTTCTATTGCTTCTTTAAATACTTCTTCTACCACAATGTCCTCCTGCCCCATTTTCTTGATCTTCCTGGCTAAAGTGGATGAATCCACACACAATAACCCAAAATGAAGGGTTTTGTATCCTTTAATGAATCTCAGTCACTAGTAACGCATGGACAATCAAACCAGTAGTCTCCAAAGCATTCAATAAGTGAATATGAATTTTTGAAAACTTTCCTCTCAACTTCCACAACCACTCCTAATCGGTTAGAGGGATATTTCTAGAATCTCCACTATTCCTATCCTTACCAACAATTCTTAAACATACTTTATCTGATATGATAATAACATGCTAAACTGAACCAATGGCATGTTCTTTGTGTGGTACAAGGAATATTTGGCTATCAAATCTTCCTTCATGCAAGCTGAGCATGAGAGAAGGTATGTGATTTCTTCATCTTTGATTGGTATCTTTGATGGAAAATGTCTTTCAAGCCTCTGGCATCATATTCGACCACAAATTTCAAATGCATTGCATTTTATTTGATCATCAATGCTCACTGAAATGACCACATTCTACTAGTGTCATGCCCTAGCCCGTGCTTTATCTCCATTATTTGATGTTATTAGTGCTTGTGCTCAAGGATATTGATTCACTATTTTCAAATGTTTGAATTCACATTTATTGATATTACAATTCATCATATCAAATAAATTATGTTTAAGAAGTTTTAGTGTCTAAACACCCAACTAATCCCTCTAACCGATTAGGAGTGGTTGGGGAAGTTGAGAGGAAAGTTTTCAAACATTCATATTCACTTATTGAATGCTTTGAAGACTACTGGTTTGACTATCCATGCATTAATATTTAGAAGAGATCAATAAAGTATTTAAAGACATTCTTACATGTTTGGAGAGGTTTAAGAGGCACTTATCATGACTTTACCCTCACAAACAGTGGCATAGATTGGTTTTACTAAATTTCTTTTCTCTATTTTGAGGTTTCCTTTCTCTGTCATAGGGGTACAGTCAGAGGGTTCCTTGACAAAATGATCCTTTGAATGGTTACTATGAATATGAATGATTTGATATAGCATATTGCTCATTTTACTTGAGGTTTGGAATAGCTTGTGCAAGGGTGAAAGTAGTTTTGATCATTTTGGTCATGATTGTCCCTCTACATAGTCAGAAAATATAACTGTCTAATGATTATATGTAATGTTGAATGGATTAAATGTTTTATTCTTGGTAGAAGTGAATGGAAGGAATAGTGTTGGTGTAAGGTTTCATTTATTGTTGAATTCAGTGGTTTCCAAGATGTGTTGAGTTTTCTCCTTGTTCAATGTTAACTATTCCTGCACAATCCACTCATACAATAGTGAAATGCTATGTGATTGACAATTTCATACAACTGGTCCTTTGGCGTGTATTAAATACAATCCAGTCACTAATTGAATGCTTTAGAGACTACTGATTTGATTGTCCATGCGTTACCAGTGTCTGAGATTCATTAAAGGATACAAAACCCTTCATTTTGGGGTTATTGTGTGTGGATTCAAATGTAGGCTTGATTTGGTTAATGTTTAGAAGAGATCAATAAAGTATTTAAAGAAAATCTTACATGTTTGGAGAGGTTTGAGAGGCACTTATCATGATTGTACCCTCACAAACAGTGGCATAGACTAGTTTTACTAAGTTTCCTTTCTCTGCCACAAGGGTACAGTCAGAGGTTTCATTGACAAAATGATCCTTTGAATGGTTACTATAAATATGAATGATTTGATATAGCATATTTCTCATTTTACTGGAAGTTTGGAATAGCTTGTACTTGAAGTTTGGAATAGCTTGTGCTTGTGCTGGAATTCTTGGTAGAAGTGAATGGAAGGAATAGTGTTGGTGTTAGGTTTCATTTATTATTGAATTCAATGGTTTCCAAGATGTGTTGAGGAGTTTGCTCCTTGTTTAATGTTAACTATTCCTACACAATCCACTCATACAACAGTGAAATGCTATGTGATTGACAATTTCATACAACTAGTCCTTTGGTGTGTATTAAACAAAATAGAATTTTCAGCATATTATTATCATTCTATTTCTTTGTTGTAAACATGCCATTGGTTCAGTTTTGTAAATTTTTTTGCGTGTACAATTTTTTTTTTCTATTTTTTCCATTTGATAACCACAGTCAACATTTCAAAATAGTGAATAACATCAAATAATGGAGATAAAGCATGGGCTAGGGCATGACACTAGTAGATTAAAACTAAACCAATGACATGTTTACAACAAAGAAATAGAATGATAATAATATGCTAAAAAATTTATTCTGTTTAATACACGCCAAAGGATTAGTTGTATGAAATTGTCAATCACATAGCATTTCATTGTGTATGAGTGGATTGTGCAGGAACAGTTAACATTAAACATAGCCAGTGTTCTCTTTACTTTCTCAAGTCTCTGCAAGTCAAGAACATTAGAGTTGTATAATACATTGTTAGCATCCTTTTTCCATGGGTCCTAGGTCTTTGGGTCCATGGAAAGGAAATAGATTACAAAATACACTTCAAAACAAAGGAAAAACTTAGCAAATTCAGTCTAACTCGCTGTAGATGAAGGAACAATCATGCTAATAGCTCCTCTAAGTCTTCCAAAATATTTATTGAACTCCCCTAAAGTCCTATTGGATCCCCAAATTGCTTAATCCAATCAACTTACATCAGGATCATGAGAAACTTCAAAGGATTAAAAACATTACTTGGAACAGTTAAATCATTATGCTTTCAAATCAATTACCTATCGACATATCCCTTGCAAGGGAGAGAAGCCAAACACATAAAGAACATGCACATAAACATGGTAGCTGAAAAACTTATATGAAATACACCAAAAAGTACCAAATGATGAATGCTCAATTGTTGTAATGGCAAAGCATCAGAACCGTCCATTTCTAGAACTTGATTTTATAGTCTAAATGATTTTTCTATAGTCGTAATGATTTTTCTAGAACTTGATTTTGTAATCTTAATGATTTTTCTAGAACTTGATTTTCTAGTCTTAATGATTTTTATATAGTCCTAATGATTTTTCTATACTCTTAATGATTTTTATTTCATCCTAATGTTTGTTGCTCTTGATAACTTAGGCCTTGAATTTGAATTTTTGTTCACTATTTTATTTCAGCTTGATATTTCATTCATTTTTCATATACACAAAGACTACACATGCTGATAAAAAAATGAGCTATTTGATTTAGGTTTACTTTTCATTATTGTAAATGGTTAATATTTATGATGGTACTCCTTGGTGTATTTCATATAAAAATAATAAATGTAGTAACGATGGTACGGTGCATTATTGATATATAGGCTCGATGACTCTTGTCAATGTGCCAAACTGTCGATGTGGTGGTGGGCAGTGTGTGTTGAAGACTTCACGGACACCGAAAAACCCTGGATGACAATTTTGGTGCTGCCCAAATAGAAAAAAGGTTGCTAATGTGTATATATTTAATGTTTCTAATGTAAATACTATTCATTATAATATAAGAACTAATGTAGACTGGGCATCACAAGGAAATAATGGTTGTGGATACTTTAGTTGGGTCGATGACAACTCATCTGCATCTATCTGCCCATCTCCACTTATCCACGATGAAGGATTTGAGTGCAAAACATGGCAGGCTAGGGCAAATTTTGAAATTATATTTTTACGATGCCTTCTCTGTATTGTAATCACATATCTTTGTTGCGACCATATGTAGAGATGAACTCAAGAATTAGTTAGTTTAGTATTTTCATATTGTAACTAATATTTTAATATGGATATGACGTAACTTCTCTTTGCCTCAAGTGTGCATCTATATGGTTTACATCTTTTTTTAGAATAATTCTTCATGTTTATGGCTCAGGTGAGCCCCAATCTACTATCAATCACATGATTTAACGTATAGTGTGTTCTTGGTTATTCCATTTGTTCCTTGACCTTGACTATGGATTGACTATCATTTTCAAGCTTGAGCGTGGCTTCGTACCATGCACCATCCGTAGATTTGTACGCAATGCTGATTTACGAATGTAAATAATGCATTAAACATAATCTACGAACGTTGTGTGGTATGAAGTCTTGCTAAAGTTTGAGTGTCCTCCCTTTATTCCAGTGAGGGATTGGAATGAGTTCATTTTGGATGCAAAGGAGAAAGGGGATACTCAAAGAGGAATTACACCAGCAAATGGGAGAAGAAGGTATAAACATTTTAATAGATTTTTATTATTAAATAATGAAATTTGCATATACTAGTGTTCTAAGCATACTCATTACATGATTTAAGGTCTTAGTCCATGGAAAAATTAAATTAGAATTACTATCCAAAACACATAAAAAACATGCACATAAACATGACAACTGAGAAACATAAATGTAGATTTCACAATAGCTGAGAAACATAATTGTAGGCATCATAGTCACAATCTTTTGGAGACAACGTAATTGAGTTGTGTACCCAAGCGATGGAGAGAAACTTTTGCACCGCCGATTCCAAGTTGAATACATCTGTTGGAGGACCTTGTATTCATGAGAAACAGATGTAGTCAACTTGGAATCAGACATGCGGGAGTTGCTCTCCATCATTTGGGTATATAACTCAATTACGTTGTCTCCAAAAAATTGTGACCATGATGCCTACAATTATGTTTCTCAGTTGTTGTGTCATAGGACCCCTTATGACCCTTTACGACCATTTATGATCCATAAGAATACATCTTAGAGGTCTTAAAATGTCGTAAAGGGTCATAAGAGGCTCCTAGGAGGGGCCAGATGAGCTTCTACCTTCACGTGGTTGGCCCTATTAAGTAGAGAATGTTAAACTATTCTCGAAACAAACAGAAGCTCAATAATTTAAGGTCTCAGTCCACGAAGATGCTGAAAAAATGACGGGAATCAATGATGGAGAGTTTTTAGATTCTGAGATGTATATGAAGTGGAGGCCAGATTGAGTACCAGTGCAGAGATGATGATTCAGTAACCTACATCTATAAAACCTTCACAATTATCCCTTCTTTGGCCTCCACTCATTCCTCTTCTCAAAAATGGTTATCTAGAAACTTTGGATATTGTTCCTCATCCATGCACGAAATGTGCTAGTGATCGTATAAAATTACTTTAGGCCTCCAGTATTGATGAGATGTACAAGTGTAAAATGGTTTTGCGATACTGGGATCAATTTTTGCAGTGTACATAAATGCAAGGCGGTGATTATTCTCGATGATTGACAGGTATAAGTCTTCCAGGCCTTACCCAATAGCTAGGACTAAAGATAACACAGCTCAAGAGACCATCATAGGTTGTCTCTTTATTCGGTCTATATTATTGACAGAATGTTTTACCTTTCATTAGCTCATCAAATCCAAGGATTTGAAAGAATTTAATAGAATATTTTCATGACAATGTATATTATTTAAGTTGACCTTGCACGAATTTATCTACTTTGCGCACTTGTAGACTATTAGGACGGTGATAAAGAAGCATTTGATGTTAATTTGCAACATAAAATGAGTAAATTTGTTTTAAGTAAGAAAAAAATGATAACATGAATGCGTATGAAATTGAAATGCAGCCTGCCGATTCTTGCCATACACAACATGTGTGTGTTGATGACAATGAGGACGTGCATCACAGTAATACAAGTAAACATCTTAAATTGATTGGTGTAGTAATACAAATTTAATTGCAATTGGTGTTTCGATTAATGTAACAATTTGTATTGCAGTTGTAGAGAGTGTAGAGGCCGTTGTTAATGAGTAGGTGGAGGTTGAGGCCGAGGCCAGACAAACTGACCTTGATGTTGATGATGTGACTAGATCAGGTAAAGAGCTATACAATTATGGCCTATAAAGTACTGAAATACTTTAAAATGTTTTTAATGTTTTTAATTATAATAAAATGTTTTTAATTTAACCCTTTTATATGTTATTGCAGATGACCCCCCTTTGCATCAACAGAGAACTAGGCATGCATTGAGATCTAATGAGAGGGTAGATGATCATCAAAAGAAATGATTGTCATCTATGCACCTTAATTGATAATGACTTATTTGTATATGCCAATGAATTTAATTATGTTGTATTGAATGTTCATAAATTTTATAATGTGTTAATGAATGTTATCGTGTGATAATTAATGAATGTCACATTTTATTAATGTGTGAATGAATGTTAATGAATGTTATCATGTGATAATTGATGAATGTTACATTTTATTAATGAATGAATGTTAGATGTTAACCGGGAATTTAGAGTGATGTTAGGGGGGGGGGGGGGGGGGGGGGGGAAATGAGCTTCCACCTTCACGTGGTTGGCCCTGTTTAGTATAGAATATAAAACTATTCTCGAAACAAAGTGAAACTCAATAAGTTTGTTCCTTATATAGGGTCTCAAGTGTAGCCTTTATCCCACTCTCAACATTGCAAGGCTTCAAGTGGTGTTCTGAGATTGGTTTCTCCATCTCCCACTGACATCTTGTCTTTCTCCTAAGAACTCTCATCGAGCTCTAATACATGGATGAGTAGAAGATGTCCCTTACAAGCTACACATATATAATATGGTAGATCTAGGGAACAAATATACTACAACATAGAATGAATCAACTTGAATCTATAGTTTCTTCATTCACAATGAAAATTCAAATTACAAGCCATATTTTAGATTTAATATTCATATTCATCTTCATCACGATCATAGCCATCACGGTCAACATTTGGTTCAACTTCATTTGAACCACACTCCATGTCGGGTACCATTATAAGGCATGGAGTGTGGTCATACCCATGTTACCATAATAATGAGTTAGCCTATAAAATTATGAACAAAATACTGCAGGTGCACCTGGGATTGGCCCAGGCACCCAAGTTCCTACCAAAGGAACCCAAGTCGAACCCAGAGGAGAACAAAAGTAGAACCGGAACCCAGCCTCAAACAAAGAACCGGATAACTTGGCTTTTTTCTAATTCAAGTTTATTTATGAATTCTTCTCTAATTCCAACCTGATTATTCCATATTTTGTTTTACAATTTTCCTTCTTCCTCACTCCAAATTATGTTATGTTGTTATTTCCTTTTACTAATTCTGCTATTTCAAGGATCACCACCCATGACTTGGTTAAGATGATGAATGTTGTCAATGCCTTTATTACCAAGGAATCACTGCCCGCCATTAACGAATATTAATTATCATTGTTTCCTAAGGGTAATCATTGTTTGTGTATGTTGATCACCCAAGTCTTTGGCTGTGATTTGCATGCTGTGAGGTTTGTCAGAAGTGGGGGTATGACATGTTGGTTGGATTATAACATATTGACACTTACACCATGAAGAAGACAAATGATTAAATAGAAAGAGAGGACCAATTGAACCATCTTGTGGTTAGTCTATATCACATTGAGAAACAACGTCAAGACTCAAGAATCAAAACAATCAAAAGTTTCTTCAAGACCATGAATGATCAACAATATTCCATTAGAAAACAAAACACTAATCCATGTTATCATCAAGCCATAAAATATGTCTTTAAAGTTTAGAAGCATCACAAAAACTTTCAAGAAACATAGTACTATCCAAAATATGTCTTTAAAGTTTATTTCTAATGATTATGATGATGATGATGTTGATGTCTATAATTTATTTCACTTACTGATGCTTGCCTAGATTGGATTTTGAATTGCCAAGCTGGAGAACGCTTTCAAAGTTTACAGTCTATTCTGCATGATACTCTTAATTATAGCTCAAATGCAACTCAACATATTTTTGATGTTGGACAACCCACTACAGAAACTCATCCGCGGGTGAAATTTAATGTTGTGAATCTTGGCATTGTTAATGTTATTACTTTTCCTCACGTTTCATATTTGTGAAAATGTTTCTTGGCACTATCTTCTTTTTCAATTCCTATATTTGCAGGTTTTTAGATCATTAACTTAAGCATTGCATGTCTTTGTTCAAAGTTTATTCTAACACTATATTATATCTTATTCTTATTACAATGTTCTTTGTTGTGGGGCAAGAGGTCAATCTTCATTGTCTTCATTGTGGGGGACAGTGAAGATTTCTCTAACAAATAGCAGGTCTTCTTTAGTATCTTATAATAACATGCTAAACTGATAAAGGTGTTATGGGCATTTAATCTACAATTACTAATAGATTAAGCATATTATTACTATGCTTAATGTTCCATTTAAATGCATTTAACACAAAAAACAAATTTACAACACTGAACCAATGGTATGTTTACAACAAAGATGTGTTGAGGAGTTTGGTCCTTGTGTAATGTTAACTATTCCTGCACAATCCACTCATACAACAGTGAAATTCTATGTGGAAGGGATGGTTGATAGTGTTCCTTGAGGGAAGGGGGATTGTGAAAGACTTTTTATCATTGTATTGTGTATTTCTAATATGTTTGGATGCAGGGCAGACCAGGAGAATGAAGGATCACTCACTAATTGCATGATAACCCAGTTTTGAAGGGTCACTGGTTGAAGGGACAGTCAAGGTCCGGATGATTGGGCCATTGGAGGACCCTATTTCTTTTTATTAATTTCTATTCAAATTGGATGCATGGATTTCTTGTGAATTATTGGCTGCTATGTATCCTACAACTGCATCTGTAAATCTACATATACTTCTCTAGGGTTGTAAGTCATTTAGAGATCAAAATAGAGAAACTAAATCAAAATCATTCTTTGTCCTATTTCCTTTTAAAAAAGTCTCAACTATCAATGATACAATACATTTGATGCCCTAAGCTATAAATACAAATGACGCCTAGCTAGAAGCTCACGGGCTGTCCATTTGATAACCACAGTCAACATTTCAAAAAAATGGATATCCTTGAGCACAAGCACCAATAACATCAAATAATGGAGTTAAAGCACGGGCTAGGGCACGACACCAGTAGAATGCGGTCATTTCAGTGACAGCAATATACAATGGCATCATTAAACATGCCAGTAATATCAACAAACATGAATCCAAACATTTGAAAACCAATGGCATGTTTACAACAAAGGTCTAATAGAACTCCTAACAATTCTTAAACATACTTTATATGATATGATGAATTCTTAAACAATTAAGGTTGGAGTAGACATAGTTATCACACTTTTTTTTTGTGTGGTACAAGGAAGATTTGGCTAGGTCAAATCTTCCTTCATGCTAGCAGTCTACAGAATTAGACCTTTATTAACAATTGATCATATCAGATAACTAGTATGTTTAAGAATTGTTGGGACTGGTCCTTTGGCGTGTATTAAACAGAATAGAATTTTCAGCATATTATTATCATTCTATTTCTTTGTTGTAAACATGTCATTGGTTCACTTTTGTAACTTCATTGTTGTATGAGTGGATTGTGCAGGAACAGTTAACATTAAACAAGGAGCAAACTCCTCAACACATCTTGGAAACCATTGAATTTGATAATAAATAAAACCTAACACCAACATTATTCCTTCCATTCACTTCTACCAAGAATAAAGAATTTAATCCATTCAACATAACATATAATCATTAGACAATTACATTTTCTAACTGTGTAGAGGAACAGTCACGACCAAAATGATCAAAACTACTTTCACCCTTGCACAAGCTATTCCAAACTTCAAGTAAAATGAGCAATATGCTATATCAAATCATTCATATTCATAGTAACCATTCAAAGGATCATTTTGTCAATGAACCCTCTGACTGTACCCTTGTGGTAGAGAAAGGAAACCTCAAAATAGAGAAAGGAAACTTAGTAAAACCAGTCTATGTCGTTGTTTGTGAGGGTACAGTCATGATAAGTGTCTCTCAAACCTCTCCAAACATGTAAGATTGTCTTTAAATACTTTATTGATCTCTTCTAAACATTAACCAAATCAAACCTACATTTGAATCCACACACAATAACCCCAAAATGAAGGGTTGTGTATCCTTTAATGAATCTCAATCACTGGTAACGCATGGACAGTCAAACCAGTAGTCTCCAAAGCATTCAATAAGTGACTGGATTGTATTTAATACACACCAAAGGACCAATTGTATGAAATTGTCAATCACATAGCATTTCACTATTGTATGAGTGGATTGTAAAGGAACAGTTAACATTAAACAAGGAGCAAACTCCTCAACACATCTTGGAAACCACTTGAATTCAATAATAAATGAAACCTAACACCAACACTATTCCTTCCATTCACTTCTACCAAGAATTAAGCATTTAATCCATTCAGCATTACATATAATCATTAGATAGATACATTTCCTGACTGTGTACTAGAGGAATAGTCACGACCAAAATGATCCAAACATTTGAAAACAGTGAATCGATATCCTTGAGCACAAGCACCAATAACATCAAATAATGGAGATAAAGCACGGGCTAGGGCATGACACCAATAGAATGCGGTCATTTCAGAGAGCATTCATGATCAAATAAAATGCAATGCATTTGAAATTTGCGGTCGAATATGATGTCAGATGCTCGAAAGATGAAGAAATCACATATGAAGAACATGCCATTGGTTCAGTTTTGTAAATTTGTTTTTTGTGTAATTAGTAATTTGAAGATTAAATGCAGATAACACCTTTATCAGTTTAATTAGCATGTTATTATCATATCAGATAAAGTATGTTTAAAAATTTTTGGGACTAGTCCTTTTGTGTGTATTAAACATAATAGAATTTTCAGCATATTATTATCAATCTATTTCTTTGTTCTAAACATGCCATTGGTTCAGTTTTGTAGATTTGTTTTTTGTGTTAAATGCATTTTTCATGAGGAGGGATCTTGTTTTGAGGAGATTGATGAAGATTGTGCACCTCAAAAACCAATTCATAAGGTACCAATCATGTTTCCTATTCACTTATATTTTTGGACTAGTAAATCTCCTTATAAGTTTCATGTCCTTTCTTTTGATTACTATGGATGAGATATATATCTTACATTTAACATTCAACTTCTTTACATTTTAGAACATGTAGTGTGTTTTTTGAGGATTTTACCAAATCAACTTTTAACATAAACCAAAAACACCAAACTGATATCTTGCCCTTTCAACTTGACAAAATAGTTGCATTTGACCAATAACTGCAAGCAACTAAATGATAAATCCACACACCTGTATCTTTGTAAAATACCTGGAACATCAAAAAGATGGCTAAGTGGTTGCCGCCATGATTTTTATCTACTAAATATGGAAAAAAAAAGCACCAAAAAGAATCGAATAGAAAACATGATTGGTCATTTCAGAGAGCATTCATGATCAAATAAAATGCAATGCCTTCTCTCGCGCTCGATCAGCTTTCACCCGCTCATTTTCTCCCACTCCTTTTCTCTACAATCGAAATAAATATGATTTGGCCATTTCAAAATAGTGAATCGATATCCTTGAGCACAAGCACCAATAACATCAACTATTTTGATCTGTGGGTACCCTAATGTTGGCAAGAGTTCTTTTATTAATAAGATTACTCTGCAAGCTTGAAGAAGCGATATATTTTGGCAAATGAAGAGTGGAAAGATGATGATGTTCTTGAGATCATGGATGGACACAATGTTGCAGATAGAATGGGAAGACATCTTTCTAGCCTGGCCCTAGATCCTTCGACAATTGGGGTAGGATCCAGACCCAGGCTAAAAATATGTCTTCTTTTTTGTTGTGGAATATAGGCTCTACTGCTGCAACAACGACAGACTGGGATGTAGATATCACAACAGCTAAGAAACATAAATGTAGGCATCATGGTCACAATTTTTTGGAGACACAACATAATTGAGTTCTATTCCCAGACGATGCAAAGCAACCACTACTTTGCATTGTCTAGGAAAACCACTCAATTATGTTGTCTCCAAAAAATTGTGACCATGATGCCTACATTTATGTTTCTCAGCTATTATGTCCCAAGACCCCTTATGACCCTTTACAATCCCTAAGAATACATCTTAGAGGTCTTAAAATGTCGTAAAGGGTCATAAGAGGCTCCTAGGAGGGGCCAGGTGAGCTTCCACCTTCACGTGGTTGGCCCTGTTAAGTAGAGAATGTTAAACTATTCTCAAAACAAAGAGAAGCTCAATAATTTAAGGTCTCAGTCCACGGAGATGCTAAAAAAATGATGGGAATCAATGATGGAGAGTTTTTAGATTCTAAGAAGACGTATATGGAGTGGAGGCCAGATTGAGTACTAGTGAAGAGATGATGATTCAGTAGCCTACATCTATAAAACCTTCACAATTATCCCTTCTTTGGCCTCCACACATTCCTCTTCTCAAAAATGGTTATCTAGAAACTTTGGATACTGTTTCTCATCCATGCACGAAATGTGCTAGTGATCGTATAAAATTACTTTAGGCCTCCAGTATTGATGAGATGTACAAGTCTAAAATGTTTTTGCGAGACTAGAATCAATTTGTGCAGTGTACATAAATGCAAGGTGATGATTATTCTCGACGATCGACATGTATAAGTCTTCCAAGCCTTACCTAGTAGCTAGGACTAAAGATAACACAGCTCAAGAGACCATCATAGGTTGTCTTTTTCTTCGGTCTATATTATTGACAGAATATTTTACCTTTCATTAGCTCATCAAATCCGGGGATTTGAAAGAATTGAATAGAATATTTTCATGACAACGTATATTATTTAAGTTGACGTTGCATGAATTTATCTACTTCGTGCACTTGTAGACTATTAGGACGGTGATAAAGAAGCATCTCCTCCCATGGCCATGCTTCTTTATCGTCGTCCTCATAGTCTACAAGTGCGCGAAGTAGATAATTGTGCAACGTCAACTTAAATAATATACGTTGTCATGAAAATATTCTATTAAATTATTTCAAATCCCCGGATTTGATGAGCTAATGAAAGGTAAAACATTCTGTCAATAATATAGACTGAAGAAAGAGACAACCTATGATGGTCTCTTGAGCTGTGTTATATTTAATGTGCATATCCGTCGATTTTTCAACACTTTATAATTAATTCTGATGGCAGTGCTATACATCTGACATCATTTCCTATCAGAATATAGGCCAACACGTCGCCTATCTGACAAATAAAATGTTGGAGAAAATACTTTACAACAATTATTGCGACAGTAATGCTATACATCCAACAGGGAAACCTATTGGAGATATGCTGCACTACCGTCACTCATATGATAGTTAAAATGTCGTAGATATGTACTTTTTGATAGACAGTTCCAACACTAATGCTACATCACCGACGGGTTTATCTGTCAGAAATTGGTTGCATATCTGTCGCTATACCAATAGTTCTAATGTCAGAAATGATATCTTTTCAACAGTTAGTTCCAACAAAGATTGTGTATTTTCGATAAGTCTTTGTGTCATAATTTTGATAGATGGACCGTAGGAAATGCCATAACAAAGTTGTTATCATGTGTAATTTTCTGACGTAATGGGGTGTCGATAAACCGATGGTATCTCTTCCGTCACAATTTCCAATGCAAAAACTACAACGGACACATGTGTCGAAATGCCGACAAATGACCATTGCAAATCTGACAAATGGTCATCAGAATTTGACCTCAAATGTACTAGTGATCACATATGTGATACTAGTGCACATACCATACTAGATATTTTGAGTACTTGGGTGAGTATCATGGATTTGATACTTGGAGACCATTACTCATGATAATCATTTTGAGCACTTAGGTAAATATCTTGTGAGTTGATATTTGGAGACTATTGCTCTGAGTACTTGGTAAGTATCATGGACTTGATACTTGAGGGCCATTACTCATAATATCAATAAAATGATTATCTATACTCACATTGAGTACTTGGTGAGTATCATGGATTTGATACTTGGAGACCATTACTCATGATAATCATTTTGAGCACTTAGGTGAATATCTTGTGAGTTGATATTTGGAGACTATTGCTCTAAGTACTTGGTAAGTATCATGGACTTGATACTTGAGGGCCATTACTCATAATATCAGTAAAATGATATAAATATAAAATGAATATCTATACTCACATTGAGTACTTGGTAAATATCATGGACTTGATATTTGGAGACCATTACTATGAGAACTTGGGTAAGTATCATGGATTTGATACTTGGAGACCATTACTCATGATAATCATTTTTGAGCAATTAGGTGAATATCTTGTGAGTTGATATTTGGAGACTATTGCTCTGAGTACTTGGTAAGTATCATGGACTTGATACTTGAGGACCATTACTCATAATATCAGTAAAATGATATAAATATAAAATGATTATCTATACTCACATTGAGTACTTGGTAAATATCATGGACTTGATATTTGGAGACTGTTACTCTAAGTACTTGGGTAAGTATCATGGATTTGATACTTGGAGACCATTACTCATGATAATCATTTTTGAGCAATTAGGTGAATATCTTGTGAGTTGATATTTGGAGACTATTGCTCTAAGTATTGGCTAAGTATCATGGACTTGATACTTGAAGAGCCATTACTCGTAATATCAGTAAAATGATATAAACTTTAAATGATTATCTATACTCACACATTACCTTGAGGTAATATTTTTATCATCCCTAGTTAAGAGGGAGTGTTAATTATTGTAGCAATTTTGTGTGGCTATGGTGAGGATCATAAGTGTTGACATTGGATTGATTTATCCTCCCTAGCTAAGACGGAGTGTCGATGTTCTGTAGCTTCTGTCAGATAAACACTATGAGTCAATACTAGTGAAGATATATATATATATATATATATATTGTTGGAAATTTGGCTAATGTGGATGCATAGATGTTGTCATTATGGCAACATATGATCTCTATTAAGAGCACAAAATTTGGAATGCAAGTATGCAAAGTTGAAGAAAGAAATTGTCTAAGTTTGGATACAGTGATCCTAACAGAGCACCCGATGAAGATTTAGTTGGCGACGTCCACGGGAGAAATATTTTTGTTTGCGTAGTTAACTAAAGCTTCTATAGAGTATGAGGATACCCCATCTCAGTGCGCATAAATTTTGGAGCAGTACGGACAAAGTTATTCAAAGTTTATCGAAGACAGTTTTGCAGACAGAGCAGTTTTTGGAGACAGTTTTAGCGAAAGAGTTAAGGGATTATTTTTGCTTGTCAAAATAATGACTTAACATTATGAAGGGATGACATCCTAGATGTTTACTCTTGGATAATGATTTTAGATGCCGACCATGTAAAGTTATTAGCTTTAATAACTCATATATTAGGCATACTTGAAATGTAATGAAAATGGAAGTGATATGTAAAAAAGAAAGAAAAGATAACTTGCAATAGTTGTATACTGTGATAGCAGCAAAGGCTATTGATGCAAAGTTGTAAGCAATACCATATTATAGTCAGAAACATTTTTGTATTACCTGTTTGGGCAGTGAGCTCAGCTGGTGATCAGGTTTTGTAATCTAAACTCCTAACAGGGTTAAGGCTTCTAACAAGGCCTAAAGTCCTTTAACCAGGACAGATCTACTATATATTGTAAATTGACTCCTAACAGGGTCCAATATCCCTAACAAGATACTTTTGATTAGTGATCTTTGTGGGTACCATCCCCACCGGGGTTTTCCCTTGGCCAAGGTTTCCTCGAGAACATATGATGTGTTATGAGTTCTTTCTATTTACTGCTATGTTTGTTAATCAGCTTGATAATCTTTGTATGCACTAAAGTGATATGTTATATCCATAAGTGGGAAAAAGAAAAATTTTGTGAAATACTGATTCCCAAATAGAGCCCTAGACACTCTTAACATGGAAGTGCTTCCATTTTAAGATGGTACAATAAGCCCCCACTTTAGCAGGAGTATGGAAATCAACCATGCTCGCGGTAAAGGAGAAGAAAGATTCAAGTAGATTTGAAATGAGATAGAATAACACTTAGTTAGGGACACAAGCCCCCAAGCTAAGGATCCTAACTCAACATACACGCATGAGGGTGTGAAAACAAACAAAAAGAGGAGTTAGTACTAAAACAAACCCAAATCAACTAGCAAAGGAAACCTTGCTAAGAAAATATTTCCTATACTAATATCATATTTGGAAAGCTATCATAAAAGCATAAATGATTACATAAGAAAGACAAGAGCAATACTATAAATAACATAGCTTCATGATCCAGTCCTACTAGCATGAAAGCAAAAAGAGAGAAAAAATAAATTGATTACCTCGCCCAGTAAGATGCCCACCTTACCATGAATCATCGAGGAGGGAGAGCCCAATAGGTAGAAAAACCTGATAGTTCACCCAAAAACTATGCCTTACAATTGTAATGCGTCTTCTAAAGGCTTCTAGAATACTCATAGATCCACCTTCTTGTATCACTATGAATATAAAATGTGTGTCCCTTCAGGATTTAGCAGCTTATGTGTGTTACCTTCCATGGATTTAGCATATTGAAATGTGTGTCTCTTCAGGATTTAGCAACTTATGTGTGTTACCTTCAGAGGATTTAGCATATTGAAAATTGAAAAATGTGTGTCTCTTCAAGATTTAGAAAGTTATGTGCATTACCTTCAGAGGATTTAGCATATTGAAAAGTGAAAAATGTGTGTCTCTTCAAGATTTAGCAACTTATGTGCATTACCTTCAAAGGATTTAGTATATAAATGAAAAACTATAGTACATGGGAGACCCTATATATGGACCCCTCCTTATCATGGTTGTCTACTAGACATGATAAGGAAGAGAAAGAGGATACCTACTTCACAATGTAAGGAGATATCATGTTTAACAACAATGTACACTATATTCTTAGCGAAGGGTATTGACCCCTACATCCCAGAGCATAGATAATCATGAAAAGGATATGTCACTTATGGAAAAAGGATCCTCAAAGAGAAAGAGATCTTATCAGTAAGACCTCTAATATCTTTAATATATTTTTGGATCGGATAAGAAGGGGAAGGAAAATCAAAGAATTCTTGCACATCTACATCATGAATTATAGATTGAATCCCATCATGAGTATGGGAAGAACTAGGGATAGCAGATGGAGAATTAGGCATATTAGGAATGTCAGGAATCGGATTAGGATTAGGAAGATTAGGAACTATATTAGGAAGTATAGGATTAGGATTAGGAATATTAGGAGATGGTATATCATCTACCAAATTCTTCACATAATCCAAAAGAGTAATAAGGCCGCCACATAAATCTTTAATGAAAGCTTTGAAAGTAGGAAGACTAGTATTGGTCAATCTCATAATAGCATAGGCAAGTGAAAAATGAAGAGTAACCAACATAATGAAGTTAATTATACTCTCATAAACATCATAAGTATGATAAAGAGATGCTAAAAGGAGGATAATAAAGAAACTAACCATACACCAAAGCATCTTAAAGATCTTCATAGTAAATGAAATACAAGAAATATTTTTGGATTTTGTAAAATATATGAAGTTTTTTTATTTTTTTTAATGTTAAACTGCAAGAGCATAAAAGATACCTAATATTGATGCAAGAAAACAAAATATCTAACACCAAAAATAAGGAGTTATCTATTGCGGGTTAACCAAAATGTAAGATATAAAAATATATATATATATAAAGATTTTATTTTTTTTATATGAATTTTTTGGGGGGTTATGATGAAGGGAAATACAAGATCCACCCCTAAATCCAAATTCCCAAAGGAGAGATCCAAATTGATCAACCAAAAGGTTAATGCACAAAAGAATCAATCTATGGAGAATACGAATGAAAGAGAAAACCTTATATTTTACTATGAAAAGTATGTACTTGAAATCTTAATTGAAGAGAAGATAAATGCTAACCTCAAAATAGGGCAAATCTGGAAAATGCTGATTTATGATGTCTGTGTTCAGTTTCGGGAGATTCTACAACCTGATCCGGCTTGGAAATGCAAAGACAGAGAAAACCCAGAAACTTTTGTCTTTCGGAGCCAAGTCGACCTTGACCTCAGGATTGGGGTACAATCTTACCTCGGGGCACAATCTTACCCCCCACTAAAGGTCAACCTTGACCTGAAACAGCTCTAATGAAAAAAAATTTGCAAATCTTGGAAGTTCACTGAAAAGGGTATCCAGATCTAAACTACAATTCATTGTCTTGTACCTATACCTGCAATAAAAAGGTTTTTGTTTGTTGGATGAGGGGTTTGCCTTAGTCAAACCCTAGTTTGGAATCACCCTTAATAATGGAATTAAAATAGAGAATGCTAGCAAGTAGTAGAAGTAGATCTAACAGTGAAGCTATGATATTCAATAGATATGCAATTGTATTTGAAATGTAAACAAGAATGTTGATATGAAAGCTTGGACTTAACACTAACAAATATAAATCAAAACCTCCATGATTGTATGCTTAGAATCCACCTTGAAAGGAGAATGAATGGATCTTGAAGATGAACAAAGGATCTTGAAGGAAGATCACACCACCATGATGGATAGATCTAGGGTTTGAATGATGAATCTTGAATGCTTGAACCAAATCTCTTCAAAGGCTTGAAAGCTTGAATCCTTGATCTTCAATGGAGAAATTGAATGCTTGGATAGATGATTGCTTGAATTCTTTCTCACTTGATTTTATTGATGATGAAAGTGGATGCAAAAGATGCTTGATAGTGGATATTCGTGGATGGATCGCATAACTTGTGGATGGAGAAAATGAGGGAGGAAGGCTTCCTTTTATACAAATCTAGGCCATAAAATTATAGAGAGGCCAAAAAATAGAAAATAAATTCCCATTAAGTGCAAACCCCTAGAAATGGACCCATATTAAATATAATTTGAGGGTTTACCATTCTGAAGCCCGAAAGCGGGAAAATAAATTTTTGAACTTCTCCCCGCATCGGACAAACTTTCTAATGAAAAGGGGAACCTGGGTCAAGGTCAAGGTTGACTTTGACCTAGGTCAAGGTTGAGGTCGACTTTGACCTAGGTCAAGGTCAAGTTTGACCTTGACCCATGGGTTTAGGACCCCTAGAAAATGAGCTAGGAGAGGAAAATAGTGCCTAGGGAGGCCCAAACAGAGCCCTAAACAGGCACAGAAGATGGGAAGGGGGCAAAAAATAGGGGACAACATGAAGGCCCAAAATACCCCCTAAGGAGGGCTAAATTCTCTTAACATGGAAGTGCTTCCATTTTAAGACGATTCCACTTATTTCATAAAGGAAGTCCAAAGTAGGTTGAAAATAAAAGCTTAATTTTGCAGTCCAATACATTATCAATCCTCATTTTCTTATCTTTGGGAGTATTAAGGAAGAAAATAGATCTCTTATGAAGATTTACCTATTGTCTAGAGGCAACATCATAGGTAGGGAATATATTCTTAAGGCTATGGGCTTCCATAATAAAGGAGTCCCCAAGAATAATTGTACCATCAACAAATTGTTGATGCAAGCACATAAGATAACGATAAGAGAGATGAAAGCTCATTAAGCCTCTTAACACACCAGTAGTGATCATTTCTTGTAAATATCTACCAAGGACTTCAACTATAATGATAAAAAGAAGGTGGATATAGGATTCCCATGTCTTAGACCTCTTGAGATTCTATAAAAACAAGTACAAGAGCCATAACAATAATTGAGAATTTATCAGTAAATAGAATCTGCCAAAAGATTTCTAGAAACTTCTCCTTGAACCCAAAACCTTTAATAACTTTAATAATAAATCTCTAATTCACTCTATCATAAGCTTTCATAAGATCCAATTTAATTAGGAAACTAGCCTTTTTGTTTGCCTCGAAATAATGAATATTTTCATGAATAGTATCAATGGGATATAAAAATTGGTGCCCTAAAACAAAGTCATTCTATTGACTAGCAATATTTTAGGGAAAAAAATGAGGTAGAGAGCCAGAAATTTGAAGAAAAATTTATACATATAATTATATAAGCTAATGGGCCTAAATTTTTCAAAGGTATCAGCACGAACATTCTCAAGGATTAGAACAATAAAAGTAGAATTAAATTCCTTAAGGATTATCCTACTACCAAATATATCTTCAACATCTACCCCAATATCATTAGTTATGATATCCTATAAGGTTTCACAAAATAACATAGGAAAACCATTAAGGCTAGGGGCTTTACCTTCAAAGGAAAAAATTACAATTTTAATCTCCTCAATGGAAGGAATAGCAACCAACTTCTTATTATTATCTTCATCAACCATGTCAGGAATGACATCAAGAAGTCCTATTGATAGTACATCTAAAGGGACCTCATTAGGTAGTAGATTTGAGAAGAACAACAAAGGCTCATTGAAAATATATTCCTCCTTTTTCAACTCAAAGGCCTCCTTTCATTATGTGTGAGATAATGGTTGAAGCCTTGTGTTTGAGAGTAGTGTATTATACTAAAACTTTAGGACCCATAATTGAATTCTTTATTGGGACCTATTAGACCCCATTTTGGTGATTTTGGGGTTTGAATGCCCATTATGCTTGATCCTGGCAACGTGTTATTCTTCCCCCTACATCTTTTCACCTATCTCAACACCTTGCCCAAATTTTGGCACATTCTCCATGGTACAGAACACATATGGCATTCTATCCCTGGGCCAAAATGATAATGACGTCTTGTCCTCAAGGATTTAGGCCCAAATTTTCCCCAAGGCCCTATGATGGGGTATTAGCAAGATATTTTATCCTGTGGTTGGCATGGATTATTTTTAATTCCAAAATAATGGATTGAGTATCTCCTCATTTTTCATATCATAACTATACTCAAGCATTTGCAATTAATTTTTATAGCAATTGAGCAATTGGATTCAAGATTTGAAGCCAAGCATCCAAGATCAAGTTTCTCCAAGTCTCCAATTGTTCAAGGTCATTCAAGTCCAAGAAAAAATTCTCCAATTGAAGCAAGTTTATCTCTCATGATGTCCAAGTAGAGGAATTCTCAATCAAGCAAGAAGATCCTTTCTTCCATTCACATTCTCTCTCCTTCATTCCAAGCAATTATCTTGAGCATTTCTACAGTCAAGTTCTAGGAGTGCTATTCATAGATCCATAAATTTGTGAGGGCTTCCTTGATTCTACAATATATACCAAGGTCAACTCTTTGTATTTCAAGTACATTCAAGCATCTTCATGGGTATGAGTGATTTCTAAATCCATCCATGAGGGTTTATGCAAGGTGAATCATACATTTACCTTTTTACATACTTTCTTTTATGCAATTTCATTTCATTTTCAATTTTGATTCCTAAACAAGGTTTTGACCAAGGAAAACCCTCATAGACAACCTTTTCCCTATTTTTCTATGCAAGAACAGGTTATAGAGTAGTTAGACAAAATTTGGAAAGATCAAAAACTATCAAAAGATCCCTAGAAAATTTAGTCAAAAACACAAGGTACAAATTGTTATTATCATTTTATACCCTATATTCTATTCCCAAATTTCAGCCATAGGTTAGATCTTCATTCTAGTTTCTATTTCTATATATTTCAGCTCTTTATCAATCTATATTAGTCTATTATTTTTATTTTTTTAGTAACTCATTTAATTTATCATTTACATTGTACTTTCTCATCATTTCTATTTTCATCATTCCATAATTAGCGAAGGATCATTGTCCCACCTAGCGCTTGAGTCTCATCTTGAACCTAGTGGGCCATCTTCCTTCCAAATGTGCAATCGTGAAAAGGAGTGATATACCTATGTGCATTACTTCCCTTTTCACCCAATACAAGTAGAAATGTAAAAGAATCTAGTATTCCTATCTCCACAATTCAACCAAAGATCCCTTCACTTTTGTCTCCAAAACTCCTCTTTTTTAGAAATTATATCATGGATTTAAGTCAAAATGCTATTAACCTAAGAAAGAGAGACATCAAAATCGCCTTCCTATTGGATTTTCTTTTGAATATCGTAGAAATCTAGTCAAAGATCGGTTTCATGTGAAAAGAGATACCCACAAGATTCCTTATTATAATGTCTAACTTTTTATTTTATATGATTCATCTTTTTAGCAACACAAAACATGGTTGATGGATTCACGTTAATACTCCACCAATCTCTGATTTTCTCCCTAAACTGAGGATAAAACAACTACATCTTTTCAAATCAAAAGGGGGAGATATTCTTAGCCTCCAAATAATTCATAAATAATCATATCAAAAGGTGATATGAGTTGATTCTAGAGATGGACAAAAGAGAGCATGAAAATTTCATCAAGCAGTGAGGAGAAATAAGATCTTTGTCTAGCCTTACTTGAATGAGGTTATCACTAGCTTGCTGATTAGTCCAAGTATAATATGCTCCATGAAGATCCAAATCTATCAAATCAATCTGATTATCTTGAGATAAACCTAGGAGCCACCAAACATTTACTCTTGAGACAAAGGAGTATTAAAATCCCCTATGACAAGCCAGTTATCCTCCTAATGAGGGTCTTTGAAAGTAGTCAATGAATTACAATTGTTAGTGGCATAGATATTAGATATAATCAAAGAAAACTCATCCCTAATATGAGTAAACTTGGTAGATAAATGATTAGCATCCTCCCAAATAGGCTCTCCAAAAGTAGGTTTCTTTCTCCAAAAGGTTGCAATCCCTCCTAAAGCCCCATCAGCATTACAAAATTGAACACCATTACCTTTGAAGAAAAGATTATTTAGTTCCATAAGCTTATCACTCCAAATTTTATTTTCTTGAACAAGAAAAATATCAAGTTTGTGATCCCTAATAAGATTGGACAAGAGGTCATGTTTGTGAGGTTTGTTTAACCCTCAAATGTTCCTATAAATAAACTTCATTTTTTAATGGGGATGTTTTGCAAGCACATTTATGGAAGAGTTTTTTTTAACTCCATGAACAATATCCTACAAAAAATCTTGTTCTCTACTTTGCTTTATATATTTCTTTACTGAACCTCTAGTGCTCCCACAATCATCTTTAGCCCTATTTCTAGTTGACACACCACAAGAGGGGCATCTACTCTCACAGTACCTTGATTCGACCTCAATAAAATGTGAACCATATTCTTGATCAGAGTCTTCAAATTTATAGTCTTCTTTTAAAGAATCAAACTCCTCCCTTCTTTTTATGAGATTACCTTCATTTTCTTATATGAGATCATTTAGATTGAGGAATTTTCCAGTAGAATTTTTCAAGGAATTCTTTTCCAAGGGAGCATTCACTATTTTATTATCACTTAGATTGTGTAGACCAAAGTCATCAAATCTCTCACACATGTAAATAGAGGTCACCATGTTGCTCCCACCTTCGCCTTCTTACTCATAGATCCTCCCATGCCCCCTCCAAGAGGCTCTAGTTGTAGATTAATCTATTTAATTCCCTTCAAATACTCTACATCAAAGGAAGCAACCATTGTTCTCACATCCTTGGCCCCCTTCCCATCCTTAATAGTAGGCTTCTTCAAAATATGCAAAGGTTCATGAATAATGGGATCATGTTGTAAGATTTCACAAATGTGCAAATCCACAAAAAACCAAGATCACCTGCAAGCAAAATACCAGAAGCTGGAGCGAAAACCTGAGAGAGAGAGAGAGCAAAGGTTTTGAGAATCTCAGCGGAGTGAGAGCAAAATTGTATTTCCCAAAAGTATAAACAATAATTACAAAAAGTGGCTTATAAGGTGAGAAACCCTAAAGCCGGAGAAAGCTAGGTTTGTGCATTTAATAATTAATAAACATATTAATTATTATGCACCTAAATGACAAGCTTAAGTGAAAAAAGAATAATAGTGACCTTTAATAATTAAATCAGATAGACTTAATTATAAAGGTAAATATACTATTACTCTAACACCCCCCCTTAAGCGAAGCTCAGGAGGAAACTAACCTAGCACAGCTAAGAAAGCAGGAAAATGGGTCCCGGCAACAAGGCCTGATCAGGTACCCAACAACAAAGAAATCTCTGTGAACCGGGGAAATAGAGAAAACCCAGTGGGAAAAACCCTACCCCAAAAAGAGATACAACAACATGCTGAAAAGAAACATGAAGGAAGGAAGGACTCAACAAGACCCCCCAAGGACAACTTCCATCACCCCAAGCATAGAACGCAACTGAAGATAGCGCGGAGATGCAAAGGGTTTGGTGAAGATGTCAGCAACCTGCGCGTCAGTGGGAATGTACTCCAAAGTGAGAACACCATCCTGAATCTGCTGACGGATGAAGTGCATATGAAGCTCAATGTGTTTAGTGCGCTGATGCTCCACCGGGTTGCGGGAAATGTGAATAGCACTCTGATGATCGCACCACAGAACAGTGGGACGATCAGGAGGAAAACCAAACTCAGTCATCAACTGCCGAAGCCATAAAATCTCTTGACTAGCATGAACTGCCGCTCTGTACTCAGCCTCTGTAGATGAAAGTGCTCGAGCGTTCTACTTCTTGCACAACCATGTGATAGGACCAGAGCCAAGACAAAAAACAAAGCCAGAAGTAGACTTCCGATCATCAACATCACCAGCCCAATCTGAGTCAGTGTAGCCAACAATGTGAGGAGCCCCTGATGTGTAGTGAATGCCATACATAAGTGTGCCCTGAATGTATCTCAAAATACGCTTGGCAGCTTGCCAATGACTCTCATGAGGCTCATGTGAGAACCGAGAGACTAGACCAACTGCAAAGGAGAGATCAGGACGAGTGTGTGTCAGGTATAACAAACTGCCAACCAACTGCCGATACAAAGTAGCATCCACTGAAGGCGTAGTGCAAGAGGTAGACAAAGTAACACCCGATTGAAAAGGTGTGGGAGCAGGCTTGCAATCAAGCATATCAAAGCGCTGAAGCATGTCAAGAGCATACTTCTGCTGGTAAACAAAGATCCCAGTAGGTGACTGCACAATCTGTAGACCCAGAAAGAAGTGTAAAAGACCAAGATCTGTCATCTCAAACTGCTCCATCAATGCGCACTGAACATCCTGAATCATAGAAGGTGAGCTACCTGTGATGAGAAGATCATCAACATATAGCACAAGTATCAAAATCTCATCCTCAAGATGCTGAATGTAGACTGTAGGATCGGAATGACAGCGTGTGAATCCTGTAGAAAGAAAAAAAGAGTCCATCTTCTCATACCAAGCCCGAGGGGCCTGTTTGAGACCATATAAAGAACGCCGAAGTCTGCAAACCAAGGAGGAATCCTGCACAAATCCTTGAGGCTGCTCCATGTAAATCTCCTCACTAAGATCACCGTGCAAGAAAGCACTCTTCACATCCATCTGAAAAATGGGCCATCCCTGAGAAGCTGCGAGGGATAAGACAAGGCGAATAGAGTTCATCTTGGCGACAGGGGCAAATGTCTCAGTGTAATCAATACCCTCAACCTGTGAAAAACCCTTCGCAACAAGACGTGCCTTGTACTTATCAATAGAACCATCAGCAGCAAACTTAGTACGATACAACCACTTGCATCGCACTAACTTTCTTCCCTTAGGAAGCGAACAAAGATCCCAAGTATGATTCTTCATCAAAGAAGAATACTCCTCCTCCATAGCACTGTCCCACTCAGTATGTCCTGTCGCTGCCCCAAATGTCTGAGGATCACCACAAATAGCATGACTCAGAAGACTGGAACCTGCAATATGAGACCGGGTGCGACGAGAGGTGGAAGGGTCACCAGCCAGAGATCCTGCAGCATCAACTGTAACACGAGCCCATCTAGGCACCTGTGGAGGATCCTGTGGTGGAGGTAAATGGGGATCACCAAGATCATCATCCTCATCATCCTGAAACACAACTGGAAGAGAGGAGGGAGTAGTGGTGAGTGAAGTAGACTCTGGAAGCGGGGTATCGACTGCAGGAAGGCGCTCATCAAACTGGACATCCCGTCGAAACAGGACCTCTCTGGAATCAGGATCAAACAACCTATATGCCTTAACATCCTCGCAGTAGCCAACAAAAATGAGGTGTCGGCTCTTCCGCTCCATCGCTTTCCTCTGAGCGTCAGGCACAAATGCCCATGCTTCACTACCAAAAACTCAAAATGAAGATACATCAGGCTTGACATGAGACCAAGCCTCCTCAGGAGTCATATGTCGAACTGCCTTGTGAGGCATCCGATTCTGAATATAGTTGGCACAATTGACTGCCTCTGCCCAAAAGGACGAATCCATGGACCTGGACTGTATCATACAATTAGCCATCTCCCGAAGTGTTCTGTTCTTTCTCTCTGCCACACCATTTTGCTGAGGGGTGTAGGGCACTGAAAACTGATGCTGAAGACCATGTTCAGAGCAAAAATCTCGGAAAGCCTGGTTCACATACTCCCCCCCATTATCTGTGCGTATCCGGCGAATAGAAAGTCCAGATTGCTTCTCCACAAATGTCTTAAAGACTCGAAATGAATCAAAGACATCAGACTTGTACTTCAAAAAGTACACCCATGTGCGCCTGGAGAAGTCATCAATAAATGTGAGCACATATCTGGCACCAGAAAAAGAAGGAGTAGGAAAGGACATGAGGTCACTGTGAATCAACTCCAATGGTGCCAAAGCACGAGTAGCTCATCCCTGAGGAAAAGGATCCCTATGTTGTTTGCCAAGAACACAACCCTGACAAACCCCATCAGTGCAAGTAATCTGTGGAAGCCCAAAAACAAGTGCCTGTGTGCTCATCTGCTGAAGATATCTGTAATTGACATGGCCCAAACGCTCATGCCAAAGTCTACTCACTGAATCTGCATGTGCTATAAGACAGGAACCTGTGCCAACAGAAGACTCAAATCTATCAAATCTGTATAGGCGGGATGCAGTGTCAACACTCCCAGTAGCTACAATCATCTCAGTATCATGTAAGTCCCGAATAACCACATCATGTGGTGAGAACTCAATTGTCTTACCAGAGCCAGAGTGGCAAATCTGATAGATAGACAGAAGGTTCATCGAAATGTCGGGGACAAAAAGAACATCCTGAAGAGAACCCCCAGCTAATGCAACTGAACCAGAACCCAAAACCGTAAGATGAGATGAGTTCCCAATAGCAATCTGCGAAGTAGCGCAAGGAGCAATTGAGGTGACCAACTGCTGAGTGTGAGTCATGTGGTGAGAAGCACCGGAATCAAGAATCCAGGTGGGCCCAGAAGTCATAGCTCGTGCAGTAAGAGCATGACCTTTCCCTGCAGGGGAGGAGGTGGACTGGGGAGCTGAAATGTGATGCTCCTGCATGGCTTCCTCTAAAGCCTCCAAACATTTCCAACACCTAGAAACGGGATGTCCATCCTTTCCACAAAAGCTATAGGTCTCAACTGATTTCTTCTTAGTCTTGGAGGTAGACTCAGTAGACTTCGAAGAAGATTTACCCTTAGAAGGGTTTGCTGGAGGTTTGGAATCATTTTTCTGTGCAGGTTTCGAGGAAGACTCATTGCCTGCGGAATCTTTCTTCGGTTTGCCTTTCTATTTTGGTTTCCCCTGTGAAGACTGAGCAACCAACGCTTGGCTAGAAGAGCCAGAAGCATCCATCTGTTGGATCTTTGCATGTTCCCGTGTCAACCGATCACAGAATGTCTCAAAAGAAGGCATGGTGTGCCTAGCACCCAAAGCATCCATGGTGGAGTAGAAAGTGGAAGAAAAGATCTGATACTGTCCTCGCAACTTTGAGAGTATCAAGAAGATACACTCATCATCTGTCTTTGTTTTCCCACATCCCTGCAAAACTGAACGCAGAGACTTGAACTTCATCAAGAAGTCCTCAATGGTGGGAAAGCTGGTAGGAGTCAAAGTAGTCAACTCTGCATCAAGCTGAAGTGCCCTGAACTCATTAACTGTGCCAAACAAATCTGAAAACTTGCCCCAAATGGCCCTAGGAGTGGTCAAACCTTCCAAGTGAAAGAGGAGACTGTCGGAGATGTTCAGTGCAATCAATCCCATGGCTTCATCCATCTTATTCCTGTGCTGAAGAATCTCAAAGGGACGTTGCAGGACAGGTTGGTTCTCATCCAGACATGACCATAAGCCACGTGACATAAGAAGTCTGGTCATGTGTGCTTTCCAGGTATGATAATTATGCGGTGTCAGCCGGGCCACAGAGGGATCCGACATTGAGAGAAGAAGAAGACAGAAGTAGAAGGGTCTTTTCTGAAGTAAATTACAGAAAGGAAAAACACCCCCCCACAATGTATAAATCAAACCCCCGTACAGCAAATAACGGAAAGCACAAAAAAATGAGGAGAAAACCTGGACTCCAGAAGTAGAGAAGGAGGAAAGGAGAAGCCTTGACTTTGACACTAAAAAAGAGAGCTAAAATGGCTGAATCAGCAAACCAAACCAGCATCATTGCGTCCGTCTCGGAAAGACCTTTCCGGTGATATATCATATGTTGATTTTCGAGTCCGTATGAACCCTGTAGGAGCAAAAACGCCCAAGTACCCCCAAATGTAAGCTCTCTGGAAAAAACCAGGGACGGCAAAAAATTTGACGGCCGTATGACCGTCACTGGGCCGTCGCTGACGTCAGCATGACGTCAGAACCGTACCGTCGGAAAAAAATTTTTAAAAAACCCGCCGGAAAAAAAAAAAATTTTTACGGCGCCGAAAAAAAAGAGGTGACGTCACCTTGTGACGTCACCTGCTGCAGTGGCCGGCGGAGCAGCGGCGGCGGCAGGGGGTGGCGGCACCGGAGGTGGCGGAGCGCGGGCGGCGGGTGAGCCGGGCGCGGGCGGCGCCCTGGCGGAGTGGAGGCGGCGGCCGAGCGCGGTGGCTCAGCGGCGGAGCCCGGCGGCGCAGCGGGGGCGCGCTGGCGGCGCGCTGCCCGGCAGCCGCTGCGGGTGGCGCGGTGGTGGCGCGCTGGCGGCGCGTCCTTTTTTGGTTAAAAAAACCTTTTTTTTTGTTTTTCGAGAATTTTTTTTCTCGATTTTCGAACCGTACGGCCCTGGTAGGGCAAATTTTTTTCCTGTGGTCACGGGGGCCAAACTGGGTCAAGTTTTATATGATTTCGACTCTCCCAGACCTTCTGAACGCAATGGCGGAGTCCGTTTCTGCTTAATCTGCTCCAGAAGATCGTGCCTCTTTCAAAGTGATAGAAAACCCCAGAAACAAGCTGTGGCTGTCGTCTTCGAATCCAGGCTCCAAGAACTTCAACCTCGGCAGCGCAGGGAGGCTCTGATACCATGTAAGATTTCACAAATGTGCAAATCCACAAAAAACCAAGATCACCTGCAAGCAAAATACCAGAAGCTGGAGCGAAAACCTGAGAGAGAGAGAGAGCAAAGGTTTTGAGAATCTCAGCGGAGTGAGAGCAAAATTGTATTTCCCAAAAGTATAAACAATAATTACAAAAAGCGGCTTATAAGGTGAGAAACCCTAAAGCCGGAGAAAGCTAAGTTTGTGCATTTAATAATTAATAAACATATTAATTATTATGCACCTAAATGACAAGCTTAAGTGAAAAAAGAATAATAGTGACCTTTAATAATTAAATCAGATAGACTTAATTATAAAGGTAAATATACTATTACTCTAACACATGTATCATAGGTTCAAAGTTTAGACCACTTCCCCAACTTCAAGAGATTTAGAGGAATTTGCATTCAAAGAAGTGGCATAAGAGTAAAAGAAAAAACTCATGTCACACTTTTATAAAGGAAAAGGCTAACAAAATCAAAACTGTTCAAATTCAACAACATAAAAGTGGCATTTTTGTTTGGAATTTGAAAATGAAGTAAACTAATGAAATATTTAGAACTATATGAAGTTTATGATCATTATTTTTAATAATTTTTTTGAATAAGACTTGATATGTTTTTTAATTTTTAAAGATGATTTTTAGTTACTGAAAAATGTTGTAAATTAGGGGTCTAGCTCCCACCAAAAAACTATATGTAAATAAACTCTTTTTCCTCTAATTTCAAAATATGTTATAAATGACATATATAGATGGTGCATGAAAAAATAAAAATTAGTTTTTGACCTATATTTTAATTTGTATAACAATTCAAATTCCAACTCATCTAAAATCGACATTTTTCATCGCCCACCATATTTTTCATAACAAATCTCTCCCAATAAAAAAAATTACACATTCTCGAAGAGGACTCTCTCCTCTAGTGAACCATATCTTTTTCAAAAAAAAATTTATATGATTTACTATTTTTTTCTTTCTTTGAATCAACATCTTTTTGACTGTTAAAATACCTACTTGTAGTATTTTTGTAATTGCAATATACTATGTCTAATTAAAACACTATAAAATCTATATATGAGAATATTCTTGACTCTGAGCTCTACAAAAGGGGATTTTTATATTTTTAGAAAGATATCATTAAAAAGAGTAGGAGTTATTGAAATAACTATTTTCTGAAATAATCTTATTTCTTTGGTAATTAGACCCTCTTATTTCTTTGGTAATTAGACCCAAATCGGTATAAAACATGCATTTAATAGATATTTCTAATTGAAAATTAAAAGTTGAAGCACTTATCTAACTTAGCTAGAATGAATCTAGCTAGACCATGTTGATGTTTTGTAGCTTCTGTCGGATAAACACTATGAGTCAATACTGGTGAAGATATGCACACACACACACACACACAGATATATATATATATATATATATATATATATATATATATATATATATATATATATATAATCATAATTTTTATTATATTAATTACATAATAATGAATAGACATGTCCCATGAAGGGACATGTCTCTTCTTGGCTCATTCTCAATATAAATGCAAGAGATTGTTGCATTTGGAAAACACATACAATGAGATAGTGCTATAACATTTGCAATGATCCCAAAACCTTAACATGGTATCAGAGCCAAGATGCAAATGTAAGAGAGTAGTTTGTTAATGGTGAATGTGTGATTGTCTCATAAAATACAGCCTCAGTACGATGACCATATCTCAAAAATGCACCATTGAATTTTGCTAAATTTTGGATATGTTGGTGATAATCAAATTTAGAAGAATCTCACCAGAGTGATCGAAGAGAAAATGTCAGGTTCAAAATTTATGATCAATTGTGACGAATCAAGAGACATATGTGATTTCATTCAAAAGAGAAAGATCTTGATGCTTGCAGTCATGGGATTGAGTTGATGGCTGAAACATTTCTTCAAAGAAAGAAAATATCATTTAGAGGGACAAACCTAGAGAAGCAACCTTGGACAAGAAGGTCAAAAGGTTGATATCACATTTAGAATAAGTCTGACGAACCATCAAAGAAAACCTTGGATGAGAAGGTCAGAAGGTTGATATCAAATTCAGAAGAAGACTAACGAACCATCAGAGGCAACCTTGGACGAGAAGGTTAAATGTTGATGTTAGTACTCAAAGCTTTAGAGGGAGTCAGTACAACATCTAGAGGATCTACCTTATTTGATTTCCAAGGATCTTGGTCATATTGATTTAGAGGGAGTAAACCATATCGAGATGGTTTCCCTAGTGACCAGGAAACTATAAAAGGAAAAAGAATTGCGATTAAAATGATGTAGTCCATGTATGTGAGCTAGAAGAATTTTATGAAGATATATAGGTCATGATATTCTGAGATAGATGGTTGGTCATTCAAGAAAAGATCTTAATACAGACTAAAGAACAAAGACACAACTTTCTCGCAGAAGGTTGATATTAGATTCAAAGGGAGTATGATAGCTCATCTAAAAAAAATCTTGAATGAGGAGGTGAGGAGGTTGTTACAAGACCTTAAAGGAAGCAACCAGGGGACTATGATCATGAGATTGAGTCTCATGTGTGTTGGCCGAAATGTCTTTATGCTAGCTCCTACATAACTTGGGGTTCACTTAGAGACATGCAAACTATATAAGAGATATAGTGCATAAGTATGCTATTCAGAGTACATTATCACTACATAACATATGGCTAATATCCTCACGAATTTTCTTGCTAGAGGAAAGGTTGTGTACCTTCGAGATAAAATTGGTATGTTGGAGAATGAAGCCTTAGATGAAAAGAAGTTTCAATATATGTGATCTATTATCTTGTATGTTATTTCATTCTTCTCTTTGAGGGAGATGTCTAAGGTGAAAGCCCTTGTGGATCCACCCTCTGAGATGAGTCAAGGTGGATTTCATGTGTGTGACTCTAGGACTTATGGGTCCTCCTCTGAACATTGGAGAAAGGTGATGAATTTTTGATAATGAACACTTGTATTTGATTGATGTTGTGAGGTGATGACTTTGCAACATCTCCATCATGATGGAAATCATGTGACTTGATATCCGTGGATATGTCATGATGGTTAGGATCTCTTAGACATCATGGTAGATATCATAAGGATGGTATCATTAAATAAACCATAGATGATTTAGAGATCTTCATGGTGGATATTATGTGACATGATATCTATAGACATGCCATGATTAGTCTATATGGTAAGTATCCACTACTACATTTGGGGCCAAATTTTGATAGAAGTTTCCAACAGGTAACTTTTTATTACGATTTTTATTTTTTTTTGTAATAGGCTCCAATGATGTCGGTATTCCGATGGGTGTTTAATTGACCATTGGAATAACGACAGATTTGAGGTATACATAAAAAAAAAGTGAAACGGCCTCATCATTTTTATTTCAATTGGATAGAGAAGGAGCGGGAGAAAAGGAGCGAAAGCTAAGCGCAGGAGAAGGTATGTGATTTCTTCATCTTTCAAGCCTCTAGCATCATATTCAAATGCATTTCATTTTATTTGATCATGAATTCTCTCTAAAATGACTGCATTCTACTGGTGTCATGCCCTAGCCAATGCTTTATCTCTATTATTTGATGTCAAGGATATCGATTCACTATATTCAAATGTTTGGATTCACATTTCTTAATATTACTGGCATTATGTTTAATGATGTCATTGTATATTGTTGTCACTGAAATGACCGCATTCTACTGGTGTCGTGCCCTAGCCCATGCTTTAACTCCATTATTTGATGTTATTGGTGCTTGTGCTCAAGGATATCCATTTTTTTGAAATGTTGACTGTGGTTATCAAATGGACAACCCGTGAGCTTCTAGCTAGGCGCCATTTGTATTGATAGCTTAGGGCATCAAATGTATTGTATCATTGATAGTTGAGACTTTGTTAAAAGGAAATAGGACAAAGAACAATTTTTATTTAGTTTCTCTATTTTGATCCCTAAGTGGCTTACAACCCTAGAGAAGTATATGCAGATTTATGGATGCAGTTGCAAGATACATAGCAGTCGATAATTCACAAGAAATCCATGCATCCAATTTGAATAACAATTAATACAAAGAACTAGGGTCCTCCAATGGCCCAATCATCTGGACCTTGACTGCCCCTTCAACCAGTGACCCTTCAAAACTGGGTTATCATGCAATCAGTGAGTGATCCTTCATTCTCTTGGTCTACCCTACATCCAAACATATTGGAAATACACAATAAAATGATAACAAGTCTTTCACAATCCCCCTTCTCCCAAGGAACACTATCAACCATCCCCTCCACATAGAATTTCACTATTTTATGAGTGGATTGTGCAAGAACAATTAACATTAAACAAGGAGAAAACTCCTCAACACATCTTGGAAACCATTGAGTTCAATAATAAATAAAACCTAATGCCAACACTATTCCTTTCATAGTTGTAGGATACATAGCAGTCGATAATTGACAAGAAATCCATGCATCAAATTTTTATAAGGATATCCTACTAATCAATAGGAATTTTCTTGATATGACCAATGATTATGCATTTTGATGGCAGTGTGCTAGTTCAAAAGGATAATATAAATCTGAAACAATTTTTTCTGATTTTCTCAAACTATAAATGTGGTTAAAGGGAAAATATTATGTGGAAAACCCACAAACCAAGCTAGCAAATGATTGTACATCAAATTATTCATATATTCATTCAAGCATTTCTATGCTTCAGCTACCTGACCTTTGAGCTTCATCTAGAGGAATGTGTAGCTTTAAGATAGAGTTACTTCTTGGGCCTTACAATAGGGTGGAATATGATCAAGATTTATTTAGGCTGTATCTTTGTTAGTCCCATTGTTAGGTTCTTATGGTTCATGGTTTGAATCTATTATGGTTGTGTAAGGGATTTGTAGATGCTTTTTCTAACATAATTATTGGACACCATGATTGGAACAACTGGTTTTTGGCTATTGTACACATGAATCATAATTGTGAATGGTTCTTTGTGTTCAAGAATTCATTGATCAATCTTTGAGATTTATTGTCCCAGCTTTAAAAGAGTGATAAAAGATATAGTGAGTGCTATCTTTTCCAAGTTTTTTGTGGGTGCCATTATCTTCTAGGAGTAATTTTTGGAACCAAATTATGTTCTTTGCCTCTAGTAAATATTGCAGACACAATCATCTTCTTAGTGAAGGGTTGCTTCCATCCCCATGAGGCACTATTGCATGGTTTCCATTCCCTTGTAGTATAGTGAACCTAATTTAATACAAGTGTGCACTATTTTTGGATCCATAATTTATGGCCCCTACACTGTGGTTGTTAGCCTAAGATAGGCCTACCTTTGCATATAATAAGAGGCCAATGTGAAACAAACATCCAGAAGTTAGAGGGTTGTTCCCTGTCCATAATTTATTATTTAAGTGCTAAGTGATGATGGGTATATCATGTAATTCATACCTAGTGTGTCTCTTTCTTTCTCTCCACATTTCACATTAGGAGTATATGCTATAAAATACCAATGAAATCAACTATTGGTCAAATCCAATCAAAATTGCAGCATAAAGATTAAAATAGATCTTGAAGAAATATGGGAACCATTTTTTATAGATATTGTACAAATGAAGAGAATACTCCCAAGAGGAAATGCTTCAATGTGGAACAACTGAAGGACAATATTTTACTTTTATATGCACATCTGCAATGTTTTTGATATATTTATGAGATAACAAAACCATAGAAAGAATAGCATATAGAAGAAAGTAAAGAATAATGATCATATTTTGAGATATTGTGGAAACTTAAAAGAAAGAATGCTTGGTGGGGTTATCATGCAATCAATGAGTGATCCTTCATTCTCCTGGTCTGCCCTACATCCAAACATATTGGAAATACACAATAAAAGGATAACAAGCCTTTCACAAACCCCCTTCCCTCAAGGAACACTATCAACATCCAAACCTTGACTGTCCCATCAACCAGTGACCCTTCAAAATTGGGTTATCATGCAATCAGTGAGTGATCCTTCATTCTCTTGGTCTACCTTGCATCCAAACATATTGGAAATACACAATACAATGATAACAAGTCTTTTACAATCCCCCTTCCCTCAATGAATTACTATCAACATCCAGACCTTGATTGTCCCCTCAACCAGTGACCCTTCAAAACTGGGTTATCATGCAATCAGTGAGTGATCCTTCATTCTTCTGGTATGCCCTGCATCCAAACATATTGAAAATACACAATACAATGATAACAAGTCTTTCACAATCCCTCTTCCCTCAAGGAACACTATCAACAAGTGATCCTTCTTCTTATCAGCCATATCCAATGTTTCATTGAAGTCATGGCCAAGAATGAAGGTCACCTTACCCATACCATTCATGGATTCTGAAATGTTGTTCCAAACTCCTGAAAAATTTTCTATTGCTTCTTTAAATACTTCTTCTACCACAATGTCCTCCTGCCCCATTTTCTTGATCTTCCTGGCTAAAGTGGATGAATCCACACACAATAACCCAAAATGAAGGGTTTTGTATCCTTTAATGAATCTCAGTCACTAGTAACGCATGGACAATCAAACCAGTAGTCTCCAAAGCATTCAATAAGTGAATATGAATTTTTGAAAACTTTCCTCTCAACTTCCACAACCACTCCTAATCGGTTAGAGGGATATTTCTAGAATCTCCACTATTCCTATCCTTACCAACAATTCTTAAACATACTTTATCTGATATGATAATAACATGCTAAACTGAACCAATGGCATGTTCTTTGTGTGGTACAAGGAATATTTGGCTATCAAATCTTCCTTCATGCAAGCTGAGCATGAGAGAAGGTATGTGATTTCTTCATCTTTGATTGGTATCTTTGATGGAAAATGTCTTTCAAGCCTCTGGCATCATATTCGACCACAAATTTCAAATGCATTGCATTTTATTTGATCATCAATGCTCACTGAAATGACCACATTCTACTAGTGTCATGCCCTAGCCCGTGCTTTATCTCCATTATTTGATGTTATTAGTGCTTGTGCTCAAGGATATTGATTCACTATTTTCAAATGTTTGAATTCACATTTATTGATATTACAATTCATCATATCAAATAAAGTATGTTTAAGAAGTTTTAGTGTCTAAACACCCAACTAATCCCTCTAACCGATTAGGAGTGGTTGGGGAAGTTGAGAGGAAAGTTTTCAAACATTCATATTCACTTATTGAATGCTTTGAAGACTACTGGTTTGACTATCCATGCATTAATATTTAGAAGAGATCAATAAAGTATTTAAAGACATTCTTACATGTTTGGAGAGGTTTAAGAGGCACTTATCATGACTTTACCCTCACAAACAGTGGCATAGATTGGTTTTACTAAATTTCTTTTCTCTATTTTGAGGTTTCCTTTCTCTGTCATAGGGGTACAGTCAGAGGGTTCCTTGACAAAATGATCCTTTGAATGGTTACTATGAATATGAATGATTTGATATAGCATATTGCTCATTTTACTTGAGGTTTGGAATAGCTTGTGCAAGGGTGAAAGTAGTTTTGATCATTTTGGTCATGATTGTCCCTCTACATAGTCAGAAAATATAACTGTCTAATGATTATATGTAATGTTGAATGGATTAAATGTTTTATTCTTGGTAGAAGTGAATGGAAGGAATAGTGTTGGTGTAAGGTTTCATTTATTGTTGAATTCAGTGGTTTCCAAGATGTGTTGAGTTTTCTCCTTGTTCAATGTTAACTATTCCTGCACAATCCACTCATACAATAGTGAAATGCTATGTGATTGACAATTTCATACAACTGGTCCTTTGGCGTGTATTAAATACAATCCAGTCACTAATTGAATGCTTTAGAGACTACTGATTTGATTGTCCATGCGTTACCAGTGTCTGAGATTCATTAAAGGATACAAAACCCTTCATTTTGGGGTTATTGTGTGTGGATTCAAATGTAGGTTTGATTTGGTTAATGTTTAGAAGAGATCAATAAAGTATTTAAAGAAAATCTTACATGTTTGGAGAGGTTTGAGAGGCACTTATCATGATTGTACCCTCACAAACAGTGGCATAGACTAGTTTTACTAAGTTTCCTTTCTCTGCCACAAGGGTACAGTCAGAGGTTTCATTGACAAAATGATCCTTTGAATGGTTACTATAAATATGAATGATTTGATATAGCATATTTCTCATTTTACTGGAAGTTTGGAATAGCTTGTACTTGAAGTTTGGAATAGCTTGTGCTTGTGCTGGAATTCTTGGTAGAAGTGAATGGAAGGAATAGTGTTGGTGTTAGGTTTCATTTATTATTGAATTCAATGGTTTCCAAGATGTGTTGAGGAGTTTGCTCCTTGTTTAATGTTAACTATTCCTACACAATCCACTCATACAACAGTGAAATGCTATGTGATTGACAATTTCATACAACTAGTCCTTTGGTGTGTATTAAACAAAATAGAATTTTCAGCATATTATTATCATTCTATTTCTTTGTTGTAAACATGCCATTGGTTCAGTTTTGTAAATTTTTTTGCGTGTACAATTTTTTTTTTCTATTTTTTCCATTTGATAACCACAGTCAACATTTCAAAATAGTGAATAACATCAAATAATGGAGATAAAGCATGGGCTAGGGCATGACACTAGTAGATTAAAACTAAACCAATGACATGTTTACAACAAAGAAATAGAATGATAATAATATGCTAAAAAATTTATTCTGTTTAATACACGCCAAAGGATTAGTTGTATGAAATTGTCAATCACATAGCATTTCATTGTGTATGAGTGGATTGTGCAGGAACAGTTAACATTAAACATAGCCAGTGTTCTCTTTACTTTCTCAAGTCTCTGCAAGTCAAGAACATTAGAGTTGTATAATACATTGTTAGCATCCTTTTTCCATGGGTCCTAGGTCTTTGGGTCCATGGAAAGGAAATAGATTACAAAATACACTTCAAAACAAAGGAAAAACTTAGCAAATTCAGTCTAACTCGCTGTAGATGAAGGAACAGTCATGCTAATAGCTCCTCTAAGTCTTCCAAAATATTTATTGAACTCCCCTAAAGTCCTATTGGATCCCCAAATTGCTTAATCCAATCAACTTACATCAGGATCATGAGAAACTTCAAAGGATTAAAAACATTACTTGGAACAGTTAAATCATTATGCTTTCAAATCAATTACCTATCGACATATCCCTTGCAAGGGAGAGAAGCCAAACACATAAAGAACATGCACATAAACATGGTAGCTGAAAAACTTATATGAAATACACCAAAAAGTACCAAATGATGAATGCTCAATTTTTGTAATGGCAAAGCATCAGAACCGTCCATTTCTAGAACTTGATTTTATAGTCTAAATGATTTTTCTATAGTCGTAATGATTTTTCTAGAACTTGATTTTGTAATCTTAATGATTTTTCTAGAACTTGATTTTCTAGTCTTAATGATTTTTATATAGTCCTAATGATTTTTCTATACTCTTAATGATTTTTATTTCATCCTAATGTTTGTTGCTCTTGATAACTTAGGCCTTGAATTTGAATTTTTGTTCACTATTTTATTTCAGCTTGATATTTCATTCATTTTTCATATACACAAAGACTACACATGCTGATAAAAAAATGAGCTATTTGATTTAGGTTTACTTTTCATTATTGTAAATGGTTAATATTTATGATGGTACTCCTTGGTGTATTTCATATAAAAATAATAAATGTAGTAACGATGGTACGGTGCATTATTGATATATAGGCTCGATGACTCTTGTCAATGTGCCAAACTGTCGATGTGGTGGTGGGCAGTGTGTGTTGAAGACTTCACGGACACCGAAAAACCCTGGATGACAATTTTGGTGCTGCCCAAATAGAAAAAAGGTTGCTAATGTGTATATATTTAATGTTTCTAATGTAAATACTATTCATTATAATATAAGAACTAATGTAGACTAGGCATCACAAGGAAATAATGGTTGTGGATACTTTAGTTGGGTCGATGACAACTCATCTGCATCTATCTGCCCATCTCCACTTATCCACGATGAAGGATTTGAGTGCAAAACATGGCAGGCTAGGGCAAATTTTGAAATTATATTTTTACGATGCCTTCTCTGTATTGTAATCACATATCTTTGTTGCGACCATATGTAGAGATGAACTCAAGAATTAGTTAGTTTAGTATTTTCATATTGTAACTAATATTTTAATATGGATATGACGTAACTTCTCTTTGCCTCAAGTGTGCATCTATATGGTTTACATCTTTTTTTAGAATAATTCTTCATGTTTATGGCTCAGGTGAGCCCCAATCTACTATCAATCACATGATTTAACGTATAGTGTGTTCTTGGTTATTCCATTTGTTCCTTGACCTTGACTATGGATTGACTATCATTTTCAAGCTTGAGCGTGGCTTCGTACCATGCACCATCCGTAGATTTGTACGCAATGCTGATTTACGAATGTAAATAATGCATTAAACATAATCTACGAACGTTGTGTGGTATGAAGTCTTGCTAAAGTTTGAGTGTCCTCCCTTTATTCCAGTGAGGGATTGGAATGAGTTCATTTTGGATGCAAAGGAGAAAGGGGATACTCAAAGAGGAATTACACCAGCAAATGGGAGAAGAAGGTATAAACATTTTAATAGATTTTTATTATTAAATAATGAAATTTGCATATACTAGTGTTCTAAGCATACTCATTACATGATTTAAGGTCTTAGTCCATGGAAAAATTAAATTAGAATTACTATCCAAAACACATAAAAAACATGCACATAAACATGACAACTGAGAAACATAAATGTAGATTTCACAATAGCTGAGAAACATAATTGTAGGCATCATAGTCACAATCTTTTGGAGACAACGTAATTGAGTTGTGTACCCAAGCGATGGAGAGAAACTTTTGCACCGCCGATTCCAAGTTGAATACATCTGTTGGAGGACCTTGTATTCATGAGAAACAGATGTAGTCAACTTGGAATCAGACATGCGGGAGTTGCTCTCCATCATTTGGGTATATAACTCAATTACGTTGTCTCCAAAAAATTGTGACCATGATGCCTACAATTATGTTTCTCAGTTGTTGTGTCATAGGACCCCTTATGACCCTTTACGACCATTTATGATCCATAAGAATACATCTTAGAGGTCTTAAAATGTCGTAAAGGGTCATAAGAGGCTCCTAGGAGGGGCCAGATGAGCTTCTACCTTCACGTGGTTGGCCCTATTAAGTAGAGAATGTTAAACTATTCTCGAAACAAACAGAAGCTCAATAATTTAAGGTCTCAGTCCACGAAGATGCTGAAAAAATGACGGGAATCAATGATGGAGAGTTTTTAGATTCTGAGATGTATATGAAGTGGAGGCCAGATTGAGTACCAGTGCAGAGATGATGATTCAGTAACCTACATCTATAAAACCTTCACAATTATCCCTTCTTTGGCCTCCACTCATTCCTCTTCTCAAAAATGGTTATCTAGAAACTTTGGATATTGTTCCTCATCCATGCACGAAATGTGCTAGTGATCGTATAAAATTACTTTAGGCCTCCAGTATTGATGAGATGTACAAGTGTAAAATGGTTTTGCGATACTGGGATCAATTTTTGCAGTGTACATAAATGCAAGGCGGTGATTATTCTCGATGATTGACAGGTATAAGTCTTCCAGGCCTTACCCAATAGCTAGGACTAAAGATAACACAGCTCAAGAGACCATCATAGGTTGTCTCTTTATTCGGTCTATATTATTGACAGAATGTTTTACCTTTCATTAGCTCATCAAATCCAAGGATTTGAAAGAATTTAATAGAATATTTTCATGACAATGTATATTATTTAAGTTGACCTTGCACGAATTTATCTACTTTGCGCACTTGTAGACTATTAGGACGGTGATAAAGAAGCATTTGATGTTAATTTGCAACATAAAATGAGTAAATTTGTTTTAAGTAAGAAAAAAATGATAACATGAATGCGTATGAAATTGAAATGCAGCCTGCCGATTCTTGCCATACACAACATGTGTGTGTTGATGACAATGAGGACGTGCATCACAGTAATACAAGTAAACATCTTAAATTGATTGGTGTAGTAATACAAATTTAATTGCAATTGGTGTTTCGATTAATGTAACAATTTGTATTGCAGTTGTAGAGAGTGTAGAGGCCGTTGTTAATGAGTAGGTGGAGGTTGAGGCCGAGGCCAGACAAACTGACCTTGATGTTGATGATGTGACTAGATCAGGTAAAGAGCTATTCAATTATGGCCTATAAAGTACTGAAATACTTTAAAATGTTTTTAATGTTTTTAATTATAATAAAATGTTTTTAATTTAACCCTTTTATATGTTATTGCAGATGACCCCCCTTTGCATCAACAGAGAACTAGGCATGCATTGAGATCTAATGAGAGGGTAGATGATCATCAAAAGAAATGATTGTCATCTATGCACCTTAATTGATAATGACTTATTTGTATATGCCAATGAATTTAATTATGTTGTATTGAATGTTCATAAATTTTATAATGTGTTAATGAATGTTATCGTGTGATAATTAATGAATGTCACATTTTATTAATGTGTGAATGAATGTTAATGAATGTTATCATGTGATAATTGATGAATGTTACATTTTATTAATGAATGAATGTTAGATGTTAACCGGGAATTTAGAGTGATGTTAGGGGGGGGGGGGGGGGGAAATGAGCTTCCACCTTCACGTGGTTGGCCCTGTTTAGTATAGAATATAAAACTATTCTCGAAACAAAGTGAAACTCAATAAGTTTGTTCCTTATATAGGGTCTCAAGTGTAGCCTTTATCCCACTCTCAACATTGCAAGGCTTCAAGTGGTGTTCTGAGATTGGTTTCTCCATCTCCCACTGACATCTTGTCTTTCTCCTAAGAACTCTCATCGAGCTCTAATACATGGATGAGTAGAAGATGTCCCTTACAAGCTACACATATATAATATGGTAGATCTAGGGAACAAATATACTACAACATAGAATGAATCAACTTGAATCTATAGTTTCTTCATTCACAATGAAAATTCAAATTACAAGCCATATTTTAGATTTAATATTCATATTCATCTTCATCACGATCATAGCCATCACGGTCAACATTTGGTTCAACTTCATTTGAACCACACTCCATGTCGGGTACCATTATAAGGCATGGAGTGTGGTCATACCCATGTTACCATAATAATGAGTTAGCCTATAAAATTATGAACAAAATACTGCAGGTGCACCTGGGATTGGCCCAGGCACCCAAGTTCCTACCAAAGGAACCCAAGTCGAACCCAGAGGAGAACAAAAGTAGAACCGGAACCCAGCCTCAAACAAAGAACCGGATAACTTGGCTTTTTTCTAATTCAAGTTTATTTATGAATTCTTCTCTAATTCCAACCTGATTATTCCATATTTTGTTTTACAATTTTCCTTCTTCCTCACTCCAAATTATGTTATGTTGTTATTTCCTTTTACTAATTCTGCTATTTCAAGGATCACCACCCATGACTTGGTTAAGATGATGAATGTTGTCAATGCCTTTATTACCAAGGAATCACTGCCCGCCATTAACGAATATTAATTATCATTGTTTCCTAAGGGTAATCATTGTTTGTGTATGTTGATCACCCAAGTCTTTGGCTGTGATTTGCATGCTGTGAGGTTTGTCAGAAGTGGGGGTATGACATGTTGGTTGGATTATAACATATTGACACTTACACCATGAAGAAGACAAATGATTAAATAGAAAGAGAGGACCAATTGAACCATCTTGTGGTTAGTCTATATCACATTGAGAAACAACGTCAAGACTCAAGAATCAAAACAATCAAAAGTTTCTTCAAGACCATGAATGATCAACAATATTCCATTAGAAAACAAAACACTAATCCATGTTATCATCAAGCCATAAAATATGTCTTTAAAGTTTAGAAGCATCACAAAAACTTTCAAGAAACATAGTACTATCCAAAATATGTCTTTAAAGTTTATTTCTAATGATTATGATGATGATGATGTTGATGTCTATAATTTATTTCACTTACTGATGCTTGCCTAGATTGGATTTTGAATTGCCAAGCTGGAGAACGCTTTCAAAGTTTACAGTCTATTCTGCATGATACTCTTAATTATAGCTCAAATGCAACTCAACATATTTTTGATGTTGGACAACCCACTACAGAAACTCATCCGCGGGTGAAATTTAATGTTGTGAATCTTGGCATTGTTAATGTTATTACTTTTCCTCACGTTTCATATTTGTGAAAATGTTTCTTGGCACTATCTTCTTTTTCAATTCCTATATTTGCAGGTTTTTAGATCATTAACTTAAGCATTGCATGTCTTTGTTCAAAGTTTATTCTAACACTATATTATATCTTATTCTTATTACAATGTTCTTTGTTGTGGGGCAAGAGGTCAATCTTCATTGTCTTCATTGTGGGGGACAGTGAAGATTTCTCTAACAAATAGCAGGTCTTCTTTAGTATCTTATAATAACATGCTAAACTGATAAAGGTGTTATGGGCATTTAATCTACAATTACTAATAGATTAAGCATATTATTACTATGCTTAATGTTCCATTTAAATGCATTTAACACAAAAAACAAATTTACAACACTGAACCAATGGTATGTTTACAACAAAGATGTGTTGAGGAGTTTGGTCCTTGTGTAATGTTAACTATTCCTGCACAATCCACTCATACAACAGTGAAATTCTATGTGGAAGGGATGGTTGATAGTGTTCCTTGAGGGAAGGGGGATTGTGAAAGACTTTTTATCATTGTATTGTGTATTTCTAATATGTTTGGATGCAGGGCAGACCAGGAGAATGAAGGATCACTCACTAATTGCATGATAACCCAGTTTTGAAGGGTCACTGGTTGAAGGGACAGTCAAGGTCCGGATGATTGGGCCATTGGAGGACCCTATTTCTTTTTATTAATTTCTATTCAAATTGGATGCATGGATTTCTTGTGAATTATTGGCTGCTATGTATCCTACAACTGCATCTGTAAATCTACATATACTTCTCTAGGGTTGTAAGTCATTTAGAGATCAAAATAGAGAAACTAAATCAAAATCATTCTTTGTCCTATTTCCTTTTAAAAAAGTCTCAACTATCAATGATACAATACATTTGATGCCCTAAGCTATAAATACAAATGACGCCTAGCTAGAAGCTCACGGGCTGTCCATTTGATAACCACAGTCAACATTTCAAAAAAATGGATATCCTTGAGCACAAGCACCAATAACATCAAATAATGGAGTTAAAGCACGGGCTAGGGCACGACACCAGTAGAATGCGGTCATTTCAGTGACAGCAATATACAATGGCATCATTAAACATGCCAGTAATATCAACAAACATGAATCCAAACATTTGAAAACCAATGGCATGTTTACAACAAAGGTCTAATAGAACTCCTAACAATTCTTAAACATACTTTATATGATATGATGAATTCTTAAACAATTAAGGTTGGAGTAGACATAGTTATCACACTTTTTTTTTGTGTGGTACAAGGAAGATTTGGCTAGGTCAAATCTTCCTTCATGCTAGCAGTCTACAGAATTAGACCTTTATTAACAATTGATCATATCAGATAACTAGTATGTTTAAGAATTGTTGGGACTGGTCCTTTGGCGTGTATTAAACAGAATAGAATTTTCAGCATATTATTATCATTCTATTTCTTTGTTGTAAACATGTCATTGGTTCACTTTTGTAACTTCATTGTTGTATGAGTGGATTGTGCAGGAACAGTTAACATTAAACAAGGAGCAAACTCCTCAACACATCTTGGAAACCATTGAATTTGATAATAAATAAAACCTAACACCAACATTATTCCTTCCATTCACTTCTACCAAGAATAAAGAATTTAATCCATTCAACATAACATATAATCATTAGACAATTACATTTTCTAACTGTGTAGAGGAACAGTCACGACCAAAATGATCAAAACTACTTTCACCCTTGCACAAGCTATTCCAAACTTCAAGTAAAATGAGCAATATGCTATATCAAATCATTCATATTCATAGTAACCATTCAAAGGATCATTTTGTCAATGAACCCTCTGACTGTACCCTTGTGGTAGAGAAAGGAAACCTCAAAATAGAGAAAGGAAACTTAGTAAAACCAGTCTATGTCGTTGTTTGTGAGGGTACAGTCATGATAAGTGTCTCTCAAACCTCTCCAAACATGTAAGATTGTCTTTAAATACTTTATTGATCTCTTCTAAACATTAACCAAATCAAACCTACATTTGAATCCACACACAATAACCCCAAAATGAAGGGTTGTGTATCCTTTAATGAATCTCAATCACTGGTAACGCATGGACAGTCAAACCAGTAGTCTCCAAAGCATTCAATAAGTGACTGGATTGTATTTAATACACACCAAAGGACCAATTGTATGAAATTGTCAATCACATAGCATTTCACTATTGTATGAGTGGATTGTAAAGGAACAGTTAACATTAAACAAGGAGCAAACTCCTCAACACATCTTGGAAACCACTTGAATTCAATAATAAATGAAACCTAACACCAACACTATTCCTTCCATTCACTTCTACCAAGAATTAAGCATTTAATCCATTCAGCATTACATATAATCATTAGATAGATACATTTCCTGACTGTGTACTAGAGGAATAGTCACGACCAAAATGATCCAAACATTTGAAAACAGTGAATCGATATCCTTGAGCACAAGCACCAATAACATCAAATAATGGAGATAAAGCACGGGCTAGGGCATGACACCAATAGAATGCGGTCATTTCAGAGAGCATTCATGATCAAATAAAATGCAATGCATTTGAAATTTGCGGTCGAATATGATGTCAGATGCTCGAAAGATGAAGAAATCACATATGAAGAACATGCCATTGGTTCAGTTTTGTAAATTTGTTTTTTGTGTAATTAGTAATTTGAAGATTAAATGCAGATAACACCTTTATCAGTTTAATTAGCATGTTATTATCATATCAGATAAAGTATGTTTAAAAATTTTTGGGACTAGTCCTTTTGTGTGTATTAAACATAATAGAATTTTCAGCATATTATTATCAATCTATTTCTTTGTTCTAAACATGCCATTGGTTCAGTTTTGTAGATTTGTTTTTTGTGTTAAATGCATTTTTCATGAGGAGGGATCTTGTTTTGAGGAGATTGATGAAGATTGTGCACCTCAAAAACCAATTCATAAGGTACCAATCATGTTTCCTATTCACTTATATTTTTGGACTAGTAAATCTCCTTATAAGTTTCATGTCCTTTCTTTTGATTACTATGGATGAGATATATATCTTACATTTAACATTCAACTTCTTTACATTTTAGAACATGTAGTGTGTTTTTTGAGGATTTTACCAAATCAACTTTTAACATAAACCAAAAACACCAAACTGATATCTTGCCCTTTCAACTTGACAAAATAGTTGCATTTGACCAATAACTGCAAGCAACTAAATGATAAATCCACACACCTGTATCTTTGTAAAATACCTGGAACATCAAAAAGATGGCTAAGTGGTTGCCGCCATGATTTTTATCTACTAAATATGGAAAAAAAAGCACCAAAAAGAATCGAATAGAAAACATGATTGGTCATTTCAGAGAGCATTCATGATCAAATAAAATGCAATGCCTTCTCTCGCGCTCGATCAGCTTTCACCCGCTCATTTTCTCCCACTCCTTTTCTCTACAATCGAAATAAATATGATTTGGCCATTTCAAAATAGTGAATCGATATCCTTGAGCACAAGCACCAATAACATCAACTATTTTGATCTGTGGGTACCCTAATGTTGGCAAGAGTTCTTTTATTAATAAGATTACTCTGCAAGCTTGAAGAAGCGATATATTTTGGCAAATGAAGAGTGGAAAGATGATGATGTTCTTGAGATCATGGATGGACACAATGTTGCAGATAGAATGGGAAGACATCTTTCTAGCCTGGCCCTAGATCCTTCGACAATTGGGGTAGGATCCAGACCCAGGCTAAAAATATGTCTTCTTTTTTGTTGTGGAATATAGGCTCTACTGCTGCAACAACGACAGACTGGGATGTAGATATCACAACAGCTAAGAAACATAAATGTAGGCATCATGGTCACAATTTTTTGGAGACACAACATAATTGAGTTCTATTCCCAGACGATGCAAAGCAACCACTACTTTGCATTGTCTAGGAAAACCACTCAATTATGTTGTCTCCAAAAAATTGTGACCATGATGCCTACATTTATGTTTCTCAGCTATTATGTCCCAAGACCCCTTATGACCCTTTACAATCCCTAAGAATACATCTTAGAGGTCTTAAAATGTCGTAAAGGGTCATAAGAGGCTCCTAGGAGGGGCCAGGTGAGCTTCCACCTTCACGTGGTTGGCCCTGTTAAGTAGAGAATGTTAAACTATTCTCAAAACAAAGAGAAGCTCAATAATTTAAGGTCTCAGTCCACGGAGATGCTAAAAAAATGATGGGAATCAATGATGGAGAGTTTTTAGATTCTAAGAAGACGTATATGGAGTGGAGGCCAGATTGAGTACTAGTGAAGAGATGATGATTCAGTAGCCTACATCTATAAAACCTTCACAATTATCCCTTCTTTGGCCTCCACACATTCCTCTTCTCAAAAATGGTTATCTAGAAACTTTGGATACTGTTTCTCATCCATGCACGAAATGTGCTAGTGATCGTATAAAATTACTTTAGGCCTCCAGTATTGATGAGATGTACAAGTCTAAAATGTTTTTGCGAGACTAGAATCAATTTGTGCAGTGTACATAAATGCAAGGTGATGATTATTCTCGACGATCGACATGTATAAGTCTTCCAAGCCTTACCTAGTAGCTAGGACTAAAGATAACACAGCTCAAGAGACCATCATAGGTTGTCTTTTTCTTCGGTCTATATTATTGACAGAATATTTTACCTTTCATTAGCTCATCAAATCCGGGGATTTGAAAGAATTGAATAGAATATTTTCATGACAACGTATATTATTTAAGTTGACGTTGCATGAATTTATCTACTTCGTGCACTTGTAGACTATTAGGACGGTGATAAAGAAGCATCTCCTCCCATGGCCATGCTTCTTTATCGTCGTCCTCATAGTCTACAAGTGCGCGAAGTAGATAATTGTGCAACGTCAACTTAAATAATATACGTTGTCATGAAAATATTCTATTAAATTATTTCAAATCCCCGGATTTGATGAGCTAATGAAAGGTAAAACATTCTGTCAATAATATAGACTGAAGAAAGAGACAACCTATGATGGTCTCTTGAGCTGTGTTATATTTAATGTGCATATCCGTCGATTTTTCAACACTTTATAATTAATTCTGATGGCAGTGCTATACATCTGACATCATTTCCTATCAGAATATAGGCCAACACGTCGCCTATCTGACAAATAAAATGTTGGAGAAAATACTTTACAACAATTATTGCGACAGTAATGCTATACATCCAACAGGGAAACCTATTGGAGATATGCTGCACTACCGTCACTCATATGATAGTTAAAATGTCGTAGATATGTACTTTTTGATAGACAGTTCCAACACTAATGCTACATCACCGACGGGTTTATCTGTCAGAAATTGGTTGCATATCTGTCGCTATACCAATAGTTCTAATGTCAGAAATGATATCTTTTCAACAGTTAGTTCCAACAAAGATTGTGTATTTTCGATAAGTCTTTGTGTCATAATTTTGATAGATGGACCGTAGGAAATGCCATAACAAAGTTGTTATCATGTGTAATTTTCTGACGTAATGGGGTGTCGATAAACCGATGGTATCTCTTCCGTCACAATTTCCAATGCAAAAACTACAACGGACACATGTGTCGAAATGCCGACAAATGACCATTGCAAATCTGACAAATGGTCATCAGAATTTGACCTCAAATGTACTAGTGATCACATATGTGATACTAGTGCACATACCATACTAGATATTTTGAGTACTTGGGTGAGTATCATGGATTTGATACTTGGAGACCATTACTCATGATAATCATTTTGAGCACTTAGGTAAATATCTTGTGAGTTGATATTTGGAGACTATTGCTCTGAGTACTTGGTAAGTATCATGGACTTGATACTTGAGGGCCATTACTCATAATATCAATAAAATGATTATCTATACTCACATTGAGTACTTGGTGAGTATCATGGATTTGATACTTGGAGACCATTACTCATGATAATCATTTTGAGCACTTAGGTGAATATCTTGTGAGTTGATATTTGGAGACTATTGCTCTAAGTACTTGGTAAGTATCATGGACTTGATACTTGAGGGCCATTACTCATAATATCAGTAAAATGATATAAATATAAAATGAATATCTATACTCACATTGAGTACTTGGTAAATATCATGGACTTGATATTTGGAGACCATTACTATGAGAACTTGGGTAAGTATCATGGATTTGATACTTGGAGACCATTACTCATGATAATCATTTTTGAGCAATTAGGTGAATATCTTGTGAGTTGATATTTGGAGACTATTGCTCTGAGTACTTGGTAAGTATCATGGACTTGATACTTGAGGACCATTACTCATAATATCAGTAAAATGATATAAATATAAAATGATTATCTATACTCACATTGAGTACTTGGTAAATATCATGGACTTGATATTTGGAGACTGTTACTCTAAGTACTTGGGTAAGTATCATGGATTTGATACTTGGAGACCATTACTCATGATAATCATTTTTGAGCAATTAGGTGAATATCTTGTGAGTTGATATTTGGAGACTATTGCTCTAAGTATTGGCTAAGTATCATGGACTTGATACTTGAAGAGCCATTACTCGTAATATCAGTAAAATGATATAAACTTTAAATGATTATCTATACTCACACATTACCTTGAGGTAATATTTTTATCATCCCTAGTTAAGAGGGAGTGTTAATTATTGTAGCAATTTTGTGTGGCTATGGTGAGGATCATAAGTGTTGACATTGGATTGATTTATCCTCCCTAGCTAAGACGGAGTGTCGATGTTCTGTAGCTTCTGTCAGATAAACACTATGAGTCAATACTAGTGAAGATATATATATATATATATATATATTGTTGGAAATTTGGCTAATGTGGATGCATAGATGTTGTCATTATGGCAACATATGATCTCTATTAAGAGCACAAAATTTGGAATGCAAGTATGCAAAGTTGAAGAAAGAAATTGTCTAAGTTTGGATACAGTGATCCTAACAGAGCACCCGATGAAGATTTAGTTGGCGACGTCCACGGGAGAAATATTTTTGTTTGCGTAGTTAACTAAAGCTTCTATAGAGTATGAGGATACCCCATCTCAGTGCGCATAAATTTTGGAGCAGTACGGACAAAGTTATTCAAAGTTTATCGAAGACAGTTTTGCAGACAGAGCAGTTTTTGGAGACAGTTTTAGCGAAAGAGTTAAGGGATTATTTTTGCTTGTCAAAATAATGACTTAACATTATGAAGGGATGACATCCTAGATGTTTACTCTTGGATAATGATTTTAGATGCCGACCATGTAAAGTTATTAGCTTTAATAACTCATATATTAGGCATACTTGAAATGTAATGAAAATGGAAGTGATATGTAAAAAAGAAAGAAAAGATAACTTGCAATAGTTGTATACTGTGATAGCAGCAAAGGCTATTGATGCAAAGTTGTAAGCAATACCATATTATAGTCAGAAACATTTTTGTATTACCTGTTTGGGCAGTGAGCTCAGCTGGTGATCAGGTTTTGTAATCTAAACTCCTAACAGGGTTAAGGCTTCTAACAAGGCCTAAAGTCCTTTAACCAGGACAGATCTACTATATATTGTAAATTGACTCCTAACAGGGTCCAATATCCCTAACAAGATACTTTTGATTAGTGATCTTTGTGGGTACCATCCCCACCGGGGTTTTCCCTTGGCCAAGGTTTCCTCGAGAACATATGATGTGTTATGAGTTCTTTCTATTTACTGCTATGTTTGTTAATCAGCGTGATAATCTTTGTATGCACTAAAGTGATATGTTATATCCATAAGTGGGAAAAAGAAAAATTTTGTGAAATACTGATTCCCAAATAGAGCCCTAGACACTCTTAACATGGAAGTGCTTCCATTTTAAGATGGTACAATAAGCCCCCACTTTAGCAGGAGTATGGAAATCAACCATGCTCGCGGTAAAGGAGAAGAAAGATTCAAGTAGATTTGAAATGAGATAGAATAACACTTAGTTAGGGACACAAGCCCCCAAGCTAAGGATCCTAACTCAACATACACGCATGAGGGTGTGAAAACAAACAAAAAGAGGAGTTAGTACTAAAACAAACCCAAATCAACTAGCAAAGGAAACCTTGCTAAGAAAATATTTCCTATACTAATATCATATTTGGAAAGCTATCATAAAAGCATAAATGATTACATAAGAAAGACAAGAGCAATACTATAAATAACATAGCTTCATGATCCAGTCCTACTAGCATGAAAGCAAAAAGAGAGAAAAAATAAATTGATTACCTCGCCCAGTAAGATGCCCACCTTACCATGAATCATCGAGGAGGGAGAGCCCAATAGGTAGAAAAACCTGATAGTTCACCCAAAAACTATGCCTTACAATTGTAATGCGTCTTCTAAAGGCTTCTAGAATACTCATAGATCCACCTTCTTGTATCACTATGAATATAAAATGTGTGTCCCTTCAGGATTTAGCAGCTTATGTGTGTTACCTTCCATGGATTTAGCATATTGAAATGTGTGTCTCTTCAGGATTTAGCAACTTATGTGTGTTACCTTCAGAGGATTTAGCATATTGAAAATTGAAAAATGTGTGTCTCTTCAAGATTTAGAAAGTTATGTGCATTACCTTCAGAGGATTTAGCATATTGAAAAGTGAAAAATGTGTGTCTCTTCAAGATTTAGCAACTTATGTGCATTACCTTCAAAGGATTTAGTATATAAATGAAAAACTATAGTACATGGGAGACCCTATATATGGACCCCTCCTTATCATGGTTGTCTACTAGACATGATAAGGAAGAGAAAGAGGATACCTACTTCACAATGTAAGGAGATATCATGTTTAACAACAATGTACACTATATTCTTAGCGAAGGGTATTGACCCCTACATCCCAGAGCATAGATAATCATGAAAAGGATATGTCACTTATGGAAAAAGGATCCTCAAAGAGAAAGAGATCTTATCAGTAAGACCTCTAATATCTTTAATATATTTTTGGATCGGATAAGAAGGGGAAGGAAAATCAAAGAATTCTTGCACATCTACATCATGAATTATAGATTGAATCCCATCATGAGTATGGGAAGAACTAGGGATAGCAGATGGAGAATTAGGCATATTAGGAATGTCAGGAATCGGATTAGGATTAGGAAGATTAGGAACTATATTAGGAAGTATAGGATTAGGATTAGGAATATTAGGAGATGGTATATCATCTACCAAATTCTTCACATAATCCAAAAGAGTAATAAGGCCGCCACATAAATCTTTAATGAAAGCTTTGAAAGTAGGAAGACTAGTATTGGTCAATCTCATAATAGCATAGGCAAGTGAAAAATGAAGAGTAACCAACATAATGAAGTTAATTATACTCTCATAAACATCATAAGTATGATAAAGAGATGCTAAAAGGAGGATAATAAAGAAACTAACCATACACCAAAGCATCTTAAAGATCTTCATAGTAAATGAAATACAAGAAATATTTTTGGATTTTGTAAAATATATGAAGTTTTTTTATTTTTTTTAATGTTAAACTGCAAGAGCATAAAAGATACCTAATATTGATGCAAGAAAACAAAATATCTAACACCAAAAATAAGGAGTTATCTATTGCGGGTTAACCAAAATGTAAGATATAAAAATATATATATATATAAAGATTTTATTTTTTTTATATGAATTTTTTGGGGGGTTATGATGAAGGGAAATACAAGATCCACCCCTAAATCCAAATTCCCAAAGGAGAGATCCAAATTGATCAACCAAAAGGTTAATGCACAAAAGAATCAATCTATGGAGAATACGAATGAAAGAGAAAACCTTATATTTTACTATGAAAAGTATGTACTTGAAATCTTAATTGAAGAGAAGATAAATGCTAACCTCAAAATAGGGCAAATCTGGAAAATGCTGATTTATGATGTCTGTGTTCAGTTTCGGGAGATTCTACAACCTGATCCGGCTTGGAAATGCAAAGACAGAGAAAACCCAGAAACTTTTGTCTTTCGGAGCCAAGTCGACCTTGACCTCAGGATTGGGGTACAATCTTACCTCGGGGCACAATCTTACCCCCCACTAAAGGTCAACCTTGACCTGAAACAGCTCTAATGAAAAAAAATTTGCAAATCTTGGAAGTTCACTGAAAAGGGTATCCAGATCTAAACTACAATTCATTGTCTTGTACCTATACCTGCAATAAAAAGGTTTTTGTTTGTTGGATGAGGGGTTTGCCTTAGTCAAACCCTAGTTTGGAATCACCCTTAATAATGGAATTAAAATAGAGAATGCTAGCAAGTAGTAGAAGTAGATCTAACAGTGAAGCTATGATATTCAATAGATATGCAATTGTATTTGAAATGTAAACAAGAATGTTGATATGAAAGCTTGGACTTAACACTAACAAATATAAATCAAAACCTCCATGATTGTATGCTTAGAATCCACCTTGAAAGGAGAATGAATGGATCTTGAAGATGAACAAAGGATCTTGAAGGAAGATCACACCACCATGATGGATAGATCTAGGGTTTGAATGATGAATCTTGAATGCTTGAACCAAATCTCTTCAAAGGCTTGAAAGCTTGAATCCTTGATCTTCAATGGAGAAATTGAATGCTTGGATAGATGATTGCTTGAATTCTTTCTCACTTGATTTTATTGATGATGAAAGTGGATGCAAAAGATGCTTGATAGTGGATATTCGTGGATGGATCGCATAACTTGTGGATGGAGAAAATGAGGGAGGAAGGCTTCCTTTTATACAAATCTAGGCCATAAAATTATAGAGAGGCCAAAAAATAGAAAATAAATTCCCATTAAGTGCAAACCCCTAGAAATGGACCCATATTAAATATAATTTGAGGGTTTACCATTCTGAAGCCCGAAAGCGGGAAAATAAATTTTTGAACTTCTCCCCGCATCGGACAAACTTTCTAATGAAAAGGGGAACCTGGGTCAAGGTCAAGGTTGACTTTGACCTAGGTCAAGGTTGAGGTCGACTTTGACCTAGGTCAAGGTCAAGTTTGACCTTGACCCATGGGTTTAGGACCCCTAGAAAATGAGCTAGGAGAGGAAAATAGTGCCTAGGGAGGCCCAAACAGAGCCCTAAACAGGCACAGAAGATGGGAAGGGGGCAAAAAATAGGGGACAACATGAAGGCCCAAAATACCCCCTAAGGAGGGCTAAATTCTCTTAACATGGAAGTGCTTCCATTTTAAGACGATTCCACTTATTTCATAAAGGAAGTCCAAAGTAGGTTGAAAATAAAAGCTTAATTTTGCAGTCCAATACATTATCAATCCTCATTTTCTTATCTTTGGGAGTATTAAGGAAGAAAATAGATCTCTTATGAAGATTTACCTATTGTCTAGAGGCAACATCATAGGTAGGGAATATATTCTTAAGGCTATGGGCTTCCATAATAAAGGAGTCCCCAAGAATAATTGTACCATCAACAAATTGTTGATGCAAGCACATAAGATAACGATAAGAGAGATGAAAGCTCATTAAGCCTCTTAACACACCAGTAGTGATCATTTCTTGTAAATATCTACCAAGGACTTCAACTATAATGATAAAAAGAAGGTGGATATAGGATTCCCATGTCTTAGACCTCTTGAGATTCTATAAAAACAAGTACAAGAGCCATAACAATAATTGAGAATTTATCAGTAAATAGAATCTGCCAAAAGATTTCTAGAAACTTCTCCTTGAACCCAAAACCTTTAATAACTTTAATAATAAATCTCTAATTCACTCTATCATAAGCTTTCATAAGATCCAATTTAATTAGGAAACTAGCCTTTTTGTTTGCCTCGAAATAATGAATATTTTCATGAATAGTATCAATGGGATATAAAAATTGGTGCCCTAAAACAAAGTCATTCTATTGACTAGCAATATTTTAGGGAAAAAAATGAGGTAGAGAGCCAGAAATTTGAAGAAAAATTTATACATATAATTATATAAGCTAATGGGCCTAAATTTTTCAAAGGTATCAGCACGAACATTCTCAAGGATTAGAACAATAAAAGTAGAATTAAATTCCTTAAGGATTATCCTACTACCAAATATATCTTCAACATCTACCCCAATATCATTAGTTATGATATCCTATAAGGTTTCACAAAATAACATAGGAAAACCATTAAGGCTAGGGGCTTTACCTTCAAAGGAAAAAATTACAATTTTAATCTCCTCAATGGAAGGAATAGCAACCAACTTCTTATTATTATCTTCATCAACCATGTCAGGAATGACATCAAGAAGTCCTATTGATAGTACATCTAAAGGGACCTCATTAGGTAGTAGATTTGAGAAGAACAACAAAGGCTCATTGAAAATATATTCCTCCTTTTTCAACTCAAAGGCCTCCTTTCATTATGTGTGAGATAATGGTTGAAGCCTTGTGTTTGAGAGTAGTGTATTATACTAAAACTTTAGGACCCATAATTGAATTCTTTATTGGGACCTATTAGACCCCATTTTGGTGATTTTGGGGTTTGAATGCCCATTATGCTTGATCCTGGCAACGTGTTATTCTTCCCCCTACATCTTTTCACCTATCTCAACACCTTGCCCAAATTTTGGCACATTCTCCATGGTACAGAACACATATGGCATTCTATCCCTGGGCCAAAATGATAATGACGTCTTGTCCTCAAGGATTTAGGCCCAAATTTTCCCCAAGGCCCTATGATGGGGTATTAGCAAGATATTTTATCCTGTGGTTGGCATGGATTATTTTTAATTCCAAAATAATGGATTGAGTATCTCCTCATTTTTCATATCATAACTATACTCAAGCATTTGCAATTAATTTTTATAGCAATTGAGCAATTGGATTCAAGATTTGAAGCCAAGCATCCAAGATCAAGTTTCTCCAAGTCTCCAATTGTTCAAGGTCATTCAAGTCCAAGAAAAAATTCTCCAATTGAAGCAAGTTTATCTCTCATGATGTCCAAGTAGAGGAATTCTCAATCAAGCAAGAAGATCCTTTCTTCCATTCACATTCTCTCTCCTTCATTCCAAGCAATTATCTTGAGCATTTCTACAGTCAAGTTCTAGGAGTGCTATTCATAGATCCATAAATTTGTGAGGGCTTCCTTGATTCTACAATATATACCAAGGTCAACTCTTTGTATTTCAAGTACATTCAAGCATCTTCATGGGTATGAGTGATTTCTAAATCCATCCATGAGGGTTTATGCAAGGTGAATCATACATTTACCTTTTTACATACTTTCTTTTATGCAATTTCATTTCATTTTCAATTTTGATTCCTAAACAAGGTTTTGACCAAGGAAAACCCTCATAGACAACCTTTTCCCTATTTTTCTATGCAAGAACAGGTTATAGAGTAGTTAGACAAAATTTGGAAAGATCAAAAACTATCAAAAGATCCCTAGAAAATTTAGTCAAAAACACAAGGTACAAATTGTTATTATCATTTTATACCCTATATTCTATTCCCAAATTTCAGCCATAGGTTAGATCTTCATTCTAGTTTCTATTTCTATATATTTCAGCTCTTTATCAATCTATATTAGTCTATTATTTTTATTTTTTTAGTAACTCATTTAATTTATCATTTACATTGTACTTTCTCATCATTTCTATTTTCATCATTCCATAATTAGCGAAGGATCATTGTCCCACCTAGCGCTTGAGTCTCATCTTGAACCTAGTGGGCCATCTTCCTTCCAAATGTGCAATCGTGAAAAGGAGTGATATACCTATGTGCATTACTTCCCTTTTCACCCAATACAAGTAGAAATGTAAAAGAATCTAGTATTCCTATCTCCACAATTCAACCAAAGATCCCTTCACTTTTGTCTCCAAAACTCCTCTTTTTTAGAAATTATATCATGGATTTAAGTCAAAATGCTATTAACCTAAGAAAGAGAGACATCAAAATCGCCTTCCTATTGGATTTTCTTTTGAATATCGTAGAAATCTAGTCAAAGATCGGTTTCATGTGAAAAGAGATACCCACAAGATTCCTTATTATAATGTCTAACTTTTTATTTTATATGATTCATCTTTTTAGCAACACAAAACATGGTTGATGGATTCACGTTAATACTCCACCAATCTCTGATTTTCTCCCTAAACTGAGGATAAAACAACTACATCTTTTCAAATCAAAAGGGGGAGATATTCTTAGCCTCCAAATAATTCATAAATAATCATATCAAAAGGTGATATGAGTTGATTCTAGAGATGGACAAAAGAGAGCATGAAAATTTCATCAAGCAGTGAGGAGAAATAAGATCTTTGTCTAGCCTTACTTGAATGAGGTTATCACTAGCTTGCTGATTAGTCCAAGTATAATATGCTCCATGAAGATCCAAATCTATCAAATCAATCTGATTATCTTGAGATAAACCTAGGAGCCACCAAACATTTACTCTTGAGACAAAGGAGTATTAAAATCCCCTATGACAAGCCAGTTATCCTCCTAATGAGGGTCTTTGAAAGTAGTCAATGAATTACAATTGTTAGTGGCATAGATATTAGATATAATCAAAGAAAACTCATCCCTAATATGAGTAAACTTGGTAGATAAATGATTAGCATCCTCCCAAATAGGCTCTCCAAAAGTAGGTTTCTTTCTCCAAAAGGTTGCAATCCCTCCTAAAGCCCCATCAGCATTACAAAATTGAACACCATTACCTTTGAAGAAAAGATTATTTAGTTCCATAAGCTTATCACTCCAAATTTTATTTTCTTGAACAAGAAAAATATCAAGTTTGTGATCCCTAATAAGATTGGACAAGAGGTCATGTTTGTGAGGTTTGTTTAACCCTCAAATGTTCCTATAAATAAACTTCATTTTTTAATGGGGATGTTTTGCAAGCACATTTATGGAAGAGTTTTTTTTAACTCCATGAACAATATCCTACAAAAAATCTTGTTCTCTACTTTGCTTTATATATTTCTTTACTGAACCTCTAGTGCTCCCACAATCATCTTTAGCCCTATTTCTAGTTGACACACCACAAGAGGGGCATCTACTCTCACAGTACCTTGATTCGACCTCAATAAAATGTGAACCATATTCTTGATCAGAGTCTTCAAATTTATAGTCTTCTTTTAAAGAATCAAACTCCTCCCTTCTTTTTATGAGATTACCTTCATTTTCTTATATGAGATCATTTAGATTGAGGAATTTTCCAGTAGAATTTTTCAAGGAATTCTTTTCCAAGGGAGCATTCACTATTTTATTATCACTTAGATTGTGTAGACCAAAGTCATCAAATCTCTCACACATGTAAATAGAGGTCACCATGTTGCTCCCACCTTCGCCTTCTTACTCATAGATCCTCCCATGCCCCCTCCAAGAGGCTCTAGTTGTAGATTAATCTATTTAATTCCCTTCAAATACTCTACATCAAAGGAAGCAACCATTGTTCTCACATCCTTGGCCCCCTTCCCATCCTTAATAGTAGGCTTCTTCAAAATATGCAAAGGTTCATGAATAATGGGATCATGTTGTAAGATTTCACAAATGTGCAAATCCACAAAAAACCAAGATCACCTGCAAGCAAAATACCAGAAGCTGGAGCGAAAACCTGAGAGAGAGAGAGAGCAAAGGTTTTGAGAATCTCAGCGGAGTGAGAGCAAAATTGTATTTCCCAAAAGTATAAACAATAATTACAAAAAGTGGCTTATAAGGTGAGAAACCCTAAAGCCGGAGAAAGCTAGGTTTGTGCATTTAATAATTAATAAACATATTAATTATTATGCACCTAAATGACAAGCTTAAGTGAAAAAAGAATAATAGTGACCTTTAATAATTAAATCAGATAGACTTAATTATAAAGGTAAATATACTATTACTCTAACACCCCCCCTTAAGCGAAGCTCAGGAGGAAACTAACCTAGCACAGCTAAGAAAGCAGGAAAATGGGTCCCGGCAACAAGGCCTGATCAGGTACCCAACAACAAAGAAATCTCTGTGAACCGGGGAAATAGAGAAAACCCAGTGGGAAAAACCCTACCCCAAAAAGAGATACAACAACATGCTGAAAAGAAACATGAAGGAAGGAAGGACTCAACAAGACCCCCCAAGGACAACTTCCATCACCCCAAGCATAGAACGCAACTGAAGATAGCGCGGAGATGCAAAGGGTTTGGTGAAGATGTCAGCAACCTGCGCGTCAGTGGGAATGTACTCCAAAGTGAGAACACCATCCTGAATCTGCTGACGGATGAAGTGCATATGAAGCTCAATGTGTTTAGTGCGCTGATGCTCCACCGGGTTGCGGGAAATGTGAATAGCACTCTGATGATCGCACCACAGAACAGTGGGACGATCAGGAGGAAAACCAAACTCAGTCATCAACTGCCGAAGCCATAAAATCTCTTGACTAGCATGAACTGCCGCTCTGTACTCAGCCTCTGTAGATGAAAGTGCTCGAGCGTTCTACTTCTTGCACAACCATGTGATAGGACCAGAGCCAAGACAAAAAACAAAGCCAGAAGTAGACTTCCGATCATCAACATCACCAGCCCAATCTGAGTCAGTGTAGCCAACAATGTGAGGAGCCCCTGATGTGTAGTGAATGCCATACATAAGTGTGCCCTGAATGTATCTCAAAATACGCTTGGCAGCTTGCCAATGACTCTCATGAGGCTCATGTGAGAACCGAGAGACTAGACCAACTGCAAAGGAGAGATCAGGACGAGTGTGTGTCAGGTATAACAAACTGCCAACCAACTGCCGATACAAAGTAGCATCCACTGAAGGCGTAGTGCAAGAGGTAGACAAAGTAACACCCGATTGAAAAGGTGTGGGAGCAGGCTTGCAATCAAGCATATCAAAGCGCTGAAGCATGTCAAGAGCATACTTCTGCTGGTAAACAAAGATCCCAGTAGGTGACTGCACAATCTGTAGACCCAGAAAGAAGTGTAAAAGACCAAGATCTGTCATCTCAAACTGCTCCATCAATGCGCACTGAACATCCTGAATCATAGAAGGTGAGCTACCTGTGATGAGAAGATCATCAACATATAGCACAAGTATCAAAATCTCATCCTCAAGATGCTGAATGTAGACTGTAGGATCGGAATGACAGCGTGTGAATCCTGTAGAAAGAAAAAAAGAGTCCATCTTCTCATACCAAGCCCGAGGGGCCTGTTTGAGACCATATAAAGAACGCCGAAGTCTGCAAACCAAGGAGGAATCCTGCACAAATCCTTGAGGCTGCTCCATGTAAATCTCCTCACTAAGATCACCGTGCAAGAAAGCACTCTTCACATCCATCTGAAAAATGGGCCATCCCTGAGAAGCTGCGAGGGATAAGACAAGGCGAATAGAGTTCATCTTGGCGACAGGGGCAAATGTCTCAGTGTAATCAATACCCTCAACCTGTGAAAAACCCTTCGCAACAAGACGTGCCTTGTACTTATCAATAGAACCATCAGCAGCAAACTTAGTACGATACAACCACTTGCATCGCACTAACTTTCTTCCCTTAGGAAGCGAACAAAGATCCCAAGTATGATTCTTCATCAAAGAAGAATACTCCTCCTCCATAGCACTGTCCCACTCAGTATGTCCTGTCGCTGCCCCAAATGTCTGAGGATCACCACAAATAGCATGACTCAGAAGACTGGAACCTGCAATATGAGACCGGGTGCGACGAGAGGTGGAAGGGTCACCAGCCAGAGATCCTGCAGCATCAACTGTAACACGAGCCCATCTAGGCACCTGTGGAGGATCCTGTGGTGGAGGTAAATGGGGATCACCAAGATCATCATCCTCATCATCCTGAAACACAACTGGAAGAGAGGAGGGAGTAGTGGTGAGTGAAGTAGACTCTGGAAGCGGGGGTATCGACTGCAGGAAGGCGCTCATCAAACTGGACATCCCGTCGAAACAGGACCTCTCTGGAATCAGGATCAAACAACCTATATGCCTTAACATCCTCGCAGTAGCCAACAAAAATGAGGTGTCGGCTCTTCCGCTCCATCGCTTTCCTCTGAGCGTCAGGCACAAATGCCCATGCTTCACTACCAAAAACTCAAAATGAAGATACATCAGGCTTGACATGAGACCAAGCCTCCTCAGGAGTCATATGTCGAACTGCCTTGTGAGGCATCCGATTCTGAATATAGTTGGCACAATTGACTGCCTCTGCCCAAAAGGACGAATCCATGGACCTGGACTGTATCATACAATTAGCCATCTCCCGAAGTGTTCTGTTCTTTCTCTCTGCCACACCATTTTGCTGAGGGGTGTAGGGCACTGAAAACTGATGCTGAAGACCATGTTCAGAGCAAAAATCTCGGAAAGCCTGGTTCACATACTCCCCCCCATTATCTGTGCGTATCCGGCGAATAGAAAGTCCAGATTGCTTCTCCACAAATGTCTTAAAGACTCGAAATGAATCAAAGACATCAGACTTGTACTTCAAAAAGTACACCCATGTGCGCCTGGAGAAGTCATCAATAAATGTGAGCACATATCTGGCACCAGAAAAAGGAGTAGGAAAGGACATGAGGTCACTGTGAATCAACTCCAATGGTGCCAAAGCACGAGTAGCTCGTCCCTGAGGAAAAGGATCCCTATGTTGTTTGCCAAGAACACAACCCTGACAAACCCCATCAGTGCAAGTAATCTGTGGAAGCCCAAAAACAAGTGCCTGTGTGCTCATCTGCTGAAGATATCTGTAATTGACATGGCCCAAACGCTCATGCCAAAGTCTACTCACTGAATCTGCATGTGCTATAAGACAGGAACCTGTGCCAACAGAAGACTCAAATCTATCAAATCTGTATAGGCGGGATGCAGTGTCAACACTCCCAGTAGCTACAATCATCTCAGTATCATGTAAGTCCCGAATAACCACATCATGTGGTGAGAACTCAATTGTCTTACCAGAGCCAGAGTGGCAAATCTGATAGATAGACAGAAGGTTCGTCGAAATGTCGGGGACAAAAAGAACATCCTGAAGAGAACCCCCAGCTAATGCAACTGAACCAGAACCCAAAACCGTAAGATGAGATGAGTTCCCAATAGCAATCTGCGAAGTAGCGCAAGGAGCAATTGAGGTGACCAACTGCTGAGTGTGAGTCATGTGGTGAGAAGCACCGGAATCAAGAATCCAGGTGGGCCCAGAAGTCATAGCTCGTGCAGTAAGAGCATGACCTTTCCCTGCAGGGGAGGAGGTGGACTGGGGAGCTGAAATGTGATGCTCCTGCATGGCTTCCTCTAAAGCCTCCAAACATTTCCAACACCTAGAAACGGGATGTCCATCCTTTCCACAAAAGCTATAGGTCTCAACTGATTTCTTCTTAGTCTTGGAGGTAGACTCAGTAGACTTCGAAGAAGATTTACCCTTAGAAGGGTTTGCTGGAGGTTTGGAATCATTTTTCTGTGCAGGTTTGGAGGAAGACTCATTGCCTGCGGAATCTTTCTTCGGTTTGCCTTTCTGTTTTGGTTTCCCCTGTGAAGACTGAGCAACCAACGCTTGGCTAGAAGAGCCAGAAGCATCCATCTGTTGGATCTTTGCATGTTCCCGTGTCAACCGATCACAGAATGTCTCAAAAGAAGGCATGGTGTGCCTAGCACCCAAAGCATCCATGGTGGAGTAGAAAGTGGAAGAAAAGATCTGATACTGTCCTCGCAACTTTGAGAGTATCAAGAAGATACACTCATCATCTGTCTTTGTTTTCCCACATCCCTGCAAAACTGAACGCAGAGACTTGAACTTCATCAAGAAGTCCTCAATGGTGGGAAAGCTGGTAGGAGTCAAAGTAGTCAACTCTGCATCAAGCTGAAGTGCCCTGAACTCATTAACTGTGCCAAACAAATCTGAAAACTTTCCCAAAATGGCCCTAGGAGTGGTCAAACCTTCCAAGTGAAAGAGGAGACTGTCGGAGATGTTCAGTGCAATCAAGCCCATGGCTTCATCCATCTTATTCCTGTGCTGAAGAATCTCAAAGGGACGTTGCAGGACAGGTTGGTTCTCATCCAGACATGACCATAAGCCACGTGACATAAGAAGTCTGGTCATGTGTGCTTTCCAGGTATGATAATTATGCGGTGTCAGCCGGGTCACAGAGGGATCCGACATTGAGAGAAGAAGAAGACAGAAGTAGAAGGGTCTTTTCTGAAGTAAATTACAGAAAGGAAAAACACCCCCCCACAATGTATAAATCAAACCCCCGTACAGCAAATAACGGAAAGCACAAAAAAATGAGGAGAAAACCTGGACTCCAGAAGTAGAGAAGGAGGAAAGGAGAAGCCTTGACTTTGACGCTAAAAAAGAGAGCTAAAATGGCTGAATCAGCAAACCAAACCAGCATCATTGCGTCCGTCTCGGAAAGACCTTTCCGGTGATATATCATATGTTGATTTTCGAGTCCGTATGAACCCTGTAGGAGCAAAAACGCCAAAGTACCCCCAAATGTAAGCTCTCTGGAAAAAACCAGGGACGGCAAAAAATTTGACGGCCGTATGACCGTCACTGGGCCGTCGCTGACGTCAGCATGACGTCAGAACCGTACCATCAGAAAAAAAATTTTAAAAAACCCGCCGGAAAAAAAAAAAAATTTTTACGGCGCCGGAAAAAAAGAGGTGACGTCACCTTGTGACGTCACCTGCTGCAGTGGCCGGCGGAGCAGCGGCGGCGGCAGGGGGGTGGCGGCACCGGAGGTGGCGGAGCGCGGGCGGCGGGTGAGCCGGGCGCGGGCGGCGCCCTGGCGGAGTGGAGGCGGCGGCCGAGCGCGGTGGCTCAGCGGCGGAGCCCGGCAGCGCAGCGGGGGCGCGCTGGCGGCGCGCTGCCCGGCAGCCGCTGCGGGTGGCGCGGTGGTGGCGCGCTGGCGGCGCGTCCTTTTTTGGTTAAAAAAACCTTTTTTTTTGTTTTTCGAGAATTTTTTTTCTCGATTTTCGAACCGTACGGCCCTGGTAGGGCAAATTTTTTTCCTGTGGTCACGGGGGCCAAACTGGGTCAAGTTTTATATGATTTCGACTCTCCCAGACCTTCTGAACGCAATGGCGGAGTCCGTTTCTGCTCAATCTGCTCCAAAAGATCGTGCCTCCTTCAAAGTGACAGAAAACCCCAGAAACAAGCTGTGGCTGTCGTCTTCGAATCCAGGCTCCAAGAACTTCAACCTCGGCAGCGGCAGGGAGGCTCTGATACCATGTAAGATTTCACAAATGTGCAAATCCACAAAAAACCAAGATCACCTGCAAGCAAAATACCAGAAGCTGGAGCGAAAACCTGAGAGAGAGAGAGAGCAAGGGTTTTGAGAATCTCAGCGGAGTGAGAGCAAAATTGTATTTCCCAAAAGTATAAACAATAATTACAAAAAGCGGCTTATAAGGTGAGAAACCCTAAAGCCGGAGAAAGCTAGGTTTGTGCATTTAATAATTAATAAACATATTAATTATTATGCACCTAAATGACAAGCTTAAGTGAAAAAAGAATAATAGTGACCTTTAATAATTAAATCAGATAGACTTAATTATAAAGGTAAATATACTATTACTCTAACACATGTATCATAGGTTCAAAGTTTAGACCACTTCCCCAACTTCAAGAGATTTAGAGGAATTTGCATTCAAAGAAGTGGCATAAGAGTAAAAGAAAAAACTCATGTCACACTTTTATAAAGGAAAAGGCTAACAAAATCAAAACTGTTCAAATTCAACAACATAAAAGTGGCATTTTTGTTTGGAATTTGAAAATGAAGTAAACTAATGAAATGTTTAGAACTATATGAAGTTTATGATCATTATTTTTAATAATTTTTTTGAATAAGACTTGATATGTTTTTTAATTTTTAAAGATGATTTTTAGTTACTGAAAAATGTTGTAAATTAGGGGTCTAGCTCCCACCAAAAAACTATATGTAAATAAACTCTTTTCCTCTAATTTCAAAATATGTTATAAATGACATATATAGATGGTGCATGAAAAAATAAAAATTAGTTTTTGACCTATATTTTAATTTGTATAATAATTCAAATTCCAACTCATCTAAAATCGACATTTTTCATCGCCCACCATATTTTTCATAACAAATCTCTCCCAATAAAAAAAATTACACATTCTCGAAGAGGACTCTCTCCTCTAGTGAACCATATCTTTTTCAAAAAAAAATTTATATGATTTACTATTTTTTTCTTTCTTTGAATCAACATCTTTTTGACTGTTAAAATACCTACTTGTAGTATTTTTGTAATTGCAATATACTATGTCTAATTAAAACACTATAAAATCTATATATGAGAATATTCTTGACTCTGAGCTCTACAAAAGGGGATTTTTATATTTTTAGAAAGATATCATTAAAAAGAGTAGGAGTTATTAAAATAACTATTTTCTGAAATAATCTTATTTCTTTGGTAATTAGACCCTCTTATTTCTTTGGTAATTAGACCCAAATCGGTATAAAACATGCATTTAATAGACATTTCTAATTGGAAATTAAAAGTTGAAGCACTTATCTAACTTAGCTAGAATGAATCTAGCTAGACCATGTTGATGTTTTGTAGCTTCTGTCGGATAAACACTATGAGTCAATACTGGTGAAGATATGCACACACACACACACACACAGATATATATATATATATATATATATATATATATATATATATATATATATATATATATATATATATATAATCATAATTTTTATTATATTAATTACATAATAATGAATAGACATGTCCCATGAAGGGACATGTCTCTTCTTGGCTCATTCTCAATATAAATGCAAGAGATTGTTGCATTTGGAAAACACATACAATGAGATAGTGCTATAACATTTGCAATGATCCCAAAACCTTAACATGGTATCAGAGCCAAGATGCAAATGTAAGAGAGTAGTTTGTTAATGGTGAATGTGTGATTGTCTCATAAAATACAGCCTCAGTACGATGACCATATCTCAAAAATGCACCATTGAATTTTGCTAAATTTTGGATATGTTGGTGATAATCAAATTTAGAAGAATCTCACCAGAGTGATCGAAGAGAAAATGTCAGGTTCAAAATTTATGATCAATTGTGACGAATCAAGAGACATATGTGATTTCATTCAAAAGAGAAAGATCTTGATGCTTGCAGTCATGGGATTGAGTTGATGGCTGAAACATTTCTTCAAAGAAAGAAAATATCATTTAGAGGGACAAACCTAGAGAAGCAACCTTGGACAAGAAGGTCAAAAGGTTGATATCACATTTAGAATAAGTCTGACGAACCATCAAAGAAAACCTTGGATGAGAAGGTCAGAAGGTTGATATCAAATTCAGAAGAAGACTAACGAACCATCAGAGGCAACCTTGGACGAGAAGGTTAAATGTTGATGTTAGTACTCAAAGCTTTAGAGGGAGTCAGTACAACATCTAGAGGATCTACCTTATTTGATTTCCAAGGATCTTGGTCATATTGATTTAGAGGGAGTAAACCATATCGAGATGGTTTCCCTAGTGACCAGGAAACTATAAAAGGAAAAAGAATTGCGATTAAAATGATGTAGTCCATGTATGTGAGCTAGAAGAATTTTATGAAGATATATAGGTCATGATATTCTGAGATAGATGGTTGGTCATTCAAGAAAAGATCTTAATACAGACTAAAGAACAAAGACACAACTTTCTCGCAGAAGGTTGATATTAGATTCAAAGGGAGTATGATAGCTCATCTAAAAAAAACCTTGAATGAGGAGGTGAGGAGGTTGTTACAAGACCTTAAAGGAAGCAACCAGGGGACTATGATCATGAGATTGAGTCTCATGTGTGTTGGCCGAAATGTCTTTATGCTAGCTCCTACATAACTTGGGGTTCACTTAGAGACATGCAAACTATATAAGAGATATAGTGCATAAGTATGCTATTCAGAGTACATTATCACTACATAACATATGGCTAATATCCTCACGAATTTTCTTGCTAGAGGAAAGGTTGTGTACCTTCGAGATAAAATTGGTATGTTGGAGAATGAAGCCTTAGATGAAAAGAAGTTTCAATATATGTGATCTATTATCTTGTATGTTATTTCATTCTTCTCTTTGAGGGAGATGTCTAAGGTGAAAGCCCTTGTGGATCCACCCTCTGAGATGAGTCAAGGTGGATTTCATGTGTGTGACTCTAGGACTTATGGGTCCTCCTCTGAACATTGGATAAAGGTGATGAATTTTTGATAATGAACACTTGTATTTGATTGATGTTGTGAGGTGATGACTTTGCAACATCTCCATCATGATGGAAATCATGTGACTTGATATCCGTGGATATGTCATGATGGTTAGGATCTCTTAGACATCATGGTAGATATCATAAGGATGGTATCATTAAATAAACCATAGATGATTTAGAGATCTTCATGGTGGATATTATGTGACATGATATCTATAGACATGCCATGATTAGTCTATATGGTAAGTATCCACTACTACATTTGGGGCCAAATTTTGATAGAAGTTTCCAACAGGTAACTTTTTATTACGATTTTTATTTTTTTTTGTAATAGGCTCCAATGATGTCGGTATTCCGATGGGTGTTTAATTGACCATTGGAATAACGACAGATTTGAGGTATACATAAAAAAAAAGTGAAACGGCCTCATCATTTTTATTTCAATTGGATAGAGAAGGAGCGGGAGAAAAGGAGCGAAAGCTAAGCGCAGGAGAAGGTATGTGATTTCTTCATCTTTCAAGCCTCTAGCATCATATTCAAATGCATTTCATTTTATTTGATCATGAATTCTCTCTAAAATGACTGCATTCTACTGGTGTCATGCCCTAGCCAATGCTTTATCTCTATTATTTGATGTCAAGGATATCGATTCACTGTATTCAAATGTTTGGATTCACATTTCTTAATATTACTGGCATTATGTTTAATGATGTCATTGTATATTGTTGTCACTGAAATGACCGCATTCTACTGGTGTCGTGCCCTAGCCCATGCTTTAACTCCATTATTTGATGTTATTGGTGCTTGTGCTCAAGGATATCCATTTTTTTGAAATGTTGACTGTGGTTATCAAATGGACAACCCGTGAGCTTCTAGCTAGGCGCCATTTGTATTGATAGCTTAGGGCATCAAATGTATTGTATCATTGATAGTTGAGACTTTGTTAAAAGGAAATAGGACAAAGAACAATTTTTATTTAGTTTCTCTATTTTGATCCCTAAGTGGCTTACAACCCTAGAGAAGTATATGCAGATTTATGGATGCAGTTGCAAGATACATAGCAGTCGATAATTCACAAGAAATCCATGCATCCAATTTGAATAACAATTAATACAAAGAACTAGGGTCCTCCAATGGCCCAATCATCTGGACCTTGACTGCCCCTTCAACCAGTGACCCTTCAAAACTGGGTTATCATGCAATCAGTGAGTGATCCTTCATTCTCTTGGTCTACCCTACATCCAAACATATTGGAAATACACAATAAAATGATAACAAGTCTTTCACAATCCCCCTTCTCCCAAGGAACACTATCAACCATCCCCTCCACATAGAATTTCACTATTTTATGAGTGGATTGTGCAAGAACAATTAACATTAAACAAGGAGAAAACTCCTCAACACATCTTGGAAACCATTGAGTTCAATAATAAATAAAACCTAATGCCAACACTATTCCTTTCATAGTTGTAGGATACATAGCAGTCGATAATTGACAAGAAATCCATGCATCAAATTTTTATAAGGATATCCTACTAATCAATAGGAATTTTCTTGATATGACCAATGATTATGCATTTTGATGGCAGTGTGCTAGTTCAAAAGGATAATATAAATCTGAAACAATTTTTTCTGATTTTCTCAAACTATAAATGTGGTTAAAGGGAAAATATTATGTGGAAAACCCACAAACCAAGCTAGCAAATGATTGTACATCAAATTATTCATATATTCATTCAAGCATTTCTATGCTTCAGCTACCTGACCTTTGAGCTTCATCTAGAGGAATGTGTAGCTTTAAGATAGAGTTACTTCTTGGGCCTTACAATAGGGTGGAATATGATCAAGATTTATTTAGGCTGTATCTTTGTTAGTCCCATTGTTAGGTTCTTATGGTTCATGGTTTGAATCTATTATGGTTGTGTAAGGGATTTGTAGATGCTTTTTCTAACATAATTATTGGACACCATGATTGGAACAACTGGTTTTTGGCTATTGTACACATGAATCATAATTGTGAATGGTTCTTTGTGTTCAAGAATTCATTGATCAATCTTTGAGATTTATTGTCCCAGCTTTAAAAGAGTGATAAAAGATATAGTGAGTGCTATCTTTTCCAAGTGTTTTGTGGGTGCCATTATCTTCTAGGAGTAATTTTTGGAACCAAATTATGTTCTTTGCCTCTAGTAAATATTGCAGACACAATCATCTTCTTAGTGAAGGGTTGCTTCCATCCCCATGAGGCACTATTGCATGGTTTCCATTCCCTTGTAGTATAGTGAACCTAATTTAATACAAGTGTGCACTATTTTTGGATCCATAATTTATGGCCCCTACACTGTGGTTGTTAGCCTAAGATAGGCCTACCTTTGCATATAATAAGAGGCCAACGTGAAACAAACATCCAGAAGTTAGGGGGTTGTTCCCTGTCCATAATTTATTATTTAAGTGCTAAGTGATGATGGGTATATCATGTAATTCATACCTAGTGTGTCTCTTTCTTTCTCTCCACATTTCACATTAGGAGTATATGCTATAAAATACCAATGAAATCAACTATTGGTCAAATCCAATCAAAATTGCAGCATAAAGATTAAAATAGATCTTGAAGAAATATGGGAACCATTTTTTATAGATATTGTACAAATGAAGAGAATACTCCCAAGAGGAAATGCTTCAATGTGGAACAACTGAAGGACAATATTTTACTTTTATATGCACATCTGCAATGTTTTTGATATATTTATGAGATAACAAAACCATAGAAAGAATAGCATATAGAAGAAAGTAAAGAATAATGATCATATTTTGAGATATTGTGGAAACTTAAAAGAAAGAATGCTTGGTGGGGTTATCATGCAATCAATGAGTGATCCTTCATTCTCCTGGTCTGCCCTACATCCAAACATATTGGAAATACACAATAAAAGGATAACAAGCCTTTCACAAACCCCCTTCCCTCAAGGAACACTATCAACATCCAAACCTTGACTGTCCCATCAACCAGTGACCCTTCAAAATTGGGTTATCATGCAATCAGTGAGTGATCCTTCATTCTCTTGGTCTACCTTGCATCCAAACATATTGGAAATACACAATACAATGATAACAAGTCTTTTACAATCCCCCTTCCCTCAATGAATTACTATCAACATCCAGACCTTGATTGTCCCCTCAACCAGTGACCCTTCAAAACTGGGTTATCATGCAATCAGTGAGTGATCCTTCATTCTTCTGGTATGCCCTGCATCCAAACATATTGAAAATACACAATACAATGATAACAAGTCTTTCACAATCCCTCTTCCCTCAAGGAACACTATCAACAAGTGATCCTTCTTCTTATCAGCCATATCCAATGTTTCATTGAAGTCATGGCCAAGAATGAAGGTCACCTTACCCATACCATTCATGGATTCTGAAATGTTGTTCCAAACTCCTGAAAAATTTTCTATTGCTTCTTTAAATACTTCTTCTACCACAATGTCCTCCTGCCCCATTTTCTTGATCTTCCTGGCTAAAGTGGATGAATCCACACACAATAACCCAAAATGAAGGGTTTTGTATCCTTTAATGAATCTCAGTCACTAGTAACGCATGGACAATCAAACCAGTAGTCTCCAAAGCATTCAATAAGTGAATATGAATTTTTGAAAACTTTCCTCTCAACTTCCACAACCACTCCTAATCGGTTAGAGGGATATTTCTAGAATCTCCACTATTCCTATCCTTACCAACAATTCTTAAACATACTTTATCTGATATGATAATAACATGCTAAACTGAACCAATGGCATGTTCTTTGTGTGGTACAAGGAATATTTGGCTATCAAATCTTCCTTCATGCAAGCTGAGCATGAGAGAAGGTATGTGATTTCTTCATCTTTGATTGGTATCTTTGATGGAAAATGTCTTTCAAGCCTCTGGCATCATATTCGACCACAAATTTCAAATGCATTGCATTTTATTTGATCATCAATGCTCACTGAAATGACCACATTCTACTAGTGTCATGCCCTAGCCCGTGCTTTATCTCCATTATTTGATGTTATTAGTGCTTGTGCTCAAGGATATTGATTCACTATTTTCAAATGTTTGAATTCACATTTATTGATATTACAATTCATCATATCAAATAAAGTATGTTTAAGAAGTTTTAGTGTCTAAACACCCAACTAATCCCTCTAACCGATTAGGAGTGGTTGGGGAAGTTGAGAGGAAAGTTTTCAAACATTCATATTCACTTATTGAATGCTTTGAAGACTACTGGTTTGACTATCCATGCATTAATATTTAGAAGAGATCAATAAAGTATTTAAAGACATTCTTACATGTTTGGAGAGGTTTAAGAGGCACTTATCATGACTTTACCCTCACAAACAGTGGCATAGATTGGTTTTACTAAATTTCTTTTCTCTATTTTGAGGTTTCCTTTCTCTGTCATAGGGGTACAGTCAGAGGGTTCCTTGACAAAATGATCCTTTGAATGGTTACTATGAATATGAATGATTTGATATAGCATATTTCTCATTTTACTTGAGGTTTGGAATAGCTTGTGCAAGGGTGAAAGTAGTTTTGATCATTTTGGTCATGATTGTCCCTCTACATAGTCAGAAAATATAACTGTCTAATGATTATATGTAATGTTGAATGGATTAAATGTTTTATTCTTGGTAGAAGTGAATGGAAGGAATAGTGTTGGTGTAAGGTTTCATTTATTGTTGAATTCAGTGGTTTCCAAGATGTGTTGAGTTTTCTCCTTGTTCAATGTTAACTATTCCTGCACAATCCACTCATACAATAGTGAAATGCTATGTGATTGACAATTTCATACAACTGGTCCTTTGGCGTGTATTAAATACAATCCAGTCACTAATTGAATGCTTTAGAGACTACTGATTTGATTGTCCATGCGTTACCAGTGTCTGAGATTCATTAAAGGATACAAAACCCTTCATTTTGGGGTTATTGTGTGTGGATTCAAATGTAGGCTTGATTTGGTTAATGTTTAGAAGAGATCAATAAAGTATTTAAAGAAAATCTTACATGTTTGGAGAGGTTTGAGAGGCACTTATCATGATTGTACCCTCACAAACAGTGGCATAGACTAGTTTTACTAAGTTTCCTTTCTCTGCCACAAGGGTACAGTCAGAGGTTTCATTGACAAAATGATCCTTTGAATGGTTACTATAAATATGAATGATTTGATATAGCATATTTCTCATTTTACTGGAAGTTTGGAATAGCTTGTACTTGAAGTTTGGAATAGCTTGTGCTTGTGCTGGAATTCTTGGTAGAAGTGAATGGAAGGAATAGTGTTGGTGTTAGGTTTCATTTATTATTGAATTCAATGGTTTCCAAGATGTGTTGAGGAGTTTGCTCCTTGTTTAATGTTAACTATTCCTACACAATCCACTCATACAACAGTGAAATGCTATGTGATTGACAATTTCATACAACTAGTCCTTTGGTGTGTATTAAACAAAATAGAATTTTCAGCATATTATTATCATTCTATTTCTTTGTTGTAAACATGCCATTGGTTCAGTTTTGTAAATTTTTTTGCGTGTACAATTTTTTTTTTCTATTTTTTCCATTTGATAACCACAGTCAACATTTCAAAATAGTGAATAACATCAAATAATGGAGATAAAGCATGGGCTAGGGCATGACACTAGTAGATTAAAACTAAACCAATGACATGTTTACAACAAAGAAATAGAATGATAATAATATGCTAAAAAATTTATTCTGTTTAATACACGCCAAAGGATTAGTTGTATGAAATTGTCAATCACATAGCATTTCATTGTGTATGAGTGGATTGTGCAGGAACAGTTAACATTAAACATAGCCAGTGTTCTCTTTACTTTCTCAAGTCTCTGCAAGTCAAGAACATTAGAGTTGTATAATACATTGTTAGCATCCTTTTTCCATGGGTCCTAGGTCTTTGGGTCCATGGAAAGGAAATAGATTACAAAATACACTTCAAAACAAAGGAAAAACTTAGCAAATTCAGTCTAACTCGCTGTAGATGAAGGAACAGTCATGCTAATAGCTCCTCTAAGTCTTCCAAAATATTTATTGAACTCCCCTAAAGTCCTATTGGATCCCCAAATTGCTTAATCCAATCAACTTACATCAGGATCATGAGAAACTTCAAAGGATTAAAAACATTACTTGGAACAGTTAAATCATTATGCTTTCAAATCAATTACCTATCGACATATCCCTTGCAAGGGAGAGAAGCCAAACACATAAAGAACATGCACATAAACATGGTAGCTGAAAAACTTATATGAAATACACCAAAAAGTACCAAATGATGAATGCTCAATTGTTGTAATGGCAAAGCATCAGAACCGTCCATTTCTAGAACTTGATTTTATAGTCTAAATGATTTTTCTATAGTCGTAATGATTTTTCTAGAACTTGATTTTGTAATCTTAATGATTTTTCTAGAACTTGATTTTCTAGTCTTAATGATTTTTATATAGTCCTAATGATTTTTCTATACTCTTAATGATTTTTATTTCATCCTAATGTTTGTTGCTCTTGATAACTTAGGCCTTGAATTTGAATTTTTGTTCACTATTTTATTTCAGCTTGATATTTCATTCATTTTTCATATACACAAAGACTACACATGCTGATAAAAAAATGAGCTATTTGATTTAGGTTTACTTTTCATTATTGTAAATGGTTAATATTTATGATGGTACTCCTTGGTGTATTTCATATAAAAATAATAAATGTAGTAACGATGGTACGGTGCATTATTGATATATAGGCTCGATGACTCTTGTCAATGTGCCAAACTGTCGATGTGGTGGTGGGCAGTGTGTGTTGAAGACTTCACGGACACCGAAAAACCCTGGATGACAATTTTGGTGCTGCCCAAATAGAAAAAAGGTTGCTAATGTGTATATATTTAATGTTTCTAATGTAAATACTATTCATTATAATATAAGAACTAATGTAGACTGGGCATCACAAGGAAATAATGGTTGTGGATACTTTAGTTGGGTCGATGACAACTCATCTGCATCTATCTGCCCATCTCCACTTATCCACGATGAAGGATTTGAGTGCAAAACATGGCAGGCTAGGGCAAATTTTGAAATTATATTTTTACGATGCCTTCTCTGTATTGTAATCACATATCTTTGTTGCGACCATATGTAGAGATGAACTCAAGAATTAGTTAGTTTAGTATTTTCATATTGTAACTAATATTTTAATATGGATATGACGTAACTTCTCTTTGCCTCAAGTGTGCATCTATATGGTTTACATCTTTTTTTAGAATAATTCTTCATGTTTATGGCTCAGGTGAGCCCCAATCTACTATCAATCACATGATTTAACGTATAGTGTGTTCTTGGTTATTCCATTTGTTCCTTGACCTTGACTATGGATTGACTATCATTTTCAAGCTTGAGCGTGGCTTCGTACCATGCACCATCCGTAGATTTGTACGCAATGCTGATTTACGAATGTAAATAATGCATTAAACATAATCTACGAACGTTGTGTGGTATGAAGTCTTGCTAAAGTTTGAGTGTCCTCCCTTTATTCCAGTGAGGGATTGGAATGAGTTCATTTTGGATGCAAAGGAGAAAGGGGATACTCAAAGAGGAATTACACCAGCAAATGGGAGAAGAAGGTATAAACATTTTAATAGATTTTTATTATTAAATAATGAAATTTGCATATACTAGTGTTCTAAGCATACTCATTACATGATTTAAGGTCTTAGTCCATGGAAAAATTAAATTAGAATTACTATCCAAAACACATAAAAAACATGCACATAAACATGACAACTGAGAAACATAAATGTAGATTTCACAATAGCTGAGAAACATAATTGTAGGCATCATAGTCACAATCTTTTGGAGACAACGTAATTGAGTTGTGTACCCAAGCGATGGAGAGAAACTTTTGCACCGCCGATTCCAAGTTGAATACATCTGTTGGAGGACCTTGTATTCATGAGAAACAGATGTAGTCAACTTGGAATCAGACATGCGGGAGTTGCTCTCCATCATTTGGGTATATAACTCAATTACGTTGTCTCCAAAAAATTGTGACCATGATGCCTACAATTATGTTTCTCAGTTGTTGTGTCATAGGACCCCTTATGACCCTTTACGACCATTTATGATCCATAAGAATACATCTTAGAGGTCTTAAAATGTCGTAAAGGGTCATAAGAGGCTCCTAGGAGGGGCCAGATGAGCTTCTACCTTCACGTGGTTGGCCCTATTAAGTAGAGAATGTTAAACTATTCTCGAAACAAACAGAAGCTCAATAATTTAAGGTCTCAGTCCACGAAGATGCTGAAAAAATGACGGGAATCAATGATGGAGAGTTTTTAGATTCTGAGATGTATATGAAGTGGAGGCCAGATTGAGTACCAGTGCAGAGATGATGATTCAGTAACCTACATCTATAAAACCTTCACAATTATCCCTTCTTTGGCCTCCACTCATTCCTCTTCTCAAAAATGGTTATCTAGAAACTTTGGATATTGTTCCTCATCCATGCACGAAATGTGCTAGTGATCGTATAAAATTACTTTAGGCCTCCAGTATTGATGAGATGTACAAGTGTAAAATGGTTTTGCGATACTGGGATCAATTTTTGCAGTGTACATAAATGCAAGGCGGTGATTATTCCTCGATGATTGACAGGTATAAGTCTTCCAGGCCTTACCCAATAGCTAGGACTAAAGATAACACAGCTCAAGAGACCATCATAGGTTGTCTCTTTATTCGGTCTATATTATTGACAGAATGTTTTACCTTTCATTAGCTCATCAAATCAAGGATTTGAAAGAATTTAATAGAATATTTTCATGACAATGTATATTATTTAAGTTGACCTTGCACGAATTTATCTACTTTGCGCACTTGTAGACTATTAGGACGGTGATAAAGAAGCATTTGATGTTAATTTGCAACATAAAATGAGTAAATTTGTTTTAAGTAAAGAAAAAATGATAACATGAATGCGTATGAAATTGAAATGCAGCCTGCCGATTCTTGCCATACACAACATGTGTGTGTTGATGACAATGAGGACGTGCATCACAGTAATACAAGTAAACATCTTAAATTGATTGGTGTAGTAATACAAATTTAATTGCAATTGGTTGTTTCGATTAATGTAACAATTTGTATTGCAGTTGTAGAGAGTGTAGAGGCCGTTGTTAATGAGTAGGTGGAGGTTGAGGCCGAGGCCAGACAAACTGACCTTGATGTTGATGATGTGACTAGATCAGGTAAAGAGCTATACAATTATGGCCTATAAAGTACTGAAATACTTTAAAATGTTTTTAATGTTTTTAATTATAATAAAATGTTTTAATTTAACCCTTTTATATGTTATTGCAGATGACCCCCCTTTGCATCAACAGAGAACTAGGCATGCATTGAGATCTAATGAGAGGGTAGATGATCATCAAAAGAAATGATTGTCATCTATGCACCTTAATTGATAATGACTTATTTGTATATGCCAATGAATTTAATTATGTTGTATTGAATGTTCATAAATTTTATAATGTGTTAATGAATGTTATCGTGTGATAATTAATGATGTCACATTTTATTAATGTGTGAATGAATGTTAATGAATGTTATCATGTGATAATTGATGAATGTTACATTTTATTAATGAATGAATGTTAGATGTTAACCGGGAATTTAGAGTGATGTTAGGGGGGGGGGGGGGGGGGGGGGAAATGAGCTTCCACCTTCACGTGGTTGGCCCTGTTTAGTATAGAATATAAAACTATTCTCGAAACAAAGTGAAACTCAATAAGTTTGTTTCCTTATATAGGGTCTCAAGTGTAGCCTTTATCCCACTCTCAACATTGCAAGGCTTCAAGTGGTGTTCTGAGATTGGTTTCTCCATCTCCCACTGACATCTTGTCTTTCTCCTAAGAACTCTCATCGAGCTCTAATACATGGATGAGTAGAAGATGTCCCTTACAAGCTACACATATATAATATGGTAGATCTAGGGAACAAATATACTACAACATAGAATGAATCAACTTGAATCTATAGTTTCTTCATTCACAATGAAAATTCAAATTACAAGCCATATTTTAGATTTAATATTCATATTCATCTTCATCACGATCATAGCCATCACGGTCAACATTTGGTTCAACTTCATTTGAACCACACTCCATGTCGGGTACCATTATAAGGCATGGAGTGTGGTCATACCCATGTTACCATAATAATGAGTTAGCCTATAAAATTATGAACAAAATACTGCAGGTGCACCTGGGATTGGCCCAGGCACCCAAGTTCCTACCAAAGGAACCCAAGTCGAACCCAGAGGAGAACAAAAGTAGAACCGGAACCCAGCCTCAAACAAGAACCGGATAACTTGGCTTTTTCTAATTCAAGTTTATTTATGAATTCTTCTCTAATTCCAACCTGATTATTCCATATTTTGTTTTACAATTTTCCTTCTTCCTCACTCCAAATTATGTTATGTTGTTATTTCCTTTTACTAATTCTGCTATTTCAAGGATCACCACCCATGACTTGGTTAAGATGATGAATGTTGTCAATGCCTTTATTACCAAGGAATCACTGCCCGCCATTAACGAATATTAATTATCATTGTTTCCTAAGGGTAATCATTGTTTGTGTATGTTGATCACCCAAGTCTTTGGCTGTGATTTGCATGCTGTGAGGTTTGTCAGAAGTGGGGGTATGACATGTTGGTTGGATTATAACATATTGACACTTACACCATGAAGAAGACAAATGATTAAATAGAAAGAGAGGACCAATTGAACCATCTTGTGGTTAGTCTATATCACATTGAGAAACAACGTCAAGACTCAAGAATCAAAACAATCAAAAGTTTCTTCAAGACCATGAATGATCAACAATATTCCATTAGAAAACAAAACACTAATCCATGTTATCATTAAGCCATAAAATATGTCTTTAAAGTTTAGAAGCATCACAAAAACTTTCAAGAAACATAGTACTATCCAAAATATGTCTTTAAAGTTTATTTCTAATGATTATGATGATGATGATGTTGATGTCTATAATTTATTTCACTTACTGATGCTTGCCTAGATTGGATTTTGAATTGCCAAGCTGGAGAACGCTTTCAAAGTTTACAGTCTATTCTGCATGATACTCTTAATTATAGCTCAAATGCAACTCAACATATTTTTGATGTTGGACAACCCACTACAGAAACTCATCCGCGGGTGAAATTTAATGTTGTGAATCTTGGCATTGTTAATGTTATTACTTTTCCTCACGTTTCATATTTGTGAAAATGTTTCTTGGCACTATCTTCTTTTTCAATTCCTATATTTGCAGGTTTTTAGATCATTAACTTAAGCATTGCATGTCTTTGTTCAAAGTTTATTCTAACACTATATTATATCTTATTCTTATTACAATGTTCTTTGTTGTGGGGCAAGAGGTCAATCTTCATTGTCTTCATTGTGGGGGACAGTGAAGATTTCTCTAACAAATAGCAGGTCTTCTTTAGTATCTTATAATAACATGCTAAACTGATAAAGGTGTTATGGGCATTTAATCTACAATTACTAATAGATTAAGCATATTATTACTATGCTTAATGTTCCATTTAAATGCATTTAACACAAAAAACAAATTTACAACACTGAACCAATGGTATGTTTACAACAAAGATGTGTTGAGGAGTTTGGTCCTTGTGTAATGTTAACTATTCCTGCACAATCCACTCATACAACAGTGAAATTCTATGTGGAAGGGATGGTTGATAGTGTTCCTTGAGGGAAGGGGGATTGTGAAAGACTTTTTATCATTGTATTGTGTATTTCTAATATGTTTGGATGCAGGGCAGACCAGGAGAATGAAGGATCACTCACTAATTGCATGATAACCCAGTTTTGAAGGGTCACTGGTTGAAGGGACAGTCAAGGTCCGGATGATTGGGCCATTGGAGGACCCTATTTCTTTTTATTAATTTCTATTCAAATTGGATGCATGGATTTCTTGTGAATTATTGGCTGCTATGTATCCTACAACTGCATCTGTAAATCTACATATACTTCTCTAGGGTTGTAAGTCATTTAGAGATCAAAATAGAGAAACTAAATCAAAATCATTCTTTGTCCTATTTCCTTTTAAAAAAGTCTCAACTATCAATGATACAATACATTTGATGCCCTAAGCTATAAATACAAATGACGCCTAGCTAGAAGCTCACGGGCTGTCCATTTGATAACCACAGTCAACATTTCAAAAAAATGGATATCCTTGAGCACAAGCACCAATAACATCAAATAATGGAGTTAAAGCACGGGCTAGGGCACGACACCAGTAGAATGCGGTCATTTCAGTGATAGCAATATACAATGGCATCATTAAACATGCCAGTAATATCAACAAACATGAATCCAAACATTTGAAAACCAATGGCATGTTTACAACAAAGGTCTAATAGAACTCCTAACAATTCTTAAACATACTTTATATGATATGATGAATTCTTAAACAATTAAGGTTGGAGTAGACATAGTTATCACACTTTTTTTTTGTGTGGTACAAGGAAGATTTGGCTAGGTCAAATCTTCCTTCATGCTAGCAGTCTACAGAATTAGACCTTTATTAACAATTGATCATATCAGATAACTAGTATGTTTAAGAATTGTTGGGACTGGTCCTTTGGCGTGTATTAAACAGAATAGAATTTTCAGCATATTATTATCATTCTATTTCTTTGTTGTAAACATGTCATTGGTTCACTTTTGTAACTTCATTGTTGTATGAGTGGATTGTGCAGGAACAGTTAACATTAAACAAGGAGCAAACTCCTCAACACATCTTGGAAACCATTGAATTTGATAATAAATAAAACCTAACACCAACATTATTCCTTCCATTCACTTCTACCAAGAATAAAGAATTTAATCCATTCAACATAACATATAATCATTAGACAATTACATTTTCTAACTGTGTAGAGGAACAGTCACGACCAAAATGATCAAAACTACTTTCACCCTTGCACAAGCTATTCCAAACTTCAAGTAAAATGAGCAATATGCTATATCAAATCATTCATATTCATAGTAACCATTCAAAGGATCATTTTGTCAATGAACCCTCTGACTGTACCCTTGTGGTAGAGAAAGGAAACCTCAAAATAGAGAAAGGAAACTTAGTAAAACCAGTCTATGTCGTTGTTTGTGAGGGTACAGTCATGATAAGTGTCTCTCAAACCTCTCCAAACATGTAAGATTGTCTTTAAATACTTTATTGATCTCTTCTAAACATTAACCAAATCAAACCTACATTTGAATCCACACACAATAACCCCAAAATGAAGGGTTGTGTATCCTTTAATGAATCTCAATCACTGGTAACGCATGGACAGTCAAACCAGTAGTCTCCAAAGCATTCAATAAGTGACTGGATTGTATTTAATACACACCAAAGGACCAATTGTATGAAATTGTCAATCACATAGCATTTCACTATTGTATGAGTGGATTGTAAAGGAACAGTTAACATTAAACAAGGAGCAAACTCCTCAACACATCTTGGAAACCACTTGAATTCAATAATAAATGAAACCTAACACCAACACTATTCCTTCCATTCACTTCTACCAAGAATTAAGCATTTAATCCATTCAGCATTACATATAATCATTAGATAGATACATTTCCTGACTGTGTACTAGAGGAATAGTCACGACCAAAATGATCCAAACATTTGAAAACAGTGAATCGATATCCTTGAGCACAAGCACCAATAACATCAAATAATGGAGATAAAGCACGGGCTAGGGCATGACACCAATAGAATGCGGTCATTTCAGAGAGCATTCATGATCAAATAAAATGCAATGCATTTGAAATTTGCGGTCGAATATGATGTCAGATGCTCGAAAGATGAAGAAATCACATATGAAGAACATGCCATTGGTTCAGTTTTGTAAATTTGTTTTTTGTGTAATTAGTAATTTGAAGATTAAATGCAGATAACACCTTTATCAGTTTAATTAGCATGTTATTATCATATCAGATAAAGTATGTTTAAAAATTTTTGGGACTAGTCCTTTTGTGTGTATTAAACATAATAGAATTTTCAGCATATTATTATCAATCTATTTCTTTGTTCTAAACATGCCATTGGTTCAGTTTTGTAGATTTGTTTTTTGTGTTAAATGCATTTTTCATGAGGAGGGATCTTGTTTTGAGGAGATTGATGAAGATTGTGCACCTCAAAAACCAATTCATAAGGTACCAATCATGTTTCCTATTCACTTATATTTTTGGACTAGTAAATCTCCTTATAAGTTTCATGTCCTTTCTTTTGATTACTATGGATGAGATATATATCTTACATTTAACATTCAACTTCTTTACATTTTAGAACATGTAGTGTGTTTTTTGAGGATTTTACCAAATCAACTTTTAACATAAACCAAAAACACCAAACTGATATCTTGCCCTTTCAACTTGACAAAATAGTTGCATTTGACCAATAACTGCAAGCAACTAAATGATAAATCCACACACCTGTATCTTTGTAAAATACCTGGAACATCAAAAAGATGGCTAAGTGGTTGCCGCCATGATTTTTATCTACTAAATATGGAAAAAAAAGCACCAAAAAGAATCGAATAGAAAACATGATTGGTCATTTCAGAGAGCATTCATGATCAAATAAAATGCAATGCCTTCTCTCGCGCTCGATCAGCTTTCACCCGCTCATTTTCTCCCACTCCTTTTCTCTACAATCGAAATAAATATGATTTGGCCATTTCAAAATAGTGAATCGATATCCTTGAGCACAAGCACCAATAACATCAACTATTTTGATCTGTGGGTACCCTAATGTTGGCAAGAGTTCTTTTATTAATAAGATTACTCTGCAAGCTTGAAGAAGCGATATATTTTGGCAAATGAAGAGTGGAAAGATGATGATGTTCTTGAGATCATGGATGGACACAATGTTGCAGATAGAATGGGAAGACATCTTTCTAGCCTGGCCCTAGATCCTTCGACAATTGGGGTAGGATCCAGACCCAGGCTAAAAATATGTCTTCTTTTTTGTTGTGGAATATAGGCTCTACTGCTGCAACAACGACAGACTGGGATGTAGATATCACAACAGCTAAGAAACATAAATGTAGGCATCATGGTCACAATTTTTTGGAGACACAACATAATTGAGTTCTATTCCCAGACGATGCAAAGCAACCACTACTTTGCATTGTCTAGGAAAACCACTCAATTATGTTGTCTCCAAAAAATTGTGACCATGATGCCTACATTTATGTTTCTCAGCTATTATGTCCCAAGACCCCTTATGACCCTTTACAATCCCTAAGAATACATCTTAGAGGTCTTAAAATGTCGTAAAGGGTCATAAGAGGCTCCTAGGAGGGGCGAGGTGAGCTTCCACCTTCACGTGGTTGGCCCTGTTAAGTAGAGAATGTTAAACTATTCTCAAAACAAAGAGAAGCTCAATAATTTAAGGTCTCAGTCCACGGAGATGCTAAAAAAATGATGGGAATCAATGATGGAGAGTTTTTAGATTCTAAGAAGACGTATATGGAGTGGAGGCCAGATTGAGTACTAGTGAAGAGATGATGATTCAGTAACCTACATCTATAAAACCTTCACAATTATCCCTTCTTTGGCCTCCACACATTCCTCTTCTCAAAAATGGTTATCTAGAAACTTTGGATACTGTTTCTCATCCATGCACGAAATGTGCTAGTGATCGTATAAAATTACTTTAGGCCTCCAGTATTGATGAGATGTACAAGTCTAAAATGTTTTTGCGAGACTAGAATCAATTTGTGCAGTGTACATAAATGCAAGGTGATGATTATTCTCGACGATCGACATGTATAAGTCTTCCAAGCCTTACCTAGTAGCTAGGACTAAAGATAACACAGCTCAAGAGACCATCATAGGTTGTCTTTTTCTTCGGTCTATATTATTGACAGAATATTTTACCTTTCATTAGCTCATCAAATCCGGGGATTTGAAAGAATTGAATAGAATATTTTCATGACAACGTATATTATTTAAGTTGACGTTGCATGAATTTATCTACTTCGTGCACTTGTAGACTATTAGGACGGTGATAAAGAAGCATCTCCTCCCATGGCCATGCTTCTTTATCGTCGTCCTCATAGTCTACAAGTGCGCGAAGTAGATAATTGTGCAACGTCAACTTAAATAATATACGTTGTCATGAAAATATTCTATTAAATTATTTCAAATCCCCGGATTTGATGAGCTAATGAAAGGTAAAACATTCTGTCAATAATATAGACTGAAGAAAGAGACAACCTATGATGGTCTCTTGAGCTGTGTTATATTTAATGTGCATATCCGTCGATTTTTCAACACTTTATAATTAATTCCGATGGCAGTGCTATACATCTGACATCATTTCCTATCAGAATATAGGCCAACACGTCGCCTATCTGACAAATAAAATGTTGGAGAAAATACTTTACAACAATTATTGCGACAGTAATGCTATACATCCAACAGGGAAACCTGTTGGAGATATGCTGCACTACCGTCACTCATATGATAGTTAAAATGTCGTAGATATGTACTTTTTGATAGACAGTTCCAACACTAATGCTACATCACCGACGGGTTTATCTGTCAGAAATTGGTTGCATATCTGTCGCTATACCAATAGTTCTAATGTCAGAAATGATATCTTTTCAACAGTTAGTTCCAACAAAGATTGTGTATTTTCGATAAGTCTTTGTGTCATAATTTTGATAGATGGACCGTAGGAAATGCCATAACAAAGTTGTTATCATGTGTAATTTTCTGACGTAATGGGGTGTCGATAAACCGATGGTATCTCTTCCGTCACAATTTCCAATGCAAAAACTACGACGGACACATGTGTCGAAATGCCGACAAATGACCATTGCAAATCTGACAAATGGTCATCAGAATTTGACCTCAAATGTACTAGTGATCACATATGTGATACTAGTGCACATACCATACTAGATATTTTGAGTACTTGGGTGAGTATCATGGATTTGATACTTGGAGACCATTACTCATGATAATCATTTTGAGCACTTAGGTAAATATCTTGTGAGTTGATATTTGGAGACTATTGCTCTGAGTACTTGGTAAGTATCATGGACTTGATACTTGAGGGCCATTACTCATAATATCAATAAAATGATTATCTATACTCACATTGAGTACTTGGTGAGTATCATGGATTTGATACTTGGAGACCATTACTCATGATAATCATTTTGAGCACTTAGGTGAATATCTTGTGAGTTGATATTTGGAGACTATTGCTCTGAGTACTTGGTAAGTATCATGGACTTGATACTTGAGGGCCATTACTCATAATATCAGTAAAATGATATAAATATAAAATGAATATCTATACTCACATTGAGTACTTGGTAAATATCATGGACTTGATATTTGGAGACCATTACTATGAGAACTTGGGTAAGTATCATGGATTTGATACTTGGAGACCATTACTCATGATAATCATTTTTGAGCAATTAGGTGAATATCTTGTGAGTTGATATTTGGAGACTATTGCTCTGAGTACTTGGTAAGTATCATGGACTTGATACTTGAGGACCATTACTCGTAATATCAGTAAAATGATATAAATATAAAATGATTATCTATACTCACATTGAGTACTTGGTAAATATCATGGACTTGATATTTGGAGACTGTTACTCTAAGTACTTGGGTAAGTATCATGGATTTGATACTTGGAGACCATTACTCATGATAATCATTTTTGAGCAATTAGGTGAATATCTTGTGAGTTGATATTTGGAGACTATTGCTCTAAGTATTCGCTAAGTATCATGGACTTGATACTTGAAGAGCCATTACTCATAATATCAGTAAAATGATATAAACTTTAAATGATTATCTATACTCACACATTACCTTGAGGTAATATTTTTATCATCCCTAGTTAAGAGGGAGTGTTAATTATTGTAGCAATTTTGTGTGGCTATGGTGAGGATCATAAGTGTTGACATTGGATTGATTTATCCTCCCTAGCTAAGACGGAGTGTCGATGTTCTGTAGCTTCTGTCAGATAAACACTATGAGTCAATACTAGTGAAGATATATATATATATATATATATATATATATATATATATATATATATATATATATATATATATATATATATATATATATATATATATATATATATATATATATATATATATATATATATATATATATATATATATATTGTTGGAAATTTGGCTAATGTGGATGCATAGATGTTGTCATTATGGCAACATATGATCTCTATTAAGAGTGCAAAATTTGGAATGCAAGTATGCAAAGTTGAAGAAAGAAATTGTCTAAGTTTGGATACAGTGATCCTAACAGAGCACCCGATGAAGATTTAGTTGGCGACGTCCACGGGAGAAATATTTTTGTTTGCGTAGTTAACTAAAGCTTCTATAGAGTATGAGGATACCCCATCTCAGTGCGCATAAATTTTGGAGCAGTACGGACAAAGTTATTCAAAGTTTATCGAAGACAGTTTTGCAGACAGAGCAGTTTTTGGAGATAGTTTTAGCGAAAGAGTTAAGGGATTATTTTTGCTTGTCAAAATAATGACTTAACATTATGAAGGGATGACATCCTAGATGTTTACTCTTGGATAATGATTTTAGATGCCGACCATGTAAAGTTATTAGCTTTAATAACTCATATATTAGGCATACTTGAAATGTAATGAAAATGGAAGTGATATGTAAAAAAGAAAGAAAAGATAACTTGCAATAGTTGTATATTGTGATAGCAGCAAAGGCTATTGATGCAAAGTTGTAAGCAATACCATATTATAGTCAGAAACATTTTTGTATTACCTGTTTGGGCAGTGAGCTCAGCTGGTGATCAGGTTTTGTAATCTAAACTCCTAACAGGGTTAAGGCTTCTAACAAGGCCTAAAGTCCTTTAACTAGGACAGATCTACTATATATTGTAAATTGACTCCTAACAGGGTCCAATATCCCTAACAAGATACTTTTGATTAGTGATCTTTGTGGGTACCATCCCCACCGGGGTTTTCCCTTGGCCAAGGTTTCCTCGAGAAGATATGATGTGTTATGAGTTATTTCTATTTACTGCTATGTTTGTTAATCAGCTTGATAATATTTGTATGCACTAAAGTGATATGTTATATCCATAAGTGGGAAAAAGAAAAATTTTGTGAAATACTGATTCACCCCCCCCCCCCCCCCCCTCTCAGTATTTCCTATTTCTAACAATTGGTATCAGAGCACAGTTACTCGGAGAAGGAACATTCAAGGAAAGCTTAGCAGCTTGAGTAAGATCTCTATGGATATGGATCAACTTCAGAAGAATCTTGAAGAAGCTCTTGAACAAATTGATATGCTTACTGATGAAAGAAACTCCTTAAGAAGAAAATGTGAAGATGCAAAGAATGCTATTGACAAATTAAAAGGTAAGATTGAAGATCTGAAATCTAAAAAGAAATCTGATATGCTTGTTGAAGATTGTGATGAATTAGAAAAAGAAAATGAGATCCTTAAGCATGAGTTGAAGATAGTAAATCTGAAGCTTAGTATGAAAGATGGAAATTTAAGATCTGATAATGAAAAATTGAAAATTGAGAATGAAGATTTGCGGTCAAGACTTGAAAAGGAAACATCTGAATCTAAAAAAGTAAAAATGTAGTATGTGGAACTTGAGAAGTATAATAAAATTGTGAAAGGTGAACTAACTCAATCCAAACAACAACTTGAAAGGCTATATTCAAAAGGTGATAAGACTGAAAAACAAATTTCTTTTGAAGAACCATTCTTTGATAGGACTGGATTTGGATACAGTATGTTTAGAACAAACCATGAAAGTAAGAAGCCAGATCTGAAGACATCTGAAAGTGTGGAAGAAATAAAGCTAGATGAGAACACATTGGAAGAACCATCTAAAGAAGAACCACCTAGAGAGAAAGATGAATCAAAGCAAGAAGAATCAAAACAGGAAGAACCATCTAAAGGTATGCAAAGAGAATTCAAAGGTAGATGTTTTGCTTGTAATGCTATTGGGCACATGAAGAGAGATTGCACAGGTAAGCAATTTAAATCTTTTAATGGGCATTGTTATAATTGTCATAGTTTTGGACATAGAGCTAACGAATGTAGAAGACCTAAAGTAATTTTGAATAATTATGATAGAATGATTGGGAATACTAACAATGCAGATAAGAAATCTATTGAAGAAATGAATCAAAGAAAAGTGGTAGTATGTTTTAGATGCAACAAAGTAGGACACATTGCTAGAAATTGCAGGTCACAGATTAACCAGCAAGGACAGAGATTTGGAAACAATGGAATCATTTGTCAGATATGCAACAAGTTTGGACACTCGGCAAGATTTTGTAGAATGAACAATGGAGGTTATCATCATAACCCTAACCCTAGGAACAATGCAAGAAGGAATGAAAATGCAGGAAACAAAGAGAAAGGTTGTTGTAGCAATAAAGATGAAGTAGAATTTGACAAAGGCACAAATCAAGGAGGTATAGTCAGCACTGAAAGTAGTCAGGAAGGTAATGTAACCGATGGTAAGGATGAATCTTTACCTGACCCTTCTTTATGTACTTAAATTATGTAAGTTTCTGTAGTTTAGGACTTAGGATTAGTGTAGATTAGGAATTTGAATGAGTTAAGTTTTGCGCAGTTAGATGTAGGTTTATTATGTTGTACTAATGCTATGGTTAAGTGCGCAAAAGAAAATATTGTGTTTTGCGAGGTCGCAAAAAAATTTATGATTGTAGGTTTGCAAAATCAGCTTTTTGAGGTTTTAGCGGCAAAATGAATGAATGCGATGTCAGATCGAGTTAATGTGAAGTGTTATAAGGTCGAAATCGAAGTTATTACGATTACAAAGTGATTGAAAAGAGATTTGAAAGAAGAAAAGCAAGTTAAGGATGATTTGAAGAATTTTGGAAGCAGTTTGCAGCGACAATCATACCGAAACCCTAGATTTGCAAAGTTGAGGTATTTCTTGATCTTTAATTAGTTGATAAGATGGATATGTTAAGGATAAGAATAGACCAAAGATTAAGAAAGAACCAGTAGAACCAACTGAAATTGATGACAGTTTAGCATTATCATCCGTACCAGATGGAGTATTGCACATTGAGAATGTTAAGGGATATTTAGGTTGTAAGTTTTAAACTTTGGGAGATGCAGACTTTAGTGATGATTACAGGAAATTGTACAATCAAGACATGTCAGTTAAACCAGCTTATGGGCACTTAGAGAACAATGAAATCATCAAATATTTCATGAAGTATGAATTCAATGATGAGGAATGTACCAAGATCATTTTAAGTAGAATCCACAATGGGAAATTCTGGATGGAGGATAGAGTTATTGATATAACTGCTGACCTAATTCATGAAGTTACTGGATTATCTAAAGTTGGAGAGATTCCACTGAATGAAAAGAACATGAGAAAGATTGTTTTAGATAACACTGGATCTAGTTATAATGGTAGAGGAATTGTGATAAGCAAGATTAAGCAAGATGATGTTAGGTACCTTTGCAAGATCCTAACAACCAAATTCTATGGTAGTTCAAGGGAAGATGACATGGCTGCAGGAATGATTCATGTAGCTTATCTTATGTGTGTTGAGAAGAAACCAGTAGACCTATGTGAAATCTTGAAAATTCAGTTATTTGAGAACTTAGAAAAGATTAAGAAGGCTAAGTACACTCAGTTTAGGTTTTCATCTCTGATAACCTATATGTTTTTCCATATTTTGAGAAGATTTCCTTATACATTTGATTGGAGTGACAATGTGAACACAATGGAAAGAATAAACTCAGTTTACATGAAGCACCTTTTTGATAAAGTTAATGACAATGTGAAGCTTGTATTGAAGACTTTTCATAATATTGTTAAGAACAAGTCAAGGATTCCTCAATCCTTAGTTGAAAAGCATAAAGATGACATTTGTTTTATGGTTGACACTGATTTCACCTACATTGAAGTAGTTGAGCCTAGAATGGAATTCATAGACCCTCTTGGCTATGAAATATCTGAAGCAGAAACAGTAGGATATGTGAATAGATTGTTAAAATGTGAGTTGGATGGTCATGCAAACAGGTTTGGAACCTATGAAGAGAATTTCAACTCTGCAATAAGTTTGAGAAAAAAGAAGCAATCTAGTAAGAGAGTTGAATCTACTATGAAGAAAATATTGAAAGAATCAGGTATGTCAAGTCATGAGTTTGACATAGCTAAGAAGACTACAGAAGCCATGAGGCAAAGTGAAAATCTTGTATTTTCACCTGAGACATCAAGTGCAGATCCTGTTGATCTGATTGCAGTAAAGGTAAAAGTTGAAGTACCTGAAAAAGATGAAGGAGATAAATCTTTTTCTCCTATTCCTAGCAAAAGAGTAAAAGTGAGTGCAAAAGGACCCGACAAGAGACAGAAAGTGGTTGTACCACTTATTCCTAGAAATGTAGCAGTAATTAAAGATGATGATGTAGTTTCAGTCAAGAAGAAAACTTGGAAACCAAGAATTGAAAGAGTGAATGAAGATATATTGAAGCATGGAGACTTCACCAAGTTGAATAAATTCTATGATCTATATGGATCATTTGACATATTGAACTTTGAGAATGCAATGGTTACACATATGATTGTGGTAGATAAGAAACTTAGCACCATTCATGGTAAGATCCCAGAAGATTTGTATAACAGACTTGTGAATAGAAAACAGAGAGCACAAGAAGAAGACATGAAGATGAGAGAACATGTAATCAGACAGTTCTGTGAAGTTAAGGATGAAGATCATTTGAAGAGATTCTTGAAGTCTCTTGGAACTTTATTGAGAACAAAGAGAAGAACAATCCTTATAATGGGAGGCAAAAAGGAGGAAGTACAGGAAAGAAACAGAGCAAGCAGTAATGCAAGTTCTTGCAGATTTAGTTGCAGAAAAGCATGTTGAATCAGACCCTCAGTAGAAGCAATCAAAGGAACCGCATGCAAAGAAAGTTGGTATTGAAGAAGTTTCATCTTCTTCACATATCAATATTGGCAAAGAATCAATGGATATTGAAGGCACCAAAGTGACTCTAGAATTAGATGATGCAGTGTTTCATGATCTAGGAAACATTGTTGACAATTTGGCTTTGGAAGAGCAAGAAAAGGTCACAAAATCAGAGAAGAATACAGAGGTAGAGGAAGCACCAACAGTATCAGAATCAGTTTCAGCAGAGCAGACAGTAAAAGGCAAACAAATTTTGACAGAGGCCACTACCTCTAGTGCACCTTCTAAACCAATTGAAGACATTAGTGCACCTGACAGTAAGAAGAGGCATATTGGTTCAATGTTTGAAGACCTTGGAAAAGAAGTTGAAGATGATGATCAACTTGAGTTCATTACATCTCTAAACAAAATTATTGGAAAGAATAAGAAGGTGAAAGACCTTGAAGGCAAAGTTAGAGTTTTGACAGAGAAACTTGAGAGTGTGATCAGCACTAAGGTATCTGAATCGGATCCACTTGAGAAAGCTCAATCAGTAATAAATTCTTTTGACTCTGAATTTTCTAACTTGAAGGATATTGCGAAGATAAAAGTTCAGGAAGACTTTGAAGCAGAAATGCAGCAAACTTTGAGTGTAAATATTCAGAATGATATTGGTAGTTTAGATGTATGTATAAAGAATTTGAGGAGACACTTTGAGACAGGAAAGAATTTGTATATACAATGTACTAAATCAGAAATCATAACAGTTGAAGAGGATAAGAAGATCAGAGAGAAGTTAGATGCTATTTCAGCTGAGACAAACACCTTGACAAGCCCTAATGTCAAGATAAGTTCTGTTGAGAAGAACATAAGGAAATTGAAAGATGAAATCCGAATGATAGCAGAGGAGAAGAACAGAAAGATGATCAGAGTTAACATCTTGAGAGAGCATGTCTCAATCAAGATATCAATTGTTGAAGATCAAATTGAGCAGTGTCTTTCAGCAAAGACATCATTTCAGAAGTTTAGCTTCAATTCCCTGCAAGCTTGTCAGACAGTAGCATACGGATTGAGTACTCTACTCAATGTTGTTGAATCCATCAGGATGATATGGGAGAACGATTTGGAATCTTGGAAGTTAGAGTTTGGTGATTGTGTTGCAAGCCTATCGGCTTTGCAATAACTAATAATAAGGTATAAAGTTTTTGAAATTTTTGTACACCCTATCTTTGTCATTGTTGTCAAAGGGGGAGAGATAGTAGCAGAAAATTGTATATCTGTTGAGGAAGGATACTCATAGGGGGAGCTATTCTATGGAGTATGATATTGTATACATATTGTATAACTTTTGGCCACAAAATTTTGTATAAGTTTTTTTTTGAAAGTTTTGTTTGCACACTTAGCCAATTTTCCCATATGTTGCCACCAATGACAAAGGGGAAGATTGTTGGCAATTTGACTAATGTGGATGCATAGATGTTGTCATTATGGCAACATATGATCTCTATTAAGAGCGCAAAATCTGGAATACAAGTATGCAAAGTTGAAGAAAGAAATTGTCTAAGTTTGGATACAGTGATCCTGACAGAGCACCCGTTGAAGATTTAGTTGGCGACGTCCACTGGAGCAATATTTTTGTTTGCGTAGTTAATTGAAGCTTCTATAGAGTATGAGGATACCCCATCTCAGTGCGCATAAAGTTTGGAGCAGTACGGACAAAGTTATTCAAAGTTTACCAAAGACAGTTTTGCAGACAGAGTAGTTTTTGGAGACAGTTTTAGCGAAAGAGTTAAGGGATTATTTTTGCTTGTCAAAATAATGACTTAACATTATGAAGGGATGACATCCTAGATGTTTACTCTTGGATAATGATTTTAGATGCCGACCATGTAAAGTTATTAGCTTTAATAACTCATATATTAGGCATACTTGAAATGTAATGAAAATGGAAGTGATATGTAAAAAAGAAAGAAAAGATAACTTGCGATAGTTGTATATTGTGATAGCAGTAAAGGCTATTGATGTGAAGTTGTAAGCAGTACCATATTACAGTTAGAAACATTTTTGTATTACCTGTTTGGGCAGTGAGCTCAGCTGGTGATCAGGTTTTGTAATCTAAACTCCTAACAGGGTTAAGGCTTCTAACAAGGCCTAAAGTCCTTTAACCAGGATAGATCTACTATATATTGTAAATTGACTCCTAACAGGGTCCAATATCCCTAACAAGATACTTTTGATTAGTGATCTTTGTGGGTACCATCCCCACCGGGGTTTTCCCTTGGCTAGGGTTTCCTCGAGAACATATGATGTGTTATGAGTTCTTTCTATTTACTGCTATGTTTGTTAATCAACTTGATAATCTTTGTATGCACTAAAGTAATCTGTTATATCCATAAATGGGCAAAAGAAAAAGTTTGTGAAATACTGATTCACCCCCCCCCTCCCACCCCCGCCCCCCTCTCAGTATTTCCTATTTCTAACATATATATATAGAGAGAGAAATTAATATAATACTCAAGAGATATTATATGTGTGTGTAATCATAATTTTTATTATATTAATTACATAATAATGAATAGACATGTTCCATGAAGGGACATGTCTCTTCTTGGCTCATCCTCAATATAAATGCAAGAGATTGTTGCATTTGGAAAACACATACAATGAGATAGTGCTATAACATTTGCAATGATCCCAAAAACTTAACAGACCATATGTTTGACCAAAATCAATTTTTAGTTAGAAATACCCAAATTCAGTTGTGCTGATAAGTTAGCCTAAAACGTGACACAACTTTGTGCTTTTACCCATAGCCTAAAGTCTTGCCTTCAGAAATTATGATACCTTTATCTTTATTACCTCCCAAGGTGGGCTTCCCAGCTTTCTCCTGCCATACATTCTTTATTTTTTAGAGAATTTTAGAAGGGAAACTTTTGGCAAGATGGCAAGAGACATGAGAAAATAGTTAGAGTGTTTTCATTGATGGAAATGTCTTGTTAAGATGTCATTCCCACATGTCCATACAATCAGGATATCAGATCAAGAGATAGAATAGATTTCGTCTATGTACAGGTAACAGGGCATATAGAGAAAATAAGTATTTTGGGGTGCACAGCCAGGGGGACATTATCAAGGTATAATCATGCTAATGACAAAGTTTTGTTGGTATCTTGTCGCACGTAGAAGTTATATACTTTTGAGTGGTAGATTGCTTGAAAAACGGCTAGACAAGGTCGACATGGCTAAGAATCTTATTGTGCAAGACAACAAAAAAAATTTAAAGGTCAATGCATAGTCAAATCAACTAAGCCGACATGTGTGGTAGGATATCAATAATTATCCCCATTTGGTTTGAGATTTGAATTGTATTTAAGTGGTGGAATAGAAAATAGTCTACATTTCCTAAGAACATTTTTTTGTTGACCCAACAAGGTGAATTAGGGTTTTGCGCAAGTATATAATTGAAGAAGAATGTTAGGGAATGTGTGTTGATAATGTTGAGGGGCTATTGGATGCATAATTGAGGTGGAACAACAGATTTTAGTGTAAGGATTACCAGATCTGAGACAGTTTTATTGCAGAATAGAGTTTTGGTGGAGTTGGTGAATTCAAGGTATCAGATCTGTATTTGTAACTACATGGAACTATAATCAAGCATAATCAGATGTTATTTATGTCAAGTCATTGTATCCAAATATTAGAATTATGTATGTAAGTCAGTAAGACTTCCTTAGGGTGGGTGCCCAAGGCTAATTGTATTGAGTAGTGAACTCTAGGCAATGCATCTGATTGCAAGTGCATTCCATATATTGTAATAAGCTACACTTTTAACAAGGCATTAGTCTTATTGTGGGTTTTAGTCCCACTGTGGTTTTCACCCAATTTGGATTTCCACCATAAAAATCAGTGTGTTATGATTATTTTTATACTTATTTTGTTTTCATGATTTGTTTTTAGTTTAAGCTTCAAGGTATAGGTGAATTGGTTAAATAAGATAAAATTTATTAGAACACTGGTTTACAAGAAAAATTGCCTATATTTCCCTTGCTAAAAAAAATTTTCCCCTTCTTCCTCAACTTCTCTTTGAAATTCTCTTCTTCTCAATATGTCTAGCTCTTCCTCCACTCTCCAATTTACAATCCTCCAGCGACCCAAGATCTCCAAACTAAATTTAGCTCTTGAGATTATATAAGCCTACATTAACTAAAAATATGATTAATGTACATTTTTACTAAAGATTACAAATTCTGAACTTTTTACATTAACTAAGTGCATAGAAAATTAATTGGATGACTTTTGCATGCATATACACCACACCTATTTGGAAGTACCTGTCCAAACTAAAAAAAACTCAACAATAATAGAATTAACTTGCATTGTAAATGCTCCATATGTTATTTTGTACCCTCGTAATAATAGTATTATTCTTCAAATCTTAACAAGTAGTCCTATTTGCCTCTTTAAGAAATGCTTGCTAATTACTATTAAAATTGTTAGAAGCGTCCCTCTTGGAAGCTTCCCTCTTGTCAAGTAGCCACCATGGCTCCAAAGCTACTGAAGGAGCCTTAAATCACGATGGTTCAAATGAGTAAAAATGATGTTTAACAATGTTGGGATATACTAATCCTTTCAAAGTCTTTCGTATTAAGATATCTTTCAATTATTGGTACTGAATTCATGCACACACCATTTCAATTTTAGCTCTACATTTTTATCCTATTTTATTTGACCTATTACTTAATTCCCTCTCTACCTGCTTTAGTTTTAGGCAAGAACCTAGAAAATAGTTTGGCAATGATACAATGGACAATCTTTAAAGGAGAGAACAAGCATCAATTATTATGTAAAAATCATCTTTCCTTATGCATGAGAAGAAGCCAGTAGGGCATATGAATACCCATCTTATGTAAATACACAAACACAGGACAAGAAGAAAAATCTCAATGATTTTCAATGCTCGAAAAACACAAAGAGGAGCATATAACATATATTTGAGACCTTAGCATTGATAACTTCAATAAAAAGTCAAGCTACTTCCTTTGATCAATCAAATTCTTTTCCCTATTACCAAAGAGCTATAGAATTCAAATTAGAATAAATCTCTAAATCTATTCCTATAACAGTCTAAGAAAATTATCTAGACACTAGAATATATCTTTAGAAAAGGAAAATAAATCAAAGTGTAGATATTGCATCTGTTATATTTAAAAACATAATACTAATAGTTTTAGTATAGCAAAAGAGAAGTGACTTAATATCTAAAAAAAGAAATAAACAAGTGTAAATGTCCCAATAAATAAACATCTATATTAATTTCAATTTATTTTTTTGCCTAATAAAAGCTCATATATAACTACTAGAGCCATTCAACATCATTAACAACCACATCCACCTCTATTTATAAGAGAACTTTTTCTATTCATTTCTGTTTTTTTCTTTTTAAATTGTTTATTTGAAATGAGTATCTAAATCTCAATGATAGTGGTACAACCATTCAAATAGACAATATAATTTTAAAGTCAAACATTATTACAGCTATAAAAAAAAATTTATTAATTTTCTAACCTTACAATAGAAAAACAATATTATGATATGTATATATAATAAATGTCATGTATTCCACCGACAGCAAAACATTACCAAAGTTAAAATTTGATTAAAAAAAAATTATGCATGTAACATGTAATTTGAAAAATATAATAATAACAATTTAATTTAAGTACTCTTCTTAATGTAATTTAAAAGAAAAATAAAGATAAATGATATTTTTAAAATCATTTAATATAAGATATTTTTTAAGATTATTTCAAATTAATATGATATTTTTTAAATTATTGAACAAAATTAATTATAGACTACAAGATTGTTATTTTTAAGTGATTTCATCTCCACTGGTTCTAAAGTTCACTCCTCACATTTAGTTCAATCAGCGTCTACAATTTAAAAGAGTTTATGCACTTGGTGTTGATGTCAGTAATCTAGCTATTGGCTTTTTGTACAATTGGTAATTTATTATTTAAATCATTCAAAAAAAGAGTATTTTTCATAAATTTAATATTAAAATAATCAAATTGTATACTGCTTGAGACTACAAAGTACAAAGTACTGAAACTGCGAAAATGAAAAAACTGCTCCTTCCAAAGATGCCCCACTTGACACAACTGCTGGACTGCTGGACATTCTCTTTAATAAAATTAAGAATATTCAATGTCTGGAATGGGGAAATAGAGATGCATAAAGACAACTGCAATGTAATTCAACCAATATAAACATTATAAAACCAACATATACAAATTATACGTTTCCACGAGTTCCCTTGACAGAAGTTTGTCAGTAAGTTGAAAAGGGAATTTAGCTGAATGCCAAGCTGAACATATGAAAATGAGCATGCTTGTATCAGAGCAAATCCCTTGGCCAGTAATCAGAAAAAAGAAACATATAAATTAGAGAAGAGTAACTACTGTCCGATATAAACTAAACCATAGTGCCAAATCACCTCTTTCTGGATACAGATAAAATCTCAGACATACAACTGACAAGGCATTCCAATCAGGTAGAGAAACTTCTAAAAACAGCAGAGTTAAGATTCGAAGTCTTAAATATTCCCACCACAAGAAAACTCCAGCCTTTCCAGGAACATATGGAGTATCAGCTGTATGGTAAACAAAACCTTCTCTGACAGTTCTAATCCAGTAGTCAAGGCGACTACCTCACCTACATAATGTTACATAGAAATTGCATCAAAATCTAGATTTCAGACAATCTGTCCACTTATGCTTTCCACTTGAGGTAGCAATTAAAAAGAATAGTAAATTTGACTCGTTATGTACCATTTAGAAATCCTCAGTCAAATGATTCCCACTCTTGGGTGATCTTTGTACTTATTGTGCCTGAGGGAGCGTTTAAACTGCCCACACCATTATCAAACGTTTCCCACTGTGTGGTTACAGTGGCAGTTTTATTGTACAGAGGATTTGCATTTTGAGCCTTCAATGCATCCATTGTATCCACATAATTCTGAACCCTTCGTACCTACGTTGATTCCATTACACATTCAATCAGAAGAGAGAAAATAGGATACCATATAGGTAAATAACCCCAAACAAACCAGAAACAGATTTTATATTTAACCTTTCAAATTTGGCCAGATTGTTATTTGGCTGATCATAACCTATATAAACCATCAAAACAGCATTCTTTAAGATATCATCTCAAAACACAGCCATCTTAAAGGTAATGAAGTAGCACAGGATAGCAACAGCTGTAACAATAAGATGCATTAGACGGAATCTTCCCTGAGAATTTACTGCATTCAATAACTTAAGTGCGTGGGAAATGTATAAAAACAGTGCACATTCTGAAAAATCCAATATTACTAACTAAAATAACAAATGAAGCAAAGGAATCAAGGCAAGTCCCACTCACGATAACGTAGTAGAGGCATGGCTAATGGAATAATACTTAAAAGAATTACAAGACAAAAATGTTGATAGAAATGTGCATCCTGAGCAACATTAAAAATATAAGACCCCACCATCTGGAATCTGCTTTCCAGATCCTCCGTATGTCATTTCTTACATACCTATCCATCTTATGTATAGCTTAATTAAAAATTTGCATAAGCTCCCGTCTAAGTTCATCCTCTATAATTAAAAAATATTAATAATGAAAAAGAACAGGAGACCTAGATCTAGTTGTCACCAGGTAGGCAAGTCGCACCCAACCAAGCAACAACTAACTTGTAAAAGTAACAGTTACAGACATGATTGAAGCGTAAAAATATGCCCTCCTTTTGGGGTCACTTGACCATCAAGCATCAATTTTAAAAACTTGACTTAGCTGTCTGAAAATCAATAAATATTAAATATGACATATTTAAGCTTAATCAGGTATGTCCATGTCGGTTACCTTTATAGACCTTAAAAAAACAATGATGAACATGATTATATCACCGGTCTCCACAATCTTGCTCAACTAATGATTATATTCACCGCTCTCCAAAATCTAGCTCAACTACAGATGAAAGTTAACTAATTACTAACCAATGTTTTGCTGATCAATACTTGCCACTGTCGATCAGAATATTTCAAGCAAAAATACTAAAAAGAATTTGCCAATCAAAAACAAGATGGATCCAACAATTCTGAAACCCTAAAAAACATAAACCCTAGCATTAGAATATGGATTCAGAGCAATAATAAGGTAGAAATAGAAAGGGGTTCAGCCTCAGTAATTAACTGTGTTAAAAGGATTATGAAAAATAAGGAACTCAGTCATCTAAGATGGCATATAGCTTAAGCAAGTTTAGCTAGGACAAAATCAAATAGTCTTATGTAACAAGAACTGCATGGTTGTTAAAATGAGCAAATTCGTGTTCAGAATTCAAGTATAATGAAATTTAAATTGTTATATATTGGCATACAATAATAAAAGAAGGCTGCAAAAAATTGAACAATATGTGCTGATGGTGATAAGTATTTGATGAACTTCAAGCAGCAAAATTAATAATACATGGTAGTTTAAAGCATGTCAAGGGAACAATCTTGTGAGACAAAGGGAGTTATGCATGATAGCCAGTTCAAAGAATTTCAACTTAATTAGAAAACAATCTTGCAAGCAAAAAAACTGCGCTGCTTTGAAACTATTACAACTTGGGGATTGAGTAGCAATTAGTAACCCAAAAGGTAAAGTGAAGGAACCTCAAATAGACACAGATTAGTAATGAAAGATAACAGACGATTTCTCTAACTCCAAAAATGTTAAGCAGCCTGCAGGTTTTATTAGAGAAAAATCAATCAGAACCTCCAAAGAAGTAAACAGCACTCCAGATTCCTCATGAAATTAAAAGGAGTTAACAGTTAATGCTTCAGTGAGTTTTCATATGGGCAAAACAATTCTAGAAACTTAGATATGGAATGTTGGCATTGTGTTGCAAAGCCACCTGCTCACTAATGCAATGTTAATGGACTTCACTAACCATTCAATGAGGTAATGAGAGCCATACAATTCTAGCAAAGTGCTCACATGGAAAATTTAAAAACGAAATCACTTAAAGTGGTGAACCTAACAATAAACATGGAATAAAGCTTGGGATTTCCTTTGTTGTAAGGGGAATATAAAAAACCACACTTCTAAAATAATTGAAAGAGTATTTTAAGATCATACATTTGATAGATTTTCGGAGCTGTACTGCATTTCCTGCATATTAAGATAAACTTTACCAAATGAAGCCTTAAATTAATTTTAATTGCAATGTAGGCATAAATCAAGCTGCAAGGGAAGCAATTGCTATGATGATGATGTAGGTTCAACCACTCATTGGCTTGCCCAGAAAGCTAAAGTATCTGTTATAATGGGCCTGCCTGGACAAGGCAAGGTGTAAGTCCACATTTAATGTTGCTTTAGTTGGAATGGTCCAACTGTGATTTGACAGAAACAATGCCCATGACTATCGGCCTCTAAAGCCAAACAAATATGTAATTGTTGAACATCAAAAACAGAAGGGAAAAATATTTACATTGCAAACAAAATTAAATAAGAATTTCATTATATTCATTTGGCAGCTTTATTACATTCAATGCGTTGGGTTCATAAAGCCATTATTCTCCCACTATGGGAATAACTTCCTACCCAACAAACTTAATAACTAGTTTATTAAATGTAAACCTTAATTTCCTAACAAAACCCTAATGTTCATATTATGAAAAAAAAGGGGCAACAAAAAATACTGTATCAACATCAATCTAAACCTCTCTATCTAGGCAAATGTCTTGATTATCCAACTCTTCATCAGCATCAACACAAACTTCTTTGTCTAGGCAAATGCCCTAATTATCAAGCACTACATCAAGATCAACCCAAACTCCTCATGTTTGGTCAAATGTATTGATTACCCAACTTTGCATCAGCATCAACCCAAACTCCTCAAGTTTAGGCAAATGTTCTAATTATCCAATTGACACTCAACTATCCATAGTATGTGGATTCAACTATCCACAAACCAACAACTCACCAAGTTCCTGGATTCAACTATTCACAAACCAACAACTCACCAAGTTTGTAGATTCAACTACCCACAAACTAACAACATGCCATGTTTGTGGATTCGACTATCCTCAAACCAACAAATCACTACATGCCCCCTCTTGCCCCTTTAAGAGACTAGAGATCAAAAGACGCTTCTCATGCAATGAATCATCCCTAAGTGAGAAGCTCGATTGGGATTGCAGATTTCCTATTGCCTCCATTTCCTCCAACCTTCAATATGACCCCTTTGGTCTTTTCTAGTCAAATGCGGCATTAGAATCCTCAAAAACTCTGTCAAGTGTAACATAGATGACTTTGAAAATACATGCAATGTTGCATATATGTGTGAAAATGATAGATAATAAAAAATAAACATTAAAATAAATAAATAAAAACTGACAAGGTGTCAGATTCAACTGAAAATGCACCTTCACAATATAGTGTAAAGATGAATAATCACTGTAACCCTTGTGCACCCTGAATGTTCAAACCATACACCTCTAAAACAAAGCCAAATGACTTTCATCATCACTACAAATCCTAACACTTGTTTTCCACAATAGAAATTCAATCATATGAAGAAAAGGTTTCACCCTTGTTGAATAAACCAAAATGCTGAGCAATTCAATCATGCCTTGATACTCCTAGACAAAATTTAATTTCTTTAATGAATATTGACTCTACCAAACTACCCATGCAAATGACCAAGCAAAATCTTTCCAAATAATGTCCTTAACACCTTCTGAAACGTGATTAATACAGATTTGGTTAGCACTACTCCTGAAATGCAAAATACTAAACTCCTATACTTACTTGGCTTTGCAAAAAAAATTCTCCTTAACCACACGCAGCCATTATAGAATTCTGTCACTTGATTTGTTTTTATTTTGGCAGATCACTAATTATGCTTGCTTTCTATCATTGTACTTGTAACTATGGAGATATTTAACTGATAAATTGTGAGTTCCCATCACTCGGCATGGTCCTTCCTTTGTACTAGCTATCTTCCAGTGGCATAATTTCTCACATAGTTTGCAAACTCAGCAAGAACTCTCCGAGTTGCCAATTACTCCCTAATTGTTTTTGCTGGGCGAGTTTTCACACATTTGACTCTCACATTTTTAACTTTTATAGATGAAAAAAAAGATTGGCAAAAACGACAACGCAGGTAAAATGCTGGTTAAAATGTATTTTTTCACATGTTTTTGCTATAAAACCATGCATTTTCTCTATTGAGTTGTCAATTTTTAATTTAAAACATTTTTTAATTGAATTTTACAAAAAAAAAAATCCATTTGTTTGGGAGATTTTTATTTTTAGTACTTCATAAGTTGCCAAGTTTTTGCCAAGTTGAAAATTTTGGGCTTGCCAAGCACTCTCTGAATCCAAGTCTGCAAACTATGGTTTCTCATATTAAAGTGGCCTGCAGATTCAAGCACCTATCTAAATGATTTCAAACATCATTTCTTGTAGGTCTTTTCAAACCCTTTATCAGAAAATTTTATTCTCAAACTGCTCTTCCACTCTTATGCCCAGCTAGTAACAAACACATAGACCTAGCAAGTTATAACACAGAAAAAAAAAAGTAGTGGCCAGCAAACTCATATCAAATACCCAGCAAATTTCCACACGGCATCCGCCTTTCTCATCGCCTTAACTCAGGAACAGAGGATCAATGGTGCTTTGATACCAATGTTGAACAGCAAAAACACGAGCAAAATTCACATTGCAGGTAAAATTAAATAAGAATTTCATTATATTCATAAGGCTACTTTATTACATCTAATGTGTTGGCTTTATAAAGCCATTACTCTCCCATTATGGGGATAACTTCCCACCCAACTTACTTTTATTAAATGTAAGCCTTAATTTTGTAATATGTAATACTGGGTGAAATGCCAAGGCCAAAAAAGAGTAGCATATAAACTCTACATCATAGCAACAATAATAGGATGTTTAAAAGGGTCTCCATGGCCAAGCCAGGAAAGGCAAACAGAAGACCCCAAAGAGCACTTAATATGGGGTATTGGCCACGCAATTAACAGGCTTATTTAAATTTTACACAAGCCTACTCAAAATACTTATACAGCTTGCATGTCCCTACAAGAACCCACCACTGCTTACCTCTATTCTTCTATGAACTTTAGCTTCCCCCTCTGCCTCAATGCCGTCCAACTTCAGCAGCTGGATCATTAGCATCTCCGTGATAACCACAAAATCTTGTTCTACAACCTTGATTCCACCACTTACAGCCATCTCGATAGCAGAAACCTGCACAAGAACATGTAGCATTTGTAGCCACGAGATTTACCAAAACAAATTGAGACTAGAATTAATATGTAGCAGAAACCTGCACAAGGACATGTAGCATTTGTAGGAGACTAAAATTAATATATAAATTTTGAAGAAAATCGAAATCATTGCATGTATACCTTTTCGGACAACTTATCCACTTCAGCCCTTACTTTAGCAACATTCTGGCAAGCTCTTGCAACGCCTTCATTTCTCTTCATTTCCTCTAATTTCCTTTCCTTACTTGCAGGGTCTTCCAACAAAATCACTTTTGCCATATCTTTGACACCTACGATATGCAGACATTCGTCATTTTCCTTCTCCTTTCCCCTGAACAAAATCCTCTGCTCTTGAGGCTCCAAACCAGTCTCCTGGGCTAACAGCTTCTTCAAGTCCCCTGGATATGTGTATATGTAGATAGAATTAATCATCACACACCTAGAATACATAGAAAAGAAAAGAAATCACCTTTATGTCTCTCCTTACAACCATAAGAGAATTAGATCTGTGGAGAATAGGTATGCCCATATCAGTTTCCTTGATACACATAAATTGCAGACTAAATAGTATATTTCAGAGAACTGGTTCGGACAAAATGTAATGAATACTGCTCAATCGCATAGAGGTCTGCTAGGACATGCCCTGTTGGTAAGGCAGAACACTACCAGGTGGAGATTAGGTACGACCATGTCAGTTACCTTTATAGAGATATATTACAGATAATTATAGCAAATGCCAGTTTGGAGTTTGGACACAATCTTCTGAATATTGCTCAATCGCATTTGAGGCCTAGTGGCACATGGCCTGTTGGTAAGGCAGCACAACTGCTAGGACAAGACCAAGACTCATGTCCGAGTAGGCATGTGCCCTCTTTTAGAAGAGTTGTTGATAACATTCTCAATTTGATAATAGAATTTCCCTTCTGTGGTTGTTTATCAAAATAAGAAGCAAGAACATAAACACATACTCAACTTAATATGTAGAAGTATGTATCCTATTTAGGTTCCATTAAAGTATTTTAATTCGTATCATATACGTAGCCATAATCTCATGAAACAAAAAATGGAAAGGAAAAAGTCCACCTCTTGTGCCTTGGGATATTGCCACACTTCAACACATTCTATTTTCTAAGGATATTGTAATCACATTGACCTTCAATAATCTCCATCCATATCCCAGTGCATAAGCTCCTACCAGTTTGGAACGGTAATGCCACAAAATGTCCCCAAAACCCCTTATATTACCATAATTCAACATGGACACAGGACTGAAAAAACTTCATTCAACTTTGAGTTTCTCTATTGATAAATTCCTAGAAACTGGAAAATAAACCACAGTCCACCTATGAAAATTAACATTATTCCACGTGATATAAAAAGCTGTGAACAATCCCATTAGGCTTGATTCATCTCGAAGAATAAGTCCTATCAACAAACTAAAAACTGCACTTGAAAACAAGCTTACCTTAGAATATCAGTACAATCGAGCATGTCATAAAAGCCAAGTGAATACCCAATATCCAATTCGTTAACCACATGGCAGAGGAGATGGATAGAACACATACCAAAAGTAGCCTGAGCGGGAATGGAGATTTCATGCTGGTATGATCCATGAGACACCTTGACTTTAATCATAGGGCCAGCTGCAGCAGCTCCATCGTCTCTTCTCTGCACTAACATACCTCCAGGCCTCAATTCCCAGTCGATGTTATCACCCCTCTCCTCTGCACTGCCACTAAAAGGGCCTTTGGAATTGGACCTAAACATAACGAACTGCCGTTGAATGTACCAAATAGGCTATACCTATAACCACAAAAATTATGACTGGATTTTCCAACTGCCGTTCAGAAGACACAGCTTTACCTGGATATTTAACAGAATCCAAATGGGGTAGTTGGAAACAAAAGCCCGAATAACCAAAATGTTTGTTAATCTCCAACAACCCTAAAATTTATCAAGAAAAAGACCTGGACTCAATGGGACCTTCATGCAACTTCCAATATAATTTATGCTCTACTCACCCCCACATAAATTTCACCAAACCCACTTCACATTACTGCACAAGAAGACATATGTCCTTTTTGCCTGCGCAGAACTCCACGGATATCAAAGTAAAATGTTAAATTAAGTATATCTGACAGACAATACACATATAATAATATATCCAAGTGACGGAGATATCCAACACGAGTGATATTGCCGCCTAGGTACTTTCTCCTCAAGAATAACGCCAATTTCTTCAAATCCGGCCACTGTACCCAGACGTATACACACAAAGTATCTCCTGGAAACTGGAAAGTACACCAGAGTTCTGTTTCCTTTTAACCAGCGCCGGCGGCTTGGGGTTATCTGTCTTGCAGCTTTGAGATACAAATCGGCGGCTGGCAGACAGTCCAACTAGGTAATTCATGTAAAAGGAAGATCGAAAATTATGGGTCAAATTATATATTTGATCCAATAGCATTAAATGCTGCCGTCCAGGTAAGCAATGAACAAAGCACTGGATCATTTGTACACAGAATGTCCGGATTATACCTCTATCCAGCATACTCATCATGTACGTTTGACCGTAATAAATTAATAGTAATTAATTAAAATTTCGAAATAATTGCCGGCATTTGTCATTTCTCCATGGTGGGTCACTCATGTACTTCACCGAAAAGGCTCGCAAAGTTTGAAAGCGAGGGTTTTGTCCCTTGCTTTTCGGTGTTTATGTTTAACTACCTTTTTCTCCTTAAAAAACTACCTACATTATCGGGCTGTCTTATAAACAAGACAATCAATCAAATTGGGAGCTATAACATTATAGTAAAGATTACCCTTTCATTTTTCCAAAAAGAGGGCAAAGGTGAACATTAATAATTAGATACTTATTCTAGTTATTAATCATCTTTATAGGATAATTGTGGATTAAATTGTCTTTGAACATAATCTTTTTTTGATTGTTATGATTATTGTTGTTGAAAAAGTATATTCAAGATTATATCAATAATTCAATAATTGATGGATGCTTGGTGTAATAGCAAAGTAGTTATAGTAGTCATATAAATGGTGACAAGTTTATGTCTTCCACAATATAAAAAATTTGATATGTCATTATTAAAATTGTTGGCATTAAATTATTAGAGCAAGATTGTTTGTATGTTGCTTTTGGATTCGATTGTGTGAGTGTTTTTGCATCAATGTTTCGAATCACACTTTGTCATCCATCTTGAGGATGATAAAGAGCGTGAGGATAAAATGGATGCTTTTGGATTTGATTGTGTGATTGTTCCTAAATCAACGTTTCAGATCACACTTTGTGATCCATCGTCATAATGGTAAAGAGCATAATGATACATTTTCTCCTTATGCTCTCTATCATCCTGATGATGGATCACAGAGTGTGATCTAAAATGTTGATGTAAGAGCACTCGCACAATCAAATCCAAAAGCAACATATAAATTATCTCATGGATTGTGGAAATCTTCTCGCTCTTAGAGTGATTGTCGCTGATAATGACTAGCTATTTATACATCTTCTGTAACTATAATAGGGAACATTGGCACTCTCGATAAGAAAACAAAAAATTTAAAAAGAGTATCATCTGAGAGAAGGCACCTAGTGGTCTTGAAGGCAAAGTGTTGTGAAGGGATCTAGCACACACCATATAGAAAATCATGGATAGTTTTGCATTATGAGTGTGTGTTGTCTTAAATAGGAATTTTTTTTTGCATTTCATCTTTAGAATGAATATGGTTTGTAATTATGAAATCTTAATGATGATAATAATAGTGAAATGGTCAAACTAATTATATGACTATTATTTTAAGGTTAATTAACTGATACATGAATTGATTGTTCTTGAAAGTAATGGGAAATTAACAAAGAATGCTTAAGTTATAGCCATGGAATGGCAATTACAGAGTGGTACCAAGTGCCAAGAGTAATTAAGAGAAACTTTGACATAATTTGGATGTGAAAAAGAAGTGAAACTCCAAAGGGATTAGATGGGGTTACACTTCACCTTTCTTTGGCATTATAAAATTGAGTGAATTCTCTATCTTTACATAGGCAATGTCTTGCCCGAGAAATGGAAGGTGTTATCCATTATTATTTTTTCATCAAGGGGGAGAAGGGAGTGGTCAACAATTTCATATATTGTAGATTTTTGTATTTATTGTTGGAGGATTAGAATTCATTCTTGACTATTGTTAGACTTTTTGGGACAATTTCTTGGAGGAATGAGGATTTGTATCATTTCTAGCTGACAAAAAGGGAGGTCTTTAGGTTTGATCCTTCGGTTTTGAATTTTTGAGAAAAAAGAAACTTTATTTTGTAATTTATTCCAAATGTTTGATAAATTGTATTTTGGTTTACTTTTACAAGTGAAATTTATAATAGAAAGCCCATAGAATTTAAAATATAAATGAAAATGATCATTTACATTTCATAAATTTGTTAGAATAATTGTTAGAGCTATTTCATGTAGAATGAAGAGTATGGATCAAGTTATCTTTACACGTTGAACTTATTTCTTTCTTTTCAAAACTTTATATCTTATTACTATAGAGAAGAGAAGAGAGGTCACCTCATCATGCTATATTAAATTGATCACATTATCCACAAAATGTACACCCTATATATAGCCCCTTCCTTAAGAAATCAATTATGAATCTATCATTTTTGTAGACAAACAAAACTAGTATTCATTTTTTATCATTTGTTATGAAACCACATCCTTTAATGCAATTTCTACTTAGCTTAGACAATGAAGGTAAATGCAATAAAGGATGTGAATTCACTTTATAATCTTACATCACCATCATAGAAATTCATTAAACTCTTAAGATTTATTTCATTGTAAGTGATGATATTCCAAGAGGCTATATGTCAAACAACTACATGCCTTATCTTTATTCCTTATTGTGTGCATGACTATCAACCATTGGCAACTTACTCTTACATAAATTTTCCTTAGCAAGTTAAGACTAATATTGTTCAAGACTTGGCCGTACTTAGCTCTCAGACTCAATGGCTAGATCATAATCTATTCATGAAGATTGGGACAAACTGAATTTAGCAATATAGTTAATGATTCTTTCTTTAGAATTTTTTGACCAAACTAAAACTCATTATAAATGACAAATGTTAGTTTTCAAATATTTTTTTACCATTCCACATATTTATTTTTAAACAAAGGACTTATATATATATATATATATATATATATATATATATATATATATATATATATATATATATATATATACATATGTATACATATGTATATACATATGTATACATATGTATATACATATGTATACATATGTATATACATATGTATACATATGTATATACATATGTATACATATGTA